>JAJHPC010000013.1:11497128-12063012 GCA_024447665.1 Juncus inflexus | reverse complement strand
AGATGATGAACGTAGGGTTCATCTTCTTAATCTACCAAAGAGGATGGGCTATACCACCAATGAAGTAGAGTTTATGAAGGTATATATCCTTTGTTATTTTTTTTCGAGATTTTTATAGTTAATAGAGCAAGCACATGCTCGTGTTTGTACAACAACAATCACCATTAATGCTTCCATAAAGAAATTGAAAATCATAAATTCATTGCACTATTTATTTTATAAAAAAATTGAAACACGATTACAAATCTGTTCATATAGTGAAGCAATACTATTATACGAGATCATAATGTGTGTTTGCCATTAAGTTTATTCCAACACAAGGTCCAAGTTTGATAAATGCTTCCATTTCATTTTCATTTGTTAGTCGTCCTTTTTGAGTGAAATGGAGGTAAAACAGTTTCCAACATATGTTTGCTCTTGTTGTTTGTAAACCTAAAAAAAGAATAAGTCACATCAATAATGAAAAATCGAGTATGGAGAATGAAGTTAAAACTAAATAGAAGGATCGAGTAAACTGAATATTGATTTTTTGTTTTGACTTATTTGATTGATTGGATATAGGGAAACCATTAGCAGCCCTAATTTTAACTGTTTCCTTATTCTACAATTAAACCCAAAATGAGCATTATAATTAATCCTCGATTCAATTTGCCATAAACACAAACAAAACCTTATAAAAAAGTTAAATCAGAAACTTTTTGAGCTTTCTTCCCAAATCGACATCTCTACCATACTATTAGTAATAAAAGTTCATATAATCAGATGACATGAACGTGAAGAATAAATGGCGCTCAAATTTCGTGTGGTAATTCTTTGTAAAATCGTTAGCGATAGCTGCAAAATAACTTACAGGAATCTAGATGTAAATGCTTCATTGAGAAAACAAAATGTCATCAAATTTGATCATATAGATGTTAATGGTTCTTGGAGAGTGCAAAGAGGCTCAAAAGATTTCTTCATTCTACCTACTGAAATTAAAAAGAAAATCATTCCAATTTACATAAAATTAGTAATCATACCAATTATGTCTATCTAATTATGAAAATAATACCTTAAGATGGAGATTGTTTGTTACTTCTATCTCTCTCAAATATACTTTAGAATTAAAGGAAATTGACTTTGCTAAACATAATTACATTTCTATATTATATTCTACAATTATGAAGTTCATTTTATAAGTACAATTAAGTAACCCCTTCAGTACTATCCAATATATGCCAAATCTACAATTAAAATTTGTAAATTGAAATGGCAGCACAACAATTTTGAAAAATCTAATCAGCCACACAGCCAAAATCTAGTATATTTGCGATTAAACCCCTGAGTTTTTCAAATTCTAAGGCAACAGAGTATTCATAACCAAGAACTTTTTCAACAACAAATAAACATAAACGGAAAAAGTAACAATCAAACTCATCTCCAATTTTGGTAATACAAATAAAGAGAAAGGAAAGAAACTTTAGGCTATCTTACCTCGCGAAGAAAAGCATCTTCTGATCGGATCCATCAATTGGCTATTGACGCCTTTATGTTGAGGAAGCTGGAGGAGACGACATGGAGACAGACTTGAGTACGAGATGGAAGGAAGGTGTAAGGATTTGGGAAATTTTAGCTAGGTTTTATACTTGAAAATCTCCATAGCAGGTCGAAGAGAGATGGAGAAGAGAGAGAAGTTGGTGTTTTTTCCATAGACCATGTGTGAGCTAGCATGTTCTTCAGTGTGCACCAAGTTCATTTAATGTTTTATTATATATAGATACATGTCAACAATTAAATGGCTGGTGACGGAAAGGAAAGAAAGAAAACTCCCTCTTTTATAGAGGTATCAATAGATTATTTTAAAGAAACTAGTCTTAGCACGTACAATGCACATGTTTGTTATGCGACATCGAATTTAATTAGATGCTATTAAAAATAAAAACATATAATTGCCAATTAGAAAATCCACTAAAAAAAAATAACAGAAGCTCATATATTGATATCACTTACTATCTATTAGATAAAATCAACTTGATATAATTAATTTGTGATAATGCAGAAGGAGGTGTTAAAATCCATTCGGGAAAAAAGGGAAATAAATTGGCCGGAAATTCTTAAATCCGGTGAAGGTAATTTCAAGGAGAGGGTCGGACGGTAAAAAGTCTCATGGAAAAATAGAAAAACTTAAGTAATGATTTGTCCAGGAAGTTGAAGACTAAAAGAAGACGTCATGTATACTAGTTTGTGTGTGTTATTTAGGTTTTTTCAAATACATTGATACAAGTTCTTCATGTGAGTTGTGTGTTTAGGTTTTTTAGTGGTACTCTCTTTTCTCTCTAGTATGACTGCACTAGTCTCTATTTCCTGACCGATATCGATTATTTCTAGCCATTAACTGGTACCAAACATTATATTATGTTTGACTTAATTAAGAATCAATAAAAACCGGAAACCATTCAAGTATACACAAAATTATATTATTCGAAGAGTAACTTTTATATTTTTTTTTTCTTTTGAAGGAAGGAGAATCCGCATAAACACGCTTTCCTAAATGAAAGCTAAAAAAAGTACTACTTGCGGTATTTCCTATTTAAGATAATATATATTTCGGTAGGCTTGCTGTTTATGTTTAGTATCTTTTGTTGATGTATGGATTGTTTATTTAGATGATATGTATTTGGGTTAGGCTTGCGTTCCACAGTTTCTAATTCTTTGAATTCGACCCCTTTTTGTTTAGTATCTTTTGTTGATGTATGGATTGCTTATTTAGATATGCATTTTGGTAGGTTTGCCATTTATGTTTAGTATCTTTTGTTGATGTATGGATTGCTTATGTTTATGTTTATGTTTAGTATCTTTTGTTGATGTATGGATTGCTTATGTTTATGGTTGACTAGATATTTTGAAATGGTTGTCTTAACTATTGCTGATATTTGATTGAACTAGAGCGCACCTCACTCCCCTTCGTTTTACGAGTAGATTTTAAGTATATTATTATGAATTTACTTATATAATAATTCCCTCATTTCACAAACAATAAAGAAATAAGTAAAATCTACAAGTAAAATCTGCAAATAGTTAATTAACTGCATCGCATGCAAACGACATATTCAACTTATTCATAAGTTTATTAGAGCTAAACAAACACCATGTCCAAGCCTCATCTCTGCCTAGAGGCTCTTGTTGTGAAAAAAAACTCTTTTTATCTCCATGAGAAAGAAAAACCTACTATTACAAAGCCTCTCTGTATCAGTCCTTCAAACTACAGAGTATCAGAATAAAGAACAATAAATAAAAACATAAAAATAAATAAATTCATTTAAGATAAAATTACAATAAGAAGAGGTAAAGTTGAGCTAGAGTGCTTCTTTGAGTTGAAAGGCCTTCAAAATAGCCCTGGCCCCGTCATAATCATTCAAGGCAACCATCATCTTCTTCAACCTGCGCGCCAACCGGTGTGTTTCCTCTTCACTCACCGCCCCCAATTTGTGCCTCTTTTCCAATTTGACCCCCAACTCCTTGACAAATTCCAGCAACCTCCCCATGCCCGGACCTGACGCAAGACCCGAAATAGAATCCACCACCCTCTCCAGCCTCGAAACGGCATCGTGTAAATCCAGCCCCATGGACTTCACATGCCGCAAGATCTTCCCCCTCAATAACTCATCCATGGCGATCTTTTCAATAACAGGTCCGGCCAGTATGTCTTTCCACAAACAGATGTTCCTAAGCAAGCGCACCGACATGCCGAACCGGTACGCGCACAACTCCCCTGCACCCGGTACCGTCTTTACGACAGACGGGCCCCACAGCGGGACATCCAGGGCATCCACCGCCTCTGTCAAACGAACTGCCACCATGCCTAGCAGCTCGTGCAATGCCTTGCTAGACAAAGAGAGGTAATTTATCACCATTTTTGCCGCAAAAACAGCGTTCTGTGTTTTTTGAGTGCTAAATACATCCCAGCAATGCTCTATTTCGTGGTGCAGTACAGGAAGGGCGACTTTCTCCACCAGCTCTGGTATCAGATTCGAATCCATATCCTCCTCGTCCTCCTCGGATCCGTTGTAGTCAAACAAGAGGTTGTGCCAGTCCATGTCGACAAAATCAGCGGTATGATAGAGCGGGTCCCACTTCAAGAGCTCGAGCCTGACATAAGGCGAAAACACGGCGGGTACGCTCAAGGACACATAGGCATCGCGGTACGCTTGTCGGTACCGCTTCTTCCACCCCTCAAAGCGCTCCTTCACATGTTTCAGATCGGCATATTCGTCCGATGCGTCGCTAAATACCATTCCGGCGGTCCTCAACAGCTCGTCCCGACTCGACACGTACGCATCCTTCTCACTCTCGCTCTCGTCCGTGCTCAATTCTCCTTCTATGCTATTCGCCCCGCTCTTCTCGTTAAATGCCATGCGCTTTGACTCGTTTCTCGTTCTTCTCTTCTTTCTGCCCTCCGCCCTTCGAGCTAAATCCATGCGCCGTTTCAAATTCTCGTCCCTTCCAAACTCATCCAACTTCTTCGTCTCCACACTCCTAGAAAATGCTTCTTTCGCGGCGAGAGCCGCTGCCCTAGCACTCGAAGAAACATCACTTCCACTATTAGATAGAACGGCCATGGCTGCCTTGACGGCCGGTTCCATCTCTGCCGACTCGTCAGATAAATCAGCGGCCCGCCTCTCAGAGACGGCCAGGGCGCGCTTCTCATGCAGTCTCTGCATCTGCTCCTCCAACTCTTCGATATAAAAGGCTTTATCATTGAGAAAATCGCACAGGACGGAAACGTACTCGCGCAGCTGCTGCATGTAGGCGTACTTGCTATCGTCGGCCTGAATGGACTCCTCCAAAGAGGAGATCTCGAGCAGGGCCTCGGAGAGGAAGGCCTCGGTTCGCACGAGAGAAGCCAGGCTCGATTTGTGGGTGTGGCTCAGCTTGGCGATGTTCTCCCTCACGGATCGGATCGCCACCTCAGCCTGCTGCGCGAATGACATCACCTCCGCACTGCGCGAGATGAAAACAGAAGGCTGCTGATTAGGAGCGGAACGCAGACTCGATGATGATGATGATGATGATGATTCGTCAAAGCGGTAGGCCTGGCCCAAACCCTTTCGGAACTGCTCTTCTTCCCACTTCCTTTCTTCTTCGTCCTCCTCGTCCTCCGCCTCTTCCTCATGCAAACCCAAACCCTTCAATTTATCATTGTTCATAATTATTTTGTTACCAACATCATCTGTTATATTTATAGAGGGGCCCTCCTCAAAAACACCACCACCGCCGCCGTCCTTACCCTTATTTGTGTCTCCTCCTAAAAACCCGATCCTTCCGTCCAATTCAGTATCATCATCATCACTCGACCCTCCTTCTGAACGGCGGCTGCTGACGAGACCACCGCCGTCAAGGGAGATAAATTCAGGGGCGGCGTGGCGAGGCTGCAAAGACTGCTGTCTCTTTGCCTTTATTGCGTTAATTGTCGCCTGATCTGGAATTGCATTCCCCTCCTCTTCCTCTTCCTCTTCCTCTTCCTCATCCTCATCCTTCGCACTCATAGAAGTAGAAACAGAAGCAGAAGGGGGAGTCATGGTCATAGGCTTCACTAGACCCTTCAGAACGATAACGGGTTCCGCCGGTTTATTGGAGGACTTGACGGGTTTCAGATCTAAACCCGAAAAAAGGGTGGTGGGTTTGGGTGCAGGAGGAGGTTTGGGCATGCTGCCAAGCGGCTTCGCATTCTTTTGCAGCTCCAGTAATTTCTCCTTTGTATATTCTCCCGCCTGAGACTGTAAATTTGACGGCGGATTTGGAGATGAAGAATACGATAATCCCTTCTTCCCCTTGACACGCTGCTCCTTGGATGAAGATGTTAATTTGTGAATGGCCGATACAGGGTTTGCTTTGACGGGTCTGTGGGACCCGCTTGAGCGAAAAGGGGCGTCTTCTGCGTCTTCTTCTTCGTCATCTGCAAAGCTGAGACGGGTACGGGTTTGTGATGGATCCGGTTTCGGAGGTTTGGGTCTGTTGAATGCAGGCTGGGGTTTAGGGCTGGGTTTTGTCTCTTCTGTGTTTTGCTCCGTATCTTCTGTCCGCCGCCGAAAATTCTTCGCTCGAGAACTCATTATGACCTACAATGTACAGAATATTATTAAATAGGACTAAATTACAACTGATCAGTTGGAGCATAAAGATGGTAACTTTGAGCAGGGACAATGATCAACAAACACAACGGTTGAGTAGCCAAAATTAGGTATAACTGTGCCTTTTGAAAGAATAAAAAACAAAAAGAAAATTAATTTCTTGATTGTACATCATCGTAAGGTCTGCAACCGAAATCAGAGTCATTGATCACAACAGGAGGAAAAAAACAACAACATTGGAACTAGAGCTACCTTTCGAAGTCCAAAATAGAAGACTGAAGACAAAGGTGAGCAGCAGAGTTGGAAGCTGAAGCTGATTTAGTTCAGGAAGAAGTCGATTTGATGGAAGAAAAGACTGATTCGGAGATGAAACTGAACCCGGTTTAGATGGTGATTGAGTTGAACTTGCAATCTCGCTAATGGTGGGCGATTCAAATTGAATTTGTACCAGGCGATGTTTCTGTGAAGATTGAGAGAGAGAATCTTCGGTTTTTTGCAAGTAAAACAGTCGAAATCAATAAAGAGAGAAGTAAGTGATAGAGGAATGAGTACCAGTTATGTGGGGGCTAATCCGGCTCAGAAATTCCGACGACGGCTGACTGCCCACAGGTTATGTACGTATGGAAGGATTAGAAGACGAGGTTGAGAGAGGAGGCGGAAACTCGTTGGAAGAGGGGGAGAGTGTTGTGTCGATAAGAGGTTAAAAGCTTGTTGAAGAGGGGAGGGCGTTGTCGTCGGAGGCGGTGAAGTTAGAGGTCCTTTCCTTTCCTTGTTATTTTCTTTCTTTCTTTCTTTCTCTCTTTTTGGCAAGTTCAAGTGGAGGCAGCCGCTACAGGCGGAAGGAGAAAAGGGAGTCAAGTCGGCCAAGAGAAGAGAAGAGAAGAGGAGAGACTATGATCCAGTATTTCAATTCCCGACTTACATAATCCAAGATTCAAAATGAATGTTAAATATAGGTTCAATTACTTTTTCCTGAAACCCAAGACAAGAAAGTCGCTTTGGCCGAGTGGTTAAGGCGTGTGCCTGCTAAGTACATGGGCTTTGCCCGCGAGAGTTCGAATCTCTCAGGCGACGACTTCAATTTTGTTTTTTTCTCTCTCACTTCTCTTTATTTACGAGGAGGCCGCCTGTCTGTCTGATGTGGTGCGCCTTGAGTGGGCAGATTAGTAGTTACAAGCCGAGCCTCCACACTCTCTCTGTCTATTAAATAAATAAAAATAAAAAGTCTATTATTATTATTATTATTATCATATCATTAATCAGCCTTTGCGTTCTTTCTGTTTTGGGCCTGGTGGGGAAGTTGAGTTTCTTCGAAGGCGGAAAGGGGGAAAAGGAATCCCGAATCCCAGCACGACGACGACGACGAGGCAAAATTGGTATGATCCCCTCCCTCCCTCTCTTCAGTTACTACTTTCTTTCTTTCTTTCGGAATCTTCTTTGGATTGACCAACAATAATCCATCTCTCCATTTCTAGGGTTTTGCTGAAATCGGTCGGATATCTTAGGAGCCGTAACACCACTCTTTCTTTCTGATGACCAATTGGAAGAAAGAAGATTTCTTTGAGTGAATTGAATTCGGAAGAAGAGTTATTTCGGTTTGCTGAAGTCAATTAATGGCAGATGAGGGAAACGAGTCAATCAGAGGGAATAACAGGAGGAGCAATATGGATCTGAATCTGTATCTGGGATTGCCGCGTTCGCCTCGGCGCGCCCGACCTGATTTAGGCTCAGACTTGGCCCTGAGCTCGATCCCCATCAACTCTTCTTCTTCCAGTTCAGTGGCCTCCATTGAAGACAGCAACACCCCAATTAACGGGTCCACCTCAGCCCCCGTCGAAACGGCAGAATCCCACCCGCCGTACTCACCAGCTGCACCCGTTATGGATGCGAATGCAGAAACCCTCATGGATACATCTTCTCCTCCGAATAGCCCCCCAGAATATACTCCTTACTTCCCTTCTTACGAAAGCTTCAACCCCTCCTCATCATCTCCTTATCCATCACTAGTAGACCCGTTACCATTACCTTTGCCTTTACCTTTACCCCCAGTTCAGGAGTTAGACGAGGCATCGAACCCGAGTCTGATGATAGTGGACGATCCGACGGTGCCTTATTCCCCGCCTTACGTTGCCGCCCCCAACTACATTCCCTTGTCAGCTGCCCCGCCTCCGGATACCCCCAATGAAGATGCCCCTCCTTTCACTTTCTACCCTCGCAATAACAGAAACGATGCCCCTCAGTTTGAGCTCTATCGGCCTGAGATACGCTTCAGGCGCTTAATCGAGACGAGCCACCGCCTCAGAGCCAGGCGCTTCAGATCCTCGTCTCCTTATGTGTACCACCACGGAAGCAATGCGGCCTCCCCTTCTATGGTGGCTACCATAGAGGGGGAACCTCAACTGGCTCAAGATACGACTCCTCCTCCTCCTCCTCTTATCCCCTGCGGTCTAATTCAGAGTCAGAGGAAGGACAAGGTGAAGATGGAGGAACCCAAAGAAGAAGGGTCCAACGAGGACTCGAAAGAGAAGATCCAGCTGGAATCTCCAGGGGCCCACTTCGAGTGCAACATCTGTTTGGAGATGGCGAACGAGCCTGTGGTGACGTCATGCGGCCATCTGTTCTGCTGGCCGTGTCTGTACCAGTGGCTGCACGTGCATTCCGACCACAAAGAGTGCCCCGTCTGCAAAGGGGAAGTCACGGAATCCAACCTCACTCCCATCTACGGCCGCGGCAACGCGGATCCCGATGCGGACCCCTCAAAGAAGAAGAAGAAGGAGCAAGTGGGGGGATCAGAGGAGGACGTGAAGATTCCTCCTCGGCCGAGAGGCAATAGGGTCGAGAGTTTCCGGCAGCAGTTCCGGCCCGTTTCGAGACGGTTCGGCGAAGGCATCGCGTCGTCCATGAGACGGCTGCTGGATCAGCAGATGAGGCATCAGGGCCCGCCTCCTTCCGCTGCTGCCAATCCTTCGTCGCAGAATCTGGAAGCGTCGGTGCAGGACGTTCTTGAAGGGGCCCACCACCGCGTTCTCACCCGCCTCCGCGCTCGCCGCCTCCACCGACAACAACAGCCGCTACAACTACAACTACAACTACAACAACAGCAGCTACAACAACATCAACATCAAGACTCCTCCTCCAATATTAATAATAACAATAATAACGAGAGCAGTCAGCCTGTCATGATTGCCACGCCAGTCACCCTAGGAACCGGTTTGATCAACGACCCCGCTGCAAGTGCCGGTGCCGGTGCTGCGAACCCTAACCCTAATTCAGATTCTCTTTTCAGAGATGGGATTGATCTGTGGCACCGGTTCTCTCTGTATGGCCTGGCGAGCACAGAGAGGCTCGCGGTTCTTACAGCTGATCTGGGGCGGGTTGTGGGGCGTTTCGCGAGCATGAGCACGGCTAGTAACAACAATAATAATAACGGGGCGTCGAGTTCAGCGGCAGGACAGATGGAGCCGTCGAGTTCGGAGAGAGGAGGGGGGAGCCAGGTGGCAGCAGCTCTGGCGGCGGATCAGGTGTCGGCGTCGAGCACGATGGCGGTGATACAGGGGGAAGCAGGTACGGCTATTTGGGACGAACCCGTGTCAGAGCACCCGAATAGCAGCGCGGGCTCATCGAGAGCTCATCAGAGGAGGCGCGTCAGAGGACTTGGGGGAGCTTCTACCTCCAGCGCCGCACCACCAACACCAACACCAACACCACAGAGACAAGGAAATGCAAATGCAAATGCAAATGCAAATGAAGAGGACTCCTTGGATGTCGATGGTGAGCCCACACAGCACTTGCGCAAGAGACGCCGGCTGAACTGATCAACTCACCTCATAATGGATCCTCATGAGGTTTCCGTAACTTATGGTGGGGCTCCAAATGGACAGCATTTTCACTGAATAGATGGTCGGTCCGTCACTTCATTACAGGGAACACCAAAGGTGAAGGGCTTCCATTTTTCAGCGGCATAGTGTTGCATCTTTGTAAACTGTATTTCAATCACATTTTTATTATTACCATTCCATGTGTTAGTCATCCTCGTCCTCGTCATTGTATTTTTGTTTTCAAGAGATGCTCGTGTGTATGTTTGTCTGATCATAATGTCATGGGCTTTTTTGTATTGCGGACTATCTTTTATTCTTTCTTTTGGTTAATAATCAAATTTCTAATCATTTCTTTATTTTATTTTTATTGTATTAAGGGCATGTTTGGTTTGACGTAAAAATGGCAGTTATGGTTTTGAATTACTGTAAATTGATGATTGTCCTTTATTTGGTTTCCAGTATTTTGTAAGACCTCTGTAGCTCTCAGTTCCCGATGCACTTCTCTTCTGTATTTTCATTTCTGCCCAAAATTACGAGCTTCCAGAAGCGAAATTTTATGGCGGGAGAAAATCTCCTCCCTCAGCGCCAAACATTAACCTTTCTTCTTCTCAGCTCCGTTTTTTTTTTCTTTTTTTTTCTTTTCGACTCAATTTCTTCTCGCTACTATCACCACCTCAGTCTCTCTCCTTCGCCTGAGCTCCTCACTGTCCGTCTGACCGGTTCGAACTCTTCTTCACAGCAACTCCTAACCGAGTAACCGTCATGGCAACCTCAGATCTACAGGCTACAATCTCGCCACCTCAACTCTGTTCTCTCATTGCACATACCATTTCTCATCTTTTAGCGGTAATAGCTACTGTTTTAATTTTGTTTTTCACTGATTTCATTTTGTGCAATAAATTGTGGCTCAATTGAATAAATTGAGGTTCATTTGAACTAAATTGAGTGTTGTTTGAACCAATTTGAGGAACAATTAGAGGAATGAGGCTTAATTTGCATGGATGCTAAAATTAGTTTCTGTAATTTTTACTTGTTACAGTTGCTTTCCAAGAATCCGAAATTAGTTTGAAGTGTGTACATAATAGTATATGATTGAATAATGATAACATAATAGTATTTTGGTTGCCAAATGAATTCAACAAGGATGGCCACTTTTGCAACTCCCGGCACAAGAAAAAGAATTTTAATATTTGACATACTGTGATTTTGTGAAAATGAAAAGTGGGCCGGGTCGGGTCGGGTCGAGTCGAGAGAAGTTGAGCCGGATAGAACATACTATTACTATTACAGATCCAATGGCCCAGATTGGCTTCTTGTGTCTTGTCTTGTCTTGTCTTGTCCTGTATACCACAGAATATGTACAAGGAAAGGAAACATCTATGGCTATTGGCTAATATTCTGGTAAACCGCTGCTTATTCTCATTACAGTCTACTTTTTCCCTTCAAAAATTATTTGGTAGGCACATTAAATCAAACAAAGGAAAAATTATTTTTCTTATCAAAAAAAGAAAGGAAAGTTGGTCGTTAGATGTCTACAGAGAACCCAAGATAATTAGAGAAGAGACGCATGGAGTCAAGATCATCAGTCCGCCCATTTTTAAGCCTGACAAGAATAAGAAGATGTATCATTGGAATGAATTGACATGAATGACAGCTTTTTAGACTAAATAATTTAAACTATAAACCCTCTTAATTAAGGAACAAACTATTGTCTCTCAAGTGCCAATTATATATTAAATTAGATGATTCATAATTCTGACCTAGCTAAAACCCTAAAGGCTAATTTCATAAATAAATCTCCGCTCAACACTCGACAGCTCTTCAGATTCCTATTGCTTTTTCTTATTTATATAGTCAATACCCATGGTTAATCAAATCAAATATATCTTTGCACCAAGAATTCCTATTGCATTAATTGCATTGTGAGCACTGGGCAGGGGCGGGATATCAATATGAGATGTGATGATTCATGGATTTAGTTGGAGATTAGACATATTCTAAAAATCATGCACATCTGTATCTATAGCTAATAATTGGTTGTCATTTGCCATGCATGAGTACAATGTTATTGTATATGTTGTTGCAGTTGACAAGTGTACATGTAGAGTACATTATTGTTGCAAGCCTAACCCTATAAAATTTGGATGAATTTAAGTCGTCGTTCAAGTAAAGTGTCCATCTATAGAATGCCACGTGTTTTTTTCCCCCAAAACAAAGCCAAGGCATGCAACTTTAATTATATTGTTTGGAAAGGTTGATGAGTTATCGCAAATCAATAGATATGTCATGCACTATTCTCTCCACTTTCAGAGGAGCGAGAGAAAAGATGTTCCAAAAAGTAATGTCACAAAAAGCCTCATATGTTAATATATATCAAATCATGTCAACTCTGTAAATCATAAGCACTTCCATAAAAGTATGTATTGCATCACATTGTAATAGCATGTGCTAAAAAGTTAAGGTCAAATTGCAAGTAGGCAAAAAAACATATCACAACAAAGTCAGGTGTATGTAACTCGCATTGGAGAATGCATGCCCGGTGAGGATGCATGACAATGATTTGAGGTCTCCTTGTAACTTTGTGTCACATCCATCTAAATCCGGATACATGTAAATGTAATGTAAGCTTTGGTACAGAACTGTTCCGAGCTTCTGTTCCTTTTACTTTCTGTCACTCGTGGGGGCCATAAAATGTCTATCAAATCTTCATTCTTTTTTATCCTCTCCATTCCTTCAAACTTGTCGTTTGGGCATCTTTAGTTAGTCTATATGGTGGGATTGACTAACATGATAAAACTTTTTTTTAAATGGAAGAGGACTTAATTGGTGAAATGGTAATTCCATAACTGTCGGCACATGTATGCCTAGCATAGCATCCCCAAATTTCAATTTGCCAAACATCAGCTTTTTCTACTTCTCAATTTTTGTCCCCCTGCCGTCCACTCACATTTGACAGTTTCTGTTAAGTAACATCAATAAATTAACATAAATTAAAGGGCCTTTCATCAAAACCAAACAACAAAAAACCAGTGTAATTCTAACCACTTGTTGAAATTTGTATCTACGTGTTTAACTATAAAAGTGTTTTTTTTTTCTTCTTCTTTATGTAAATATTTGTAGCTCTTAGATGTACATTTAATTTTATTTAATGAAATGCATTTGGAAGGAGGGTAATCAAGCCCCGTCCAAATTTTCTCAAAAAAAAAAATAATAAACTATGAAACTTGAACATAAACATGCCCTCATTACCACCTTTATACATTCTTTATGTTTCTTTCTATAATCTTTCATTGAATTTTGACTTGTAAAATTATGAGTAGCAAGATAATTCTGGATATCAAAACAACAAAATTAAGTAGCTAAACCTCGTTTTATTGAAAACAATAAAGGTTAAAGAGTTTTATTTTTTCTAAGATTAATAAGGTAACTTGACCTAACAAAAGAATCAATGATCCTTAAGTCATAATAATCAGGTTGATTATTTAGATGATAATGACTGAATTAATTACCAACCCAATCAAGCAATTCAAATGGATCCATTTCCTTATTACCTCCCTTGTTCTCATCAAGTATTGTTTCCATAAGTTTGCCCAATGGAATAAATTCCCCCAAATCTTCAAAAAGCTCATCATTCGGGTTCAAATTTGATTCCACCGGCATTGTGGCATCATACCCTTGCGGCATGATTGCGTGTAGGTCATTTTCATGTGTAGTTGCTTCACTTGTCTTGTTAATATCTCCTATCTCATCTTTTACTATAGTATTAATATCATTGCTTATACCATCAGAACTCCTTGTTTCAATGGTTTCTTCCTTTACAAGTAGTCTTTTGTTATTTTGATGAGATGCTGTTTTGGGGTTTGAAGAGTTGTTGTGTTTTGGAAATTGGGACCGTGTAGAACCGGCAAGAGCATTTCGTTGAGTCGGCCATGGATGGTTGTGTTCGGATGTATAGGTTATGACTAACATGTTTGGATCAGTACGACTGCGCTCAACTTGCTTCCGTGCTGAACAACCCTTTGAACTACTGCATCTATAATATCCCCTGAAAATGAATCATTAGAATTGAAAACTATCAATTTGCAAGGAAATAATTTCATCACATTTATGAGCATATATATTAATCAAGTAATTAAAATAAGTAGCATAAATAAATTACATGAGACCTTTGCCAACTTATTTTAAGGTATTTGCTAAATGCAATAACAATGATGCAGAGTTCAGGAAATTAGTCATGTATGTATCAATGATTCAAAACTTCTGGAAATTAATCAATCATAAAAAAAATCAGTATGCATTTGGGGTCATCTAGGGTTAACACAATTGCTTACTTCTAAGCCACAAAATATCATGCGTTGTTGATTGCAAAAAAAAATGTATATCATGCATTGTGATTTGCACATCGAACTACAAATTAAACGTTTTTCTTTACTCCTTTTTCCTAATGAAGCAATATTTAATCAAATTTTGATTCCGTGAACCGAAAGGGTAAGAGGAGCACACTTCGTTAAGTCATCATATATATCTTTGTTTCACATTGATAGATTTGTTTCACATTGACACACATTATAATCTTATCTTGAGTGGTACATTACATGCAAGCACATGTTGCTTTATGATTGGACTAAGTAAACTAAAAAAATAAGTGATCCTTCTAAGAAGGAATCTCATGTGGGCTTGAGCGATGCAAGTGACTTCAAAAAATAAATAAATGGACCTGACATTTCTGGTTTTACCTTGTTTTGAGTGAACCCTAGATTGCCTCATAATTTCAAATACTTGTATTTTTTCTATATTAGATGTTCATGTGCTTCAATTTGCTACTCCAATATGATACAATCTAGAAACTTGATTTGAAATATAAGTACACTCCTTCTTAGAAGGAATCTCATTGGATTTAGCATTTGAATTAACTAATGCATTCATATAAAAGATAGATATCATCTAATATAAAAAATTTATGTTTATCATTTTTGAATCAAGAAAACAATCAGGTAAAAGTGGACACCTGATACATATATATTGGAGTTTACCTTGGGTTTGAGAAGTACACGTAATTTCTACAATAATTAGATGCTTGCCAATTAAATAACTACCATTAATTAGTAAGTACAAGATGATCATAAAACCAAAAAAATGATATAGAAAGATACAATTAATTAAGAATCACTTCTCTGCAAAAAAAAAAAAAAAAAAAAAAATTAAGAAGCACTTACGGGAAATAAACCATGTAGTTGATGGATAAACATTGACTCGCATGTATAAATGAGATAGAAATTAATTATATACTGACCTAGGATAGGGAGAGCCCTTGATTGGTTTTTGTCCATATTTTCTCCAAGCCCAAAGATCTGACGGCACCACCTCTCCTCCGCCTGCCCGCCCGTTTGCTGATGCTGGTGCCGGAATGCACACCACCTTTCTTGCTTGTGTTTTCCTATTTATTATTTATTTAAGATAATAAAAGAGAGAAATCAGAATTTGATCTCTCTTGCTTATTTTCATCTTTGAGTAACTAAGATTGGTTTAGTCTCAAAATCTCGCTTGCTTATTTTATCTTTGAGTAATTAAGATTGGTTTAGTCTCAAAATCATTTTACTCATTTTCATAAAGTGATTGACTTTTTTTTTTTGAGGTAGAAGTGATTGGCTTTATCTTAAATATTATTTGTGAGAGCATTTTCTCTCCATTAATAAACAACATTTTAGGACTCTACGAGCTGGTTATAAGATAAGTTCTTTAATGCTTTATGAACCAGTGAGGAGTTTTAATGAAAGAAAAAGAAAAAGGAAAAGAAAGAAAGAAAGAGGAGGGAAGAGTAAAGACTATAAAGCTGTCGTCTGAGATATTTCTCAGAGCATTTGTGATCCTTTTGGCTTGGTTTTGTCACTTCTCTCAGAGACCCATTAATGGTTGCTTTACGAGAAGACACAAGTCCCTCATTTTATGAAAAAAGAAAAGCCCTTTTGCAAGGTTATTTTGCTCACAAAAAAATTAGGGTTATATATGTGGCTCTAACTCCAAATCCATTCGACCTCTACCCAAAACAAAAACAAAACATTTCATTGACAATACATCTCATTTGTCTTCACTACGATCCTTCTCAATTTAAATGAAATCAACATAAAAGTCTCAAAAACTTGAAAAGACAAAAGTCACCTACCGTAAAAAAAGCTACGGAAAGAAGAAAAAGAAAAAGGAAGGAGACAAGAAATGAAGTAATGAAATGCGGTCATGAACTCCAAAGGAACTAATTTGCATGGCCCAGTGAAAATAAAAGAAACATGTAGTGTAGATCAAAAGTACCTTCTTTTAAGCCCTAGACTCCTCTGAGAAGAAATTTCAAACCCTGGAATCCTTTCGGCGGTCGATAGTAACGGTGATATTTGAAGCACCCGTGAGAAGACATCATTGTGATTGCTCCCAGTGGCCGTGCAAATATTGGTGGATTCTACAAAATCCAAACCAGAGAGCTCGTCAGATAACGGGTCACCGATGTTCAGAAATGGTTCTCCAAAATCGGGTATGGGTGAAGATCGGGGCTGCACAGTGGGGCCGCTTGGCAAGAGATTGTGGCACGACCAATCCGGTGTTGACACGTCATTACGGGTATGAAGAGGATTGAGACCGCCGGCTCGTAGAATGTCAGCAAGGTCTCCTTCACCAGATTTCTCCTCCATTCTGCTTTGCCAGAAGAAATCACACATAAAGATCGACTCAGTAAGCTGCCAGCTGATTTAATTTTAAGAAAAATAAATATTGCGTACAGGTATTATCCTCTCCTTACAGGGTTGTGTTTTTTGTGAAACCCTAGAAGATGAGTAGAACGAGAGAGAGAGGTGTGATGTGAGTGAAATTAAGGGAAAATGATTAAGGTTTGGATGTGGGTTCACATCATAAGCCTAGATAAGAGAGGTGCTTCACAGACTCTACTATAGAATAGAATAGAGGTGGAGGGTCCAATGAGTACAATGGATACCTTCTCCCCAATTTACATCAAAAATGGAGGCACTCTTATATCAAACTCCCACACTAAATATAACGGCGGATCTTAGTAAAAACTAAAGAGTAACTGTCCTACTAAAATTTTGAAGTTATAATATATATAATTATATTGATATATTTTATATAGAAATTAAAGACTATGTATATATTGTCTTTCTTAAATTTTAATATATTTTTTTTGTATTACCGTCCTCCTTAACTTTTAAGTCAAGATCTGACCTTTACACTGACCAAATGCTTGGTGCAAAGGAAGGGACGGTCGTATGAAAAGAGTGCGAGCACAAAACGGAGAGGAGTCAAATTCCCGTCCAAATTATATACTGTACACATAAACTATTCTTTTATTTCTTTATTTTTTGATGAAATGCAATGCAACTATGTATTGATATTCGTTTATTTTTACTGGGCAGTATGAAATCTTGACCCTAGTCGAGTCAAGTAATGAATTATCTTAGTATCATACTACATCTATATATATGAACGTGGCAATAATGCAATGGTCCATAAATACAATACAACTTTATTGTTCAATTAATGTATCATGTACTTGAATTCATATATTTCCGTATTTATAATGTGTATGTGTAAACTCCAGCTCCAGGTAGGATTAATTCTCATATTCATTCATTTCTGTCGTACTTCATGTTTGCCGCTTCCATTTTTCTTTTTTCTTGAAGGAAAACCGGGACTTTGGCCCCTTTTTTTCATTTGTAGTAG
Organism: Juncus inflexus; assembly: GCA_024447665.1. Taxonomy (NCBI): domain Eukaryota; kingdom Viridiplantae; phylum Streptophyta; class Magnoliopsida; order Poales; family Juncaceae; genus Juncus; species Juncus inflexus. The sequence continues at coordinate 12,045,362 of JAJHPC010000013.1, read as the reverse complement.
TACAAGATTTACAAGTGTAAAACCGTCTCTCCCAATAGCCACAAGGCCCACAACGGCTACAATCTTCGCCTAATTTCCTATTCTATTTCGGCACTTTTATAAAACTAAATAATATATAGTCTCTTAATTACTGGTTTAACAGACACATCGTCATGAATCTCACTCCATTTAAAGATATAATTCATTATTTCACATGTGCCCCTTCAAGATTAAAATATAAATCAGTTGGCAGGATCGATCCAGCTAGGCTCTATAGATAATTTGATTATTCAATTGTATGTTAGTTTGGTTGTTGGAGTGGAGAGATTTACGGATTCTTGAGCTAATTGCGAGCTGGAGCCAAATTTTTTTTCAAGCACATCCCCTGGTAAGCATTCCATTCACCGGAAATTATTCATTACATCAAAAAAGTATAACAAAAAAAGGAAAACTATAATTTGCCCCCTCATTTCCTTACAAAAATTCCTTATAAAAATGTCATATCATATGTATCATTATTAGATCCTATAATATTATGATTTTTATAATTATGCTTCTCATGATGTCATAATTTTTATATTTACACCCGCTATGATATCATGATTTTTATCTTTATACTTCTTATGATATCATGATACTATATGGAGAAATGAAGAGCACCATAATTATACTTTTCTATAGACGGCGTCCTTTCATTTTTCCACAAAAATGTCATATATGTTATCATGGTATCATAGAAACTATAAATACAAAAATCATGACATCATAGGGGGTGTAAATACAAAAATCATAATATCATAGAGAAATGTAAATATAAAAATCATGGCATCATATGGTTCAATAATAATGCATATGATGTTTTTATGAGGAATTGTTATCATAGAAAAGTTTATGCTATAGGGGATTGTCTTTTTATTTAAGTTCTCAATTAGAATTTTTTTTTATTAAATTAATGCATATAAAGAATGTATGAGGCTATGCCGCTATCTTATGTACTTCGATATTGTAAAACTAATTTTGATAATTATATCGATGTTTGAGAGCGTTCTTTAAATGAGAAACTGGATATATGGTGGTTCCAATTCAAGCAGTGTGAAATGACATGTGACTAAAAGGAAAACACTCCAACCTGTTGGTACTACTAGCACATAGCCAATGAATTTTTATAAATAATTTTATCGTATATTATATATTATTTTGTAGTATATATTTATACAGGTCACTCTTGTACCTTCGAAGACCTTTAATAATTATAATTTTTTAGTTTTAACACTACTAAAATAATTTAGTAGTAAAATACTAGCTCACTTTTTTTTTTATAGACGAAGAGTTCGAATCTCAAATTAGCATGATTAATTTAAGATAAAATAAAAATTAAATAATCCCATGTAGTTCTCCTAAAAATTATTATAATTTTTTTAGGGAAATTTAATATAAGTCATCTCCTCAGTTCACTTGAATTAGCCTGCACTTTTTCCTTCCCAATCAAAATGTCCCTCAAATTTAACCCAAAATTAATAAAACAACTGTCGGCTCAAAAGGTATAGCATGATCCCATAATAAATTGAATATATACTAAATCAATAATTCCTCCATTAAAATTCAAAGCTAGCACAAGAGAAAATATAAAACACTTAAAAACATCAAACATGCCATAAATCGGTCAGATTCAATCAAGTTCAAGAATCCCATCCAAACATTGCTTGAGCTCGAAGTTTCAATTATATTGATTTCTTGTGAAATAGAACATTGAGTTGTTATGTTCTTTCTACGCATGAAAGAATAGAGTATGAAGGAAAACTTTATGCATGATAAATACTTATTTTTATGCATCAGATTTTTTGTTTGTTCATTCTATTTTTTAAGATCGGTTATACTTTTTAAAATTCGTCATATTCCGATAATGCTGATGACAAATAAGGTATGCATTATGTCTCAATTATTAATTGTCCATATGCATATAAGCATTTTGGACTGACTTTACTTACTCAAATCTCACGTGTTTGCATGAAGATTTTGTCTCAGAACTAATTAACTTGCCCTCCATTCATCAATGCACCCCTTTTTGCATCTTGCTTATCACCACAACATAATTTGTTAACTACTTTGCCGTTTATCAAGGTAAGAAAAAGCAAGTCTTGATTATATCCAAATCTAAAACCTTCAAATAATTAATGGATAAAGATGAGAGGGCTCAGAATCAAATTAATTAAGTTCAAGTGGGACACTGGGATACTGAGCCGGCAGGCCCGGCACGCATTGGATTGGAGTAGAATTTATAAGAAGCATCCTTCCATGTGATTTTAACTGTATATTATACATAATATAATATCAAACCACATTATATATATGTATCTAGTTGTATAGACACTCTAGCCTAGTTCATTCATTAGCTCTTCTTCCAAGAGAAAAAAAAATACATATGGGATCCATATATTAGCTCACGATGACGACAACCATCTCCTCATTTAACAATGGAGTGATTTGTTTGCCTTGTCGCATGCAAAAACGTTTAATTTAACTAGGATAATTGCATTATGAAAGAAATGGTTATATATTCTACCGTCCACCACTCAAGGAACTGGAGGGTTGTGCAATCTGCATCATTTTTGACTGGATGTGATAAAGACGAATCAAGAGACAGCAAAAAAAGCTTGAAATTGATGTATTTCCGTTTTATGTGATTTTTCTAAAATTAAAATAAAATGCCCCCCTCTAATCCAAATATAATTTTTTCAGGTTGGGTCAAATTTACTACGTACGTACAATGAGAGAAAGAGAGAGTTGCTGTTGCAAGTGGTGAATGATGTCACTATCCAAATCTCCAGTACTGGCATATTCAGCTTAATTGTTGGATGTAATATTTATTTATAAGCTAGCTACAGCAAATATTATAACTTAACAAAAAATATTAAAAAGTAATATTTATTTATAAGCTAGCTACAACAAATATTATAACTTAACAAAAAATATTAAAAAGTGATGTGTGAACTATAATTTATTGGAATTTGAATGAGATGATGATAATGCATACAATTAATTAAGAGGCAATTGCACTAAAAAGGAGGAATAAAATTGTCTGTACTTTTAGGGTCAGATGTGCCCTATCTCATTTATTTTGAGCAACTACCTGGCTTTATTATTATTATCACATTATTATCATTTAATTAACCCGGCTCAAAACACAAAAAAAGAAGAAAGAAAACGAAACAAAATATTTGCTCATAAGTTTAGGCCCATGGGCTTAGCATCTATTGCAACATCTAGGCCTGTGCCTAAGTCGAGAATTGGAATCCAGGGACTTGCTTTCCCAACTTTCCTTCCTTTCAAATATCTATCGTTCTTCTAGATAACAAACTGAAACAGCACTTGAGACTGCGAGCGGAGTATATCCATGGCGCCACCTCTCTCTACCCTCTCTCCTTCCTCCATATCCTCCCCGTTCCTCTCCTCCTCCTCCTCCTCCAACTCCAAACCCCAAGTCCAACCGCCTTTTCTCTTTCTCAAGCCACTCATCACCTCCGGCCCTTCCTTCCAGTGCCACTCCTCCATTTCTGAGCAGCTTTTCCCTCTCTCCCTCTCCCTCCTCAAAGACAAGCAAACGCGAAAAGATGATGGTGATGATTCATCTCTGAACCCTAAAAGAGTCAACTCGAAGGCCACCTGGGTCAACCCAACCAGGCCGAAACCCAATATCATCTCACTGGACCGCCACCAGAGACACAAACCCGGTTCCGGCCAACCCACTTCCATTGACCCCTCTCTTCTCCAAACCCTCATCTCCATTCCCAATTCCGACAAAACCCTTTTCTTCTCTACTCTCTCCGACTGCTTTCAACCCGCTCCGTCAAGCGAGGACGTTATATTTCTCCTCAGTTCGTTCTATCGCTACCCTGAAAAGTCCCTTCTCTTGCTCCAATGGCTCAAAGAATCACCCTTCCCATTAGAAGAAACCATTTACTACAATTTGGTTATGAAATCATTGCGCAACGCGGGAAATTGGGAGCCAGTGGACCGCATTGCGCGTGAGATGCTCGATGGAGGGCCAAAACCAGATAACATTACTTACTCGACGGTTATATCGACTGCACAAAGATGCGGCAAGTTCAGCGAGGCGATAGAATGGTTCGACAGAATGTACAGCGCTGGAGTGATTCCAGACGAAGTTACCTTCTCCTCTGTTATGAAAGTATATGCTGTACTTGGCAAAACAGAGGAGGCTCTCACTCTTTACGACAGAGGCCGTGCTTCAGGCTGGCAACCCGACCAGGTAAATCCTCCCCAAGTTGAATCAATCGTCTATCTATCTGACTCTGTTTTAGTCCTTCAATAATTGAATTACTAAATTTCATCATTGTATGGTTCAAAAGGTGGTGTTTTCAGTGCTGGCAAAGCTGTTCGGAGACTCAGGCGACCTAGACGGAGTGCAATACGTGCGTGACGAAATGAAACGGCTCGACATCACACCAAATGTGGTTGTATACAACACACTGATTATGGCGGCTGGACAAGCGAAAAGACCGAGTCTCGCCAAGCAACTGTTCGAAGAAATGTCGGTCTCAGCCGTGACTCCTAACACACGCACTCTAACCGCCCTCTTGAAGATTTACGGCAAGCATAAACGCGCTCAAGAAGCCATGGACTTGTGGGCCCGCATGAAGGATAACAACTGGCCGATCGACAGGATCTTGTACAACACGTTGTTGACCATGTGCACGGATCTCGAGGCGGAATCTGAGGCCGAAGGAATCTTTGAGGAGATGAAAGGCTCGAGCAGGAGTAGTTGTCGGCCTGACGTGTTTACTTATTCCACCATGATGAAGCTGTACTGTAGGAGAGGGAAAGTTGACGAAGCAATGCGCTTGCTGTTCGATGAAATGCCTCAAAGTGGAATTAAGCCTGATATAACGTATTACACTTCATTGATTGCTTGTTTAGGCAAGGCCGCACGGATGGATGAACTCTCCACCGTTTTTCACACTGCCATGGCCAGAGGTAATTTTTTCAATATTTAATTAATTTTATGTCAAAAAATTCAATATTTTATGTTAATTGTTATATTTTAATTAATGCACAGGAATAAGGGCAGATGACCGGCTTTGCGGATGTTTACTCTCGACAATGTCTCTTTGCAAAGAAGAGAGAGATATAGAGATAATACTCAATTGTATACAAAAGGCTAACTCTAAACTACATAAATTAATATTATTATTAAGGGATGAACGTGTCGGTTTTGACGAAATAAAAGATTTATTTCGCGAAATACTGAATCAATCCTCTTCTGTAGTGCGCACGCCGTATTGCAACTGCTTGATAGACATTTGCACTAACGGGTCGGGTTTCCCTTTGCACCGCGCCCGCAACCTTTTCCACTTGGGGCGTATTTACGGATTATACCCCTCTTTGGAGGCCAAACGGAATTCTGAATGGAGGTTGAATTTGCGAACTTTATCTATCGGAGCGGCTAAGGCTGCGTTGGAAGAATGGTTGGAGAATGTGGCTGAGGCGGTTGAGGAGAGAGAAAGTTTGCCGCGAGAATTTAGGGTTTTTGCGGGGTTTGGAGGTGGGAGTAACGGGTCGGTGCTTAACGGGTTTGTGGAGGAATTTTTAGTGGATAGTGGAGCTCCGTTTAGGAAGAGTGAGAATGCGGGCACTTTTGTGGCGGATAGAGATGAGTTGGCGGAGTGGCTGGAAGAGCGTGATGAAATGATGAGTGGTAGATAAGATAGGTTTGATTTTACAAAGATTTATTGTGAGTTTACTTGCAGGTGCTAGGTAGTTATGCTTTTTATGATAGATTATTTTTCTTCAAATTTTGAGTGTATGAAAATTGTAAAATGGGCTTTAGCTTGTGAGGCCCATGGCCTAAATAGTAATTTCGATATGTATTAGAACTTTCATGATAATGCAACAAGCAAAGCAGGATCTGCCCAAAGACCAAAGGGCATGTTTGATTTGAGGTACTTCAAAATACTGTATTTTCATGATCCTGTATTTGACAATTAGAGTTGATTCTTTGATTTGATGAATTAGGATATGACTTAGGACTTGGGAGCTATAATTAATTTATTTTCTCCCATTTTCGTTCTTTTTTAGACTTTTTAAGAGTTAACCTTGTTTTTGAAGGCTTCTAAAGTAAAATATAACAAAATAAAAATATTTCCACTCCAATTATTTTGTTGATGTCTATATAATTTGAACCTCTAATCTCTTCTCAAAGGATACATCACTCACCGGATGAAGTGCCCATTGGCAGGTTGTGGGAAAATCCATAAAACCCTGCACTAATTCAGTTTTTTTATTGTATTTTAAATGAAAATATTTAGTAAGTCACTATACTACAAAAAAGAAAAATTGAAATGCACTGAACTGAACTGAAGGTTTAGTCGGCAAAGTTAATTTACACGCCAAGAAGTTATCATCATTTTATTTATCTCTAAACTAATTAAGCTCCTCTCCTCTTGTTATTTGCTGGTGAAAACAAAGGGAAAAGCTCTTATTGCTAGGTTCACGTGCATGCAGCCAACTCAACAAGACACTACCAATCACGAGACAGAAGATAAGAGGAAGGAAGAGAAGCACATCACATATCACGTGCATGACAAAGCTAACAAGAGCTACAATCCAAATCAAGGGAGATGAGATTCATCAGGCCGAGTCAGAGACGGTACGCTGTGGATTCCGAGGCGGTGGAGCTCCGACAAGACGGAGTCAGTCGAGGGCGGGGTCAGGCCGATGGGCAGCCGGCCCCACGGCTCAGCCATTGCCTCCTTCACCACCTTCTCTATCTCTTCTTCCTCAACCTGCATCCATTCATATCAATCATTTTCGCATAAATACATATGATATAGTACAATACATGCATCCATCTAGTTATTATGTTATCTAGGAGATTTACATGCAATCCTAATTTTTGAGAACATTACCAGACAAGATTTATTGGAGGTATTCAAGTACTCGGTCCCATAGCCCTTGTGTAGTGCTGCTGCCCTCTGAAAATAATTATTTGTTCATTCAAGCATACTATATTTTTCTTACACATCATGTTAGCCTTTCATAAATAAAATTTCCTATCATTTTACTGCTAAAAAAATATAATATAATCGGAATGGAACTTACCGGTGGAAGAGGGTAATAATGGCTATAATTAGGCGGATATACAGGACAACCCCATGTATCTGCTTCAACCTGAAACAATGCATGCCACCATACATATATTATACACATATCACTTCAATATATATGTTCACCTTTACTATAAGTTACGAAAATAAACTTACCACCAAGTTCAAACTCCGCCAAACACAAATATTGTATAGTATTTATTTAGTAAAATTTATCGACCCATAAATTGTGGGCTCGATCTCAAAAAAAAAAAAAAAAAGAATTACCAAAAAAAACTTACCCCAAGCTGGTATGAATCAGACTTGCATTGCCAGCTGTTCCCTTGAAGTGGTACATGATGGTGCCATGGTTGAAAAGGAGGAGGGTATAAATGATGATAACTTGCATAGGGCTGACTTGGCACTTTAATATTACTGTAATAATTATAGTGGTGAAATGTTGGAGGATAGGGAGTGATAATTGGTCTTTGCATGTAGTTAATTTTCATATTCATATGATCTGAATACGGCCATCGATTCTCTTCATTTTTAGGCGATATATGCCTCCGGTGCATCCGGTACTTCTGCTTTGTAAATTTGCAAGAATTTAGTTTCTTCAAAATCCAAAATAACATGATTTACTTTGAAAAAAAAAAACAAATGAAATGTACATATAGTTAATTACCTGCAAGTGACTAGCTACATTATGTCGAGTCAGGCCTTCAACTTTCATCAAATCAAGAATTTTTGAAGGGATGGCTTGATCTATCCCTAGTTGTTCCACTGCTTTCACAAATTTCTTGTGTAATTCTGGCGTCCAATCAACCTTTTAATTGCAATCACATAATTAAAAAATAATAATGCCTAACAAAATTAGCAAAATTTCCTTCTTTTGATATATTGAATGTATGCATCTATGTTTTCTACCTTGCTTTTCTTTTTGTTGCCTTTGGTTCCATGCAACAAGGAATCATTTCTCCTCTTCTTTGAAACTATCGAATAAGAGTTTTCATTTCGCTCTTTAACTGAACTACACCAATCAGATTTTGATACTTCATCTGTATTCATCTCTTCTGTGCTATTATTTTTACAAGGTGTAATGTTTGAGTCGTCATTACAAGTTTTTTCGACAGATGTAGAAGTTTTTCTCACTTCTGAAGAATCTTCCTTATTTGTAGTTGTAGATGAACTTTTGTTCTCTAGTTGTGGCGTAGAAGGTGTCTTCAATTTTTTGTGAGTTTCATTTTCAGTTTTTCGTATATTTTCATCATGTTTTAATTGAAGCATTGAGACAACCATTTCTTTGATGGGTTTTAGTGATTTTGTGATGGAAGTACTCTCATCCCAGCCTGAGCTAAACGCCTGTAAAGAGGTTTATAACTTGTGAATCTTAGGGTTTTTTTTTTATCAGATTTTTCAAGATGTTATACCTTGTGAACAACATGTTGCCATATGTTTCGAAGTTTTTCTTCTGATAATGGCTTCTGGAGGAACTCTGTTGCGCCAAGCTGAGAGGCAAAAAGGGAACATAATTATATTATAGACCATGTTTGTAATTTGTCTATATATGTTAAGAGAAAGATCATATATCATAACTTAAAAATGATACAAGGGCTTACTGATATGCATTTCATCATTGTGCTAAGGCTAGAATCGCTTGAGGCCACTGCAATGTAGATAGTATTTGTAAGACGTACTAGTTATTTAATTATTTTCTTTTAATGAAATATTGATAATATGGTCTAAAACCAACTAGTTATTTTGTTTTAATCTAATGTTGTTTCATATAAATAACTATTTGGTAGCAGTACTTACCAATAATCGGAAGGTTCTGAGCAGACTCGAGAAATTTGAAACTATCATGGCAATTATCACTTGTCACCTGAAGTATATAATGCTAATTATGATACTTATATTACAATAATATTTTGATGAAAATTCACATTAGTTGTGCTAGTATTTCACCTCTAGAATAGCTACATGAAAGGATTCGGCATTTTCCGAAATTGCGTATAGTGCTTCATCTCGGCTCCTATACATAGAAACTATAGAAGAAAAAGTTCAACAAAACATTCAAAAGAAAAATAAGATGAAGAACTCAAGAACAACTTAACTTTTGATCCCCTTACTAGAACAAAAGGGCATTAACCCTAAAATAATTTGAGATGTCCATGCAGGTAGAAGTTTAGGAAGAAGATAGAGTTTTTAATACAAAATAGATAGAAATTTACCGACATAGTCGATTTGTTCAAGCTTGATCTTTGTTTGAGTTGCGAAATTGGCATCATCATAAAGAAGAAGAACTCGGAGCCCTTTGGGGAAATCCTTAGGCCACAATTGAAACTCATGATGATCTTCTTTCTCCTCAGAATTCAAACACACCATGATCCCTCCTCTCTCTCATTCTCTTCTCTCACCTCTCATGCATGCAAAAATATTTAGTTAATCATGATAATATCTTTCTGGAGAGATGATTTTGCTAATATTGCAATATGGTGCAGGCATGTGACTGTGAGTATAGATGCTTTAAATTTTGATCTATACAATAATTTACCTAGATCAGAAAGAAAGACAAGAAATAATGTGATGAGTATATCTATCATGCATGTCAAGAAAGGTATCACACAGCGGAAAGTGGGGATATACCTAGCTAAAGCTACACCCTCTTTGTAGTGGCCAAAGACAATGAATTGAGAGAAAACAGTGCCCTCTACTTTTCTGCCCTAGATCTACCTTTCTTCTTCTTCTTTGCGTTTAATTGGCCAGCCTTGTATGCGATTTGCACATGAGAGAGAAAAAAGAGAGAAAATGGAGAGAAATGGGTTCAAACAGAGAGTGTATAGTGCGGTTGGTCTACAAGAGCTTTAGGCCACAAATTTGTTCAGAGACTTTTGTTGACAGCATTTGTAATTATCTGCACTGAAAAGATGTTACACCCTTCTCTTTATTTTTGTTTATTTTCGTTTCTGTTTTCTGAGAAATAACTTGTCTATACACCCGGACAAGTTGATACAAAGTATCTGATCTCAGTGATCTGACTATTATTTGTCAACTTTATAATTATATATAATATTTCTTCAATTTCAGAATTTTCTCAAAGAAAATAACTAGTTATCAAAGATACATACATGCATGCATGATGCAAATATAATTTGCTTTCCTCAAAAAGTAATGAAATAATTACAAAAATAAAAAGATAGCTAGTACAAAGTGTGCTTGGTATAATAAATCGGGCGAGATTGAGACACGACTATCAACCTCAATTCCCAATTGATACATAATTGATTGGGAGTGTGTATAAATGATTTCATGAGTATATCCTGATAAACCCACCAACCCAATTAATCAACCTTTTTTGCCCTAAACCTCTCTCCATTCTTCAACATTACTGGACATGTCTCTCTTTGTTTTAGTTACGATCAACTCTAAATTAATTTCTTTTTGAGTAATATGCAAGCTTGGGCCTATATGTTAATATAAATTGAAATACAAGAGTATTTGCAAGAATTACAACTGAATCTAGCTATTGAATTGATAGGAGAAGAAACAAGCTCTACCGTTTTTGGTTTATAATAAGTTCACAATAGTCGATATGAAACTTAACTTTTTTTTTGTTTTGGCACTTTTTTGAAGAATAATTCATCAGATAGTATATAGTACAGTTTTGAAAATAATTCAGCCACTAGCACTTTCGCCAGAGGATCTAGCGGAACTTGTCATTTTTTCATTTTTGTTGTTCCCGACCATTTGGCATCCTTAAACACGATTAATTAAGGAAAAAAGGAAGTTCCGCCAGAGGTTCTGGCGAAACTGTATAAAATTCAATTTTCAGGTTAAACTCTTAATTTAGAAAGCTAATTAGCTCAAAAAATTACGAATTCGGCAGTTTTGCCAGACTTTCTGGCGGAACCGCCTATTTTATATATTTTTTTTTGTCTTTAAACAATCATGATTCCAGATAATTAATTGCAAAATTTTCATCATAAAATTCATAAGATGCTTTGTATTATTGTATATGCAAGAAACCATGGGTCACCTTAGGAATTTTTCCATTTGATAAATAAGTGAACATTACCCTAACTATGTAACTAATCAATCAATTCAAATATAAAATTAATCCAATATACCAAAATATAGATATCTTGAAATTAAGTCAACATAAAATTGACTCCTCCATTTGATGTTAGAAACTTGAGAAATTCACACCTTGTGTACGATCAAGTATTTAATAGAGAGCTCCCAAAACTTGAGATTCTCATTGCTACCATGCACAACACTACACAGCTTTTGTTTAATTATCTCCCTTTATTTGCATGGTTTGCATTTATTGTTCCTCTTAGGGCAAGTATTGCATGCGATTTTTACTAACTTTAGATAAGTTTTAAATTTTCAATTCTTCTAGAACAAGTATTTTTTTTTTTTTTGGAAGGAAGTACTTTTTCACCAAGTAATTAATGTATAATATATATCAGTGTATAGGTAAGAAGGATTTTAACTTATATTATGTATGCTTGTTTCTGACTACTGGTAAAACTCTGACCCTTGGTTCATTAAGAGAATATGCACAAAAAACATTTAATGTTTTGTAGTAAAGTTAACCATGAATTTGAATTTCAAAATAAATGAATTTCACTTGAAACTCCAACTTCTATGTACTTAGGCCCACAATATTTTAATCAATGCAACTGTATAGGATTTTGTTGTTTCCAGTGTCTTTTTGCGTACGCACTCTTGCGGAAAGGACATTGTTTTTTCGACTTATTGTTGACATTTTAAATTTTAAATAATTAATAATTTCGAAACAAGAATTGAATAGTTTGCATTATCTTGACCTTGTTGTAGTAGTTTATAACCACATATACATGAATATGATGTTAGACTTAGTCCCCCACTTTATATCATCTTGGAATCTCAACTTTTTTAGTGTGGAAATTCTAACACTCGCCTCTCTCATCATCTGTAGACGGTATAGTGTGAATTATTACATCAGGTTGTATGTATTCTCATAATATTTAATATTTTGTTTGTAGTTATACAAGATGTTAATTAACATGTGTAGAATGAATATATTTGAACAAAGAAATAAACATGGAAACTAAGGCCAAGTAGGAATGATGATTATAGTTACCATGATGATTGATGTACTCTGAAATAATACAAGCAAGATTTGACGGGCTGAGCACTAATTATGGACCCTGGTTAATACGGAATCTACAAGTAACATGGCATTTTCATATCATTTTGTCTTTTGACTTTGATACCACCCATCACACTTGACACGCACATAATAACGACGGTTCAGATTTGATTCACTTCCAGTTCTTAGCCCATGTATGTTAAATGGGCTTCTGATTTTAATCAGGCCCAAATAAGCCTATTTGGAGAAAGAAATGAAGAAGAAGTGGGAACCCTAGAAAAGAAAAAGCCGAGATTTCTCCTCTCCTCCTTTCTTTGCCGCCATTGCTTTCTTTCCTCACTCACCAAAATCGACTTGATCTTGAATTTGATATGGGCGGCCGCAGATATCCAGAGAGCTCAATGGAGAAGAGGGACAGGAAGGACGAAAAGAAGAAGAAGAAGAAGAAGAATAAGAACAACAAAGATGAAGATGTTCTTCCCTCGGAAGAGATAACCAACGGCCAAGCAGAAGTCAAGACGAAGAAGGAGAAGAAGAACAAGAGAAACCTTGAAGAAGCTGAGGCTTATTCGGCTCAAATTCAACTCAACGAAGAAACCAAAAAGCAAAAGAATGAGCAGAACGAAGGAAAAGAAGACGAAGCGAATAGCATAACAGTGTCAGGCAATAATACGAATGATCCAAAATACGCCCCTTTGACCACATTTGCGGAGGCAAACCTTCCGAAAGAGGTGATTGCGTACTGTCAGAATTACGATAAACCCTCTCCGATTCAATCTCATGCTTGGCCTTTTCTCCTCGACGGCCGAGATTTCATCGGAATTGCTGCTACTGGCTCCGGTAAGCTAACAACCACCATTAATGGATACTTTTAATTTATTCATTTTGCTTCTTCAATCCTTGAGAAAGTTGGCTTTTTAGGCAAAACTGTAGCATTTGGAATACCTGCATTGATGCATATACTGAGAAAGGATAATAAGAAGGGATCGAAGAAAGCGGTTCCTAGATGTCTTGTTCTCTCTCCTACTAGAGAGCTTGCTCAACAGGTAATCTTTTTCTCTCTCTCTCTCTCCCCTCTGTTTCATTTTTATTATATCTCAATTTTCGTTCTTTTATTTATTTATTTTAATTTGTTTGGGCTCCAGATATCAGATGTATTGAGTGAAGCAGGGTCGAGTTGTGGTGTAAAAACAGTTTGTTTGTATGGCGGTACTTCTAAAGGCCCTCAAATATCCGCTCTTAAATCCGGAGTTGTAAGTTTATTTTTATATATTATTTTCCAAATATTATTTTGATAAATAATCAATTATGAAATATAATTTATGTATTGTTTGATGTGTAGGATATAGTGATAGGTACGGCTGGAAGAATGAAAGATATGATTGAATCGGAATTTTGCTCTCTCAAAGATGTATCTTATGTGGTAAACTTTCATTATTAGATAATCAAATAAAAGAACATTTTGGAATTTATTATACTAAAAAATGGGGGAATATACCATTTTATAGGTTCTAGATGAAGCGGATAGGATGCTTGATATGGGTTTTGAGCCTGAAGTCCGAGCCATTTTAAGCCACATCCCCTCTGGTTTGCTCATTTCATTCTATTAATATTATATATTGGAGTATATTATATACTAATAAGCATATTAAATAATTAATTATGTAATACACAGCTCGGCAGATGGTAATGTTTAGCGCAACATGGCCGCTTGCTGTTAACCAATTGGCCCGTGAGTTTATGGACCCAAATCCTGTTAAGGTACTTTAATTTATTTCCTTATATTAATAAAAAATTGATTATTAATTTATTTAAGTTAACTTTATTTATTTGATAAAGGTGGTGATTGGATCGGAGGATTTATCAGCAAACCACGATGTGATGCAAATAGTTGAGGTCTTGGATGATCAAGCCCGCAACTCTCGTTTATTCGCCTTACTTGAAAAATATCACCAATCCAAAAAGTAATTCTCTCTAATTTAAACCCTAAACCCTAATTATTCCATCTTAACCTTGAATATTAATGATATTGTATTTTGGTGAAACGAACAGAAATAGGGTGTTGGTGTTTGTTCTTTACAAGAAGGAAGCTGCCCGTGTCGAGTCCATGCTTCAGAGACAGTAAGGATCATTTAATTAATAATCTTCTTTATCTACCAAATGAATGTAATATCTCTATAATAATAATAATAATTAATATTTAATTGTATTGTAATAGAGGATGGAAGGCAGTATCAGTACACGGTGACAAAGCACAGAGCGAGCGCACAAAGGCCTTGGCTCTTTTCAAGGACGGAATATGTCCTCTCATGGTACTACTACATCATCTCATACTATTTATTATACACCAATCATCCTTTGTTCTTAATTCCATTATAAATGATAAACATATAAAAGGTGGCGACTGATGTGGCGGCAAGAGGATTGGACATACCAGATGTTGAGGTCGTTATTAATTACAGTTTCCCTCTTACGACTGAAGATTATGTGCATAGAATCGGTCGAACTGGCAGGGCCGGTAAGAAAGGCGTTGCTCATACTTTCTTCACTGATGTCAATAAGGTACTTCTTTATTTGTCATTTTATTTTCTTAAATTATATTGATTATTGTAATATGTTTTTTGATAAGAGAAATTGTGAAACGAATGAATGAATGAATAGGGGCTTGCGGGGGAATTGGTGAATGTTTTGAAAGAAGCGGGGCAAGTCGTTCCGGCTTCTCTCATGAAATTCGGCACACACGTCAAGAAAAAGGTTTGCCATTTCTTCATTTATTATTTTTCAAAATTTATACATTTCTTTTCGTTTTTCTTTTGGATTTTGCAGTTGAGTCGGGTTATCTTATTATTTTTTTAATGGTGCAGGAGTCGAAGTTGTATGGAGCACACTTTAGAGAAATAACAGAGGATGCTCCTAAAGCCACCAAGATTACTTTTGCTGAGTCTGACGACGAATAATTTTTTTTATTCATTGTTTTATGATACCTATTATTATTGTATTTTTTTTGCTATTTATTTATTTTATTTTTTCATCGACAAATTGTGGCATCACAACATGTAATAGGTTATTTCTTGGGCTTTATTTTATTGACAATATACTGAATTTAAACCTCTAGCTGATAAAATCAGCCTATTGTTCGCTACATAAACCCAAGTGTATTGGATTCAAGTGTTAAATGAAAATTTTATGCCAAGGTTTTCTATCTTAATGCTTTAAAATGAAATTAAATCTCTGTAAATACTATAAATTCGTCCAATTTGATCGAGAATGTCATTAAATGATAATTTTGACCCAAAAAAAAAGCAATAGGTTATGCAAACTACTATAGTGAACACAAAAATAACAAATCAAATATAACAACCCATTCATTTCCAAACTGAAAACATATTCAACTTTATTCTGTAGGAAGCAGAAGCAAAACTCAATTCAGATACAATACATTCGGTAGTACAGTACAACAGACCAAAAATCAATCTTTAACTTATTAACTACCGCGATAAGTAGTGAAGGAAAAAGGAGAATGCAAAAGCGGCACATGAAAATGGTCTCCCTCCTGCCCCTCCTTCACCTCAAACACAACACTCACAAACGGATAAAACCCACTCGCCACATACTTCCCCGTATTAAAACTAATCCTATAAAACCCGCTCTCCACGTACTCCTGGACCGCCATTAAATGCCCGCACCGCCCATCCGAGTTCGTCTCTGACGACCCTAACAGCTTCCAGCCCGGGTGGTCCCGGTCCGTGAAGGACGGAGGGGCGGAATTGGAAATCCACTTCTCGAGGTGGATTTCCATGCCTGACGCGGGGGATCCAGTGGAGACGTCCAGCACGTGCGTCGTGATTGGAGGCCGTGATGATGATGATGATGATGATGATGGTGGTGGTGGCGTTCCTGTAATTTTTGAGGGTTTGGGGGTGGATTTGATATGTGCTCCTATTATGCCTATTCGCTCTTTAATGTTTTTCAGAATTTTGATAAGACATGAGTTTGAGATTGAATTTAATTTTTATTTTTATTTTGGAGTTGTGATAAAATTTACCTGCAGAGTTAGTTGAAGGATCTTTTGAGGTGACAGATGGTGTGGCCTTTTGTGTGGTTGCGAAAAGGCGTGCAAGGCGTAGTTCTGTTATTTTCATTTCTTCATGTGCTGCTGTTTCTAGTTCCACTATTGGCCTATTTGTATATCGTTTCTGATAAGAAAGAAAAAAAAAGATAAACACATGTGAAACATTGTCTATTGTGAATTTTCTTTTAAGACAGTAATTAGTAAAAAAAAAAAAAAAAAAAAAACAGATGAAAGATGATTTAGTTACCACCTTTAATTCAGATAGAACCTCAGGGGAGCTCCTTCCAGATGCGCAAATCAGGAAAACAAAGCCAAATTTCTCCTTGTACTTGTCATTCCACTCTTTCAATTCCTGCCAATTTAACCTAATATATAAGGTAATCTTAAATAATGAAGCAAAATATATTTTAATGAAATTATGAACCATCAAGGTGGAATCAGTTGTGGTAGACATGGCCTTGGACTGCTCCTCCTTCGACCATCTATAATTAATTTCACCAAAAATCAAACAAACAAACAGTTATTAAGAATTAATTAATCAGAATAAAAATGTAAACAGTCTGAAACATACTGGGAGACTGAAGGAGAGGTAGAGCCAATGGCAGGGTGAGCAGAAAATGCCTCAAGCCATCCGTTCACATCCACCTTTTTTTGTTGAAAAAAAGAAAGAAAAGATATTAGACTAATGGCAGTGAAATACATGAAGAAAGCTTAATCTTTCCTTGAAAAAAATATGTGATCTCATTGATTTGCTAGATAGTTACAAAGATACAGAGGAAGATTATTCAATTGCTTTGAATACAAGATAAGAATGAACTAAATCTGGTTGGTATGAGAAAGAGAAAAAAGGGAAGGACCAGATTGAGCCAGATGTGGCGGGCAGCACGGACGGCGTGATCAAGGTCGGAGAAAGGCCCCGCCGCTTCCATCTCCTTGGCGAATCTGGAGCTCCCGCAGCAACTCTTCCAGTCCTCCACACTCCATCTTCTTCTCTCCTCCATTCCTCAATTCCTCCTGCGTCTCTGTCTCTGTCTCTGTCTCTGTCAGATGAGATGAGATGCAGAGCCTGGCAGTCGGGTTCAGTTGTGTGTGGCTTGAATATATAAAATATAGAAGTGAACGAAACAACAACGGGGTGGTGGCGCAGTTGGCTAGCGCGTAGGTCTCATAGCTTCTGAGTAATCCTGAGGTCGAGAGTTCGAGCCTCTCTCACCCCAAAGCCTTTTTGGTTTTGTCTATATTAATCGTTATTCGTTTCGTTTTCTGCCCAATATTGTTAACCTTACTTAAATTACATTTCTGAGTTATCTATTTAAGAATTTCATCGTCTAAAACTTCTTAAATTGTTTATCGATTATACTTCTTTCTTTCCCTCATCAGAAGCGAGAGATAGCCTTCTTTTTCTTCTGTGTCAGACCATGAGTGTCTGATTAATCATCTATGATAATTAAACCCACGTATACAATTCACAAAAGCAAACAAACAAAGAGTAAATGAACATCACATTTCTAATCAGTGTAAAAAATCACACAAAACAAGCCTTCGTGCTTAATTCTTATATACAAAAGTGCATTAAATTTAAAGGTCGCAGATCCTGTTCTATAGATAATTACATTTACATTGGAGAAACAAGAACACAAGGAAACCATATTTTCATTCGATATAGAAAATGAAGCATCATCATTCGTCATTCATCATTCATCATCATAAGAGCGATGAAAATCAGTAGCGCAACCAGGTGCATTTTGATCCTCTGCGCCACAGCAATCGTAGAACTTTGCGGCATATGGTGGGTCATCCGGTCCGAGCTCATAGTACCTTCCATTCCATGTAAATTAAAAATCACATAATGAAGGATAATTACTTAATCAATCAACTAATTAAATGACATGATTATTGTTATAATTTTTTTTTAGTTTTGATTTGGGTTTAGTTGGATTACAATCCAAGGCATAGCTTAATTAGTTATAATTGAGTGTAGTTGATTACGAATTAGTTAGATGGTAATTAGCTATGATAATTACTGGTGTCATCACTGTATAAGTTAAGTTGTTCCAATCTCAGCTTCAGCTACATACTGCTATTATGTAACTGCCTACAAGAGATTAGGAGCTTAACACCAACAATCAACTCAGTTGATTCTAATTCAGAGAGAAAGAGATAGAGAAGGAGAGAGAGGTACCTCTTTTGGTCGTCATGGCGGCGACAGACGAAGAAGGAAGGGTGGAATCTACATGACGAGCTCTTGTTCTGAGTTGGATCGTAGCTCATTTTGCACCGCCGACAAATCTTCTCCTTCACCGAAGTTTCCCCTCCGGCGACAGAGGCCGTCGAATCAGCCATTCTCTCTCGCTCTCGCTCTCTCTTTCTTTGTTCCGAATTAAATTCGAGGGCTTTCTTTGTGTTCTGTACTGGAGGGGAAATGGAGGCAGGCAAGGAATAATACAATAGACCCGGTCTACATATTAAATACGAGTTAATCTGTACACCTTGATTGACTTGGAATTTACTCAAATGGTCTGTAGAAATTGGGCCTCACTTCATTTTTAATTTGTTTAATGGGCTTTCTTTTCATTCATAGCAGCAAATTAGATATTATAGGTTTTTGTTATATATTTTTAGATAGGTTTTGCATTTCCTTCTTTTTATTTTACTTGATGTAATTAGGGAAGACAAAACCATGTAAATACTTTGGAAAAAATATAAAAAAAAATTACATTCGGAAAGGGGATTTTCAAGAGCTCTCTAAATTTCCTAAAAAAAAGAAATCTGTAGGTCAACATAAAACTAGCCCGTCTTATTGATAGTTCAAGCAAAACAATTTTTTTGCACAAATCATTTGTTGTGAGAACAGAGTCGCTTATTACATTCATCGAATGTACATCAAAATAACTAAACACAGCACCCTACCTTATTCTTTCTTTAATGGTACATACTTTATTCTTTAACAAACATATTCTAAATCTTTTTTTATTTCCACTAATTTAACAAGGATTTATATGACTTTTTTTTTGAAATGGCCAAAAAAAAAAAATAATTAAGGGAATGGCCAAGTTTTAAAAATATTTGCAAAAGTAGCCATTTCGCTCAGCCACCGGGCGAAACACGAGCAGTTTCGCTACGTTACTGGGCGAAACAGAGCAAATCACGTTACGAGCGAATTTACTTAATAAAACCTGTTTCGCCCAGCAGTTGGGCGAAACAAAGCTTTTTAGTATCGGTTTTTATAAATAACCGTTACGGAATAAACAATTTAGTATCGGTTTTTTAAAATAACCGTTACGAGAATAAAACACTTTTAGTATCGGATTTTGGAAACAACCGTTACGAGAATGAAGAATTTTAGTATCGGTTTTTATAAATAACCGTTACGGAATGAATACTTTAGTATCGGTTTTTATAAATAACCGTTACGAGAATGAACACTTTTAGTATCGGTTTTTGTAAATAACCGTTACGAGATCGGTCTTTCGCCGGTTCATCGGGCGAAACAACAGTATAATAGCAAAAAAAATGTATGCTATGAAAATCCTTCAAATTTTTTTTTTTGTTAATATTGTTAGAAAAAGAAGAAGAAGAAGAAAATATAATTATTACAAGCAAATTTGTAATATTTTCTCTAGTTTAGGTACATATTTATTTTTGAAATTAATTTTTGTAGTTTAGGTAATGTATATATTTATTTTATAAATTATTTTTCTTGTTTAGGATTATTTATTTATATTTTTTTTGTTATAGATATATTTTTTAGTATATTATTTATAGTTTTATTTTTTAAAAGTTTAAAAAATCAAATGTATGCTATGCATTTATTTATTAAGTGATTTGTTTTTAAAAGTTTACAAAGATGTTTCGCCCAAAGAAGCGGCGAAAGACCCGACTGTAACGGTTATTTATAAAAACCGATACTAAAAGTGTTCATTCTGTAACGGTTATTTATAAAAACCGATACTAAAAGTCTTTATTCCGTAACGGTTATTTATAAAAACCGATACTAAAATTATTCATTACGTAACGGTTATTTATAAAAACCGATACTAAAATTCTTCATTCTCGTAACGGTTATTTCCAAAATCCGATACTAAAAGTGTTTTATTCTCGTAACGGTTATTTTAAAAAACCGATACTAAATTGTTTATTCTGTAACGGTTATTTATAAAAACCGATACTAAAAAGCTTTGTTTCGCACTCGTGTTTCGCCCGGTGGCTGGGCGAAATGGCTACTTTTGCAAATATTTTTAAAACTTGGCCATTCCCTTAATTAATTTTTTTTTTTTGGTCATTTCAAAAAAAAAGTCGATTTATATACACATCTCCCCATCATCCTCCCAACCCACCGTGCCCACTTATTTTGAATATAAGTGGGGCCCGTTTATCAGTGGTAAACGGTGGGTTGGGAGGATGGTGAACGGGAACATTTATACTTTTCCATTTAACAACCTTAAATCAATCAATCATACTTTATTTAAGTACACTACATTGATTGTGTTCAATAATCATCTTAATTCGTCGAAGACCCGCAACCACATGTGAAACAAGCGAACATTCTAGAAGCAGCTGATTCCTCCTCGGCCGAGAGGCAATAGGGTCGAGAGTTTCCGGCAGCAGTTCCGGCCCGTTTCGAGACGGTTCGGCGAAGGCATCGCGTCGTCCATGAGACGGCTGCTGGATCAGCAGATGAGGCATCAGGGCCCGCCTCCTTCCGCTGCTGCCAATCCTTCGTCGCAGAATCTGGAAGCGTCGGTGCAGGACGTTCTTGAAGGGGCCCACCACCGCGTTCTCACCCGCCTCCGCGCTCGCCGCCTCCACCGACAACAACAGCCGCTACAACTACAACTACAACTACAACAACAGCAGCTACAACAACATCAACATCAAGACTCCTCCTCCAATATTAATAATAACAATAATAACGAGAGCAGTCAGCCTGTCATGATTGCCACGCCAGTCACCCTAGGAACCGGTTTGATCAACGACCCCGCTGCAAGTGCCGGTGCCGGTGCTGCGAACCCTAACCCTAATTCAGATTCTCTTTTCAGAGATGGGATTGATCTGTGGCACCGGTTCTCTCTGTATGGCCTGGCGAGCACAGAGAGGCTCGCGGTTCTTACAGCTGATCTGGGGCGGGTTGTGGGGCGTTTCGCGAGCATGAGCACGGCTAGTAACAACAATAATAATAACGGGGCGTCGAGTTCAGCGGCAGGACAGATGGAGCCGTCGAGTTCGGAGAGAGGAGGGGGGAGCCAGGTGGCAGCAGCTCTGGCGGCGGATCAGGTGTCGGCGTCGAGCACGATGGCGGTGATACAGGGGGAAGCAGGTACGGCTATTTGGGACGAACCCGTGTCAGAGCACCCGAATAGCAGCGCGGGCTCATCGAGAGCTCATCAGAGGAGGCGCGTCAGAGGACTTGGGGGAGCTTCTACCTCCAGCGCCGCACCACCAACACCAACACCAACACCACAGAGACAAGGAAATGCAAATGCAAATGCAAATGCAAATGAAGAGGACTCCTTGGATGTCGATGGTGAGCCCACACAGCACTTGCGCAAGAGACGCCGGCTGAACTGATCAACTCACCTCATAATGGATCCTCATGAGGTTTCCGTAACTTATGGTGGGGCTCCAAATGGACAGCATTTTCACTGAATAGATGGTCGGTCCGTCACTTCATTACAGGGAACACCAAAGGTGAAGGGCTTCCATTTTTCAGCGGCATAGTGTTGCATCTTTGTAAACTGTATTTCAATCACATTTTTATTATTACCATTCCATGTGTTAGTCATCCTCGTCCTCGTCATTGTATTTTTGTTTTCAAGAGATGCTCGTGTGTATGTTTGTCTGATCATAATGTCATGGGCTTTTTTGTATTGCGGACTATCTTTTATTCTTTCTTTTGGTTAATAATCAAATTTCTAATCATTTCTTTATTTTATTTTTATTGTATTAAGGGCATGTTTGGTTTGACGTAAAAATGGCAGTTATGGTTTTGAATTACTGTAAATTGATGATTGTCCTTTATTTGGTTTCCAGTATTTTGTAAGACCTCTGTAGCTCTCAGTTCCCGATGCACTTCTCTTCTGTATTTTCATTTCTGCCCAAAATTACGAGCTTCCAGAAGCGAAATTTTATGGCGGGAGAAAATCTCCTCCCTCAGCGCCAAACAATTAACCTTTCTTCTTCTCAGCTCCGTTTTTTTTTTCTTTTCGACTCAATTTCTTCTCGCTACTATCACCACCTCAGTCTCTCTCCTTCGCCTGAGCTCCTCACTGTCCGTCTGACCGGTTCGAACTCTTCTTCACAGCAACTCCTAACCGAGTAACCGTCATGGCAACCTCAGATCTACGGGCTACAATCTCGCCACCTCAACTCTGTTCTCTCATTGCACATACCATTTCTCATCTTTTAGCGGTAATAGCTACTGTTTTAATTTTGTTTTTCACTGATTTCATTTTGTGCAATAAATTGTGGCTCAATTGAATAAATTGAGGTTCATTTGAACTAAATTGAGTGTTGTTTGAACCAATTTGAGGAACAATTAGAGGAATAATTAGGGTTCGGTTGATCTAAATTGATTTGCATATTTTAACTGTTATTAAGATCTTTTCTTTTATAGTTAATGATAGTATTTTTTTTAATGGACGATTGGATAGAACACCGTTGAAATTGATAATCTATTTTGGTGCCTATTTTCAATTATGTTTTGTTCTTAGTTTTTGTATCTCTGATGTTGGACAAGTGCTTCTGCGCTATTTGTATTTTTTCTTTGTTTAATCAATTGAACAATTGTTCCTTCAAGAAAACTACGGCTGATTATAGTTCATACTAGTTACTGTTTTTTTGGTGAGAAATTGCTCAGTTCAATCTATTTGATGGAAAGTTTATTTTCTATTTTTACGTTTATGATTTTCTATGCACATGTACCAGATTATAACTTCTGTTTGCAGTAGGTACCATTTTATGTCATTTGTATGATTTAGAATTTTGGAGTTACAATCAGTGTACAAGCTATATTTGACACATGTTGAGTTAGTATTTTGAGTAGATAATTAATTTCAGATGAGCTTGATTTGGTTCAATTGAGTCTTACTTGAACAATTTAGAGAAATGAGGCTTAATTTGCATGGATGCTAAAATTAGTTTCTGTAATTTTTACTTGTTACAGTTGCTTTCCAAGAATCCGAAATTAGTTTGAAGTGTGTACATAATAGTATATGATTGAATAATGATAACATAATAGTATTTTGGTTGCCAAATGAATTCAACAAGGATGGCCACTTTTGCAACTCCCGGCACAAGAAAAAGAATTTTAATATTTGACATACTGTGATTTTGTGAAAATGAAAAGTGGGCCGGGTCGGGTCGGGTCGAGTCGAGAGAAGTTGAGCCGGATAGAACATACTATTACTATTACAAATCCAATGGCCCAGATTGGCTTCTTGTGTCTTGTCTTGTCTTGTCCTGTATACCACAGAATATGTACAAGGAAAGGAAACATCTCTGGCTATTGGCTAATATTCTGGTAAACCGCTGCTTATTCTCATCTATGGCTAGTAGAATTGAGAGAACCATTTCCAGGCTCAATCCACGGTGAGATGAAGAGAACGGGACCGAACTCCTAACCGGTCGAATCCAAAGTTGAAATTAGTACCAACTATACCGTCCGGACTCGGTACACCGACTGGAGTCGGTACATGATCATAAAATCCGCCGTGTTCATCGTATGTGATAATAAACAACATTTCCTCCCACTGAGGGTTCGATCTGAGTGCTTCATAAACTTCTTTCACCAACTTTTGGCCCTCAGAAACGTCATGTGATGGGTGGTCATCATTTCCAGGCAATATTTTTAGGTCCCAAAAGCGATGTTCGATTACGACATAATTGGATAGTTTGCCTTCTTTGCAATGATTTTTGAAAGATAAATCGAACGGGTGGAAGCTTCTCACATACTTGAGTTGTCTTAGGTTCCTGTAATTGTTTATTAGTTTGATCATACATGCTAATAGGAAAATAAAAAATTGTTGACATAACATATAACAGATATAGTTACTATATGTATTTACTTGTGTACTTAGGTATGTAATTTAACCAAAAACTCTTCAATTGTGAGTAAAAAATTAGCTCTTAAGTTCAAGGCTCAAAAACCAAAACTTTGCGTGAGAGCAAAGCATTTTTGTAGTTCGCATCAATAAAAAAGGTGACCATGTCGATATACATGCATTTGGGCTGGTTTTCTTTTTCTTTTTTGAGGGATATTGGCTGGTTTTCTTGGCTTGTGGATAAATCTTACTTAAAAATAGAAAGCAAACATCATTGTCAATCTTCAATAACATATTATGTTTCAATCTCATAAGTCTTTGTGCATGCAAACACTCCAAAATTAGTTTTGAGTTTCCTTGCTTGCATTTCCATCTTTCTTCTAGTTAGCTAATCTCTTTGGTTTGGCAAGGCAATAAATATTTTCAGAAAGGCCCTCGGTTATAATAATATTTTCATCAACACACGTAGCTTAATACGTGGACATTTTTGGCCGTGGACATCAGAAGAATCATTGTTTGTACTAGTTAATTATATAATTATAGAATCATTCTTATATATATATGGCTTAGTTCTCTAATAATTCTACGAAGAACATACCAAGATATATACCAGCTCGTCACAACTTAAAGTCAACATATTATCACTGTATATAACTAGGAATAATTAATAATAATTTTTTTTTTGAAGGAAAGGAATAATTAATAATAATTAAAATGAAATACCTGTAAAAGAGTGTCGAGGGAGGGTATTTATAGTATATTCCAAATGTATATCCCTCTTCATGTAAGGAATCAAATATAGTCTTCTGAGGCATGCCCTTTATCAAAATTTTGGTATTATTACTTGTCAACCCATGTGACGTGGCAGAGTGCACGAATAACCGGTTGGGCTGAGTCGAGGCTGGGACCGACACGAACCACTTATCACAAATGGCAAATTCTTTGACAAGTTCTTTATAGACTGGAACTGCATCTGGTTGGAAACCATTCATCACAGTTTCGGCCATGCCGGCTTTCTCGGTCTCAGCCTGTTGTGCGAACCCGTTCATTGGCGGTTTTGTTATGTCTGGTGGGGTTATTGGAGTTGTACCATCAACATAATGTACACCATACACCTACAATATATTAGGATTGTAAAAATTATTAATTAGAATTATTGCACAAAGGGAAAAAAATTACAAGTTTATTAAGTTCAGTGACTGTTTATTCTTTAGTTAATTTGAGAAATAGTTACTTAACAATCAATGTTAGAAAGAAATGGTGAATAAATGAAATTGTGTAAAGCTCAACTTTGCAACATTTGAGATGCAATACTAGACAAAACAAAATAAAAGTCTCTTTTAATGAAGTTTATAGTATATAATCACTTTAAAAAGAAGCTTTTAGAACAATTGATTGATAGGTTATAAAACTGTTCATAGATGGCTTGTATGGAGTGACCTGGATCAGGATCATTATACTCTGACTGATTACCAAACACGATATTTTTTGATGAAGGATCAGAGATAGATAACGGATTAGACTCTTGACCTGTTACACCATCGATCTCCGGATGTAGGGTTTTCATCCAACCGAGCATGTGGTCAAACGATCTGTTCTCTTGAACCAACACCACAATGGTTTTAATGTGCTTCAAAGCCTCCATTGTTTGGTTTAACTTTTTTTTTTCCCTTTTAGAAAATGATGGGTGATTGTATTAAAAAAAATGAAGGGTGATAATATAAATTGTTGAGCGAGAGCTAGAGGAGAGGGGTTATATATAAAAAGGGCATATTCTGGAATAAACCTTAGAAGGGAGGAGTGTGCAAGAAATCTATATGTTATCAATTATTATATGTAATGGTAGATAATTAGGTTTAGAAATAGATATAGTTGTGCAATTAATGAATGAGATTTATGACTTAAGAGAATGAAATAAAATAATTATTGGGATTCTTATTTGTTAGAATTTCAGTAAAATTAAGCACTTTAAGTATTAATTAAATTATATTAATTTTACAGTAAGGATTTTGCATGCTAACATAATAAACAAGCTGCTTTCAGAAAGAAAATTATGTGGTAGACAGAAAAAGGAAAATTATAATTATAATCCAAGTATTCAAGGCTTAGAAGCTTTTTCATGTTCATGCATGCCCCATGCAATTGGCATGCATAAGTTAATTTGTAATTAGCGGATATATAGAAAATAATTGTCAATGCTTCATACTATTTTTATGATTCACCTCTCTTTCTCTGTGATATCATGAGAACTGGAATAATGTTATGAGTCCAGATACGGTCCGCCGACTTACAGACCGCCCACACCACCGAACCAGTAAGGAGTTGACACGTCGCCCAAAACACCTACGCGCTTCACGGCACCAGAAAAAATCAATCACGCGCGCGTGTGGATGAAACACGTTAACGATCTCTGAACTCGCAGGACATCACAAATGCGCGACAGCCCAGCAGCCCAAGACTTTTTTTTCTTTTTGGGATTTTTTTTCTCCTTTTCAACGCGTTTTTTAGAGCTTTTTTTTTTGTTACTTCCTACGCTCAGTTGGTCAGATACGCGAAGCACGAATTTTTGGCTCATTTTTAGGGTTACTTTCTGCACTCGGCTGGTCAGATGTCTTATTGTTTAGTGACCAGCTTCGTGCAGGGTCACGCAGCGCGCTTTTTTTTTTTTGTTACTTCCTGAGCTCAGCTGGGCAGATGTTCTAGGGAAAGGCATATCATAAATATAAAAGGATATATCAGGAATATAAAAAGGTATATAAGCGATGTAAGAATGGGTTATTAGGTGTACATAAGGTTTATCCCAAAAATAGACTTTTTAGCGCATTTTGTAAAGGTATATCAGAAAAACAAAGGCATGTCAGAGATGTAAGAATGGTATACAGCGCAACCAGAAAGGTTTATTTCACAATTATTTAAAAACAGGTTGAAAAGTATATCACATATACAAAAAGGCATATCACGATGTAAGCAAAGTATATCATGCATACAAAAAGGATTATACACAGACAATCACACAAAATGTAAGAAATTACACAAAGGCATTCCAGCAAATTACAGAAAGACATGTAATAAAAATGTAAGAAAAAAATAAAAAAGGCATATCATAAATATAAGGAAAGAATTCAAAACATAGGGGTGTGCATCAAACACAGAAAAGCATATCATTAAAGTAAATGTCTGTATTGCCAAAAGTATTTACAATACACTTAAATCACACAAAACATAGCATCTCAAACACAGAGTTGTATACACACTCTGACTCCTAACACATGTCCATTACTCAAAAACACACAAAACAAAAGGGTTTACTACCAAACGCAAACAACAAAAAAAGGTTTAGTAACCACATTATCACACATACTAAACTCATTCAAAATTCACACGCATAACCCAGCAAACACAAATATATATACTAGACTATAATTTTGGACATACAATTTTCTATTGACACGTGTCTTATGTAAGGAGTAGTATTTGAGATAGAAAAGAAGATTCAAACCAACTTTCATGTTGTTGTCTATTGGTGTGAAAGCAGGCTGCTCAATCAAGAGATCAGGGGTCGAATCTTGTATGAGAAAACAATTTTGTTTTTGCCCAATAATAATACCAGATGAAGATTTTTTGTGGTCTGATTTCCGGTTTATTTCCCTAAAGTGAGTCATGTTAATATGATAATTTGACTCACTTAACAAAAATGCATACTATTTATGTAGCATAATCTTTCATATATTATTATGAAGTGTCATATTAGTATGATGTTTTGATCACACTTAAGAAAAATAGTCTTATTTATCATATTTATTTTTCAGTAATTTTATTTTCATAATTTTTCCTATTAAAAGTATAAAATATAGGTAAATATTATGACATCGAAGCGGAGGGAGATTCTACCTAGTAACCCATTAAAGTTGACCTACTTTGTTGTGCTCATCAGTGAGCATGTTGTACAGAAGAATAGCTCAGTCGGATCTGGTCGTTTCCTTCTTAAAATTGAACTTGGTTTCTTTGGGATCAGGTTTCTTGCTCCTTATGATTGCATCCATGTAGCGTAGGACAAGCCGCAATCACTGTATCCTTTCCTGCCGTGGAACATGATATGCCAGTCCAATTTATCGATGTACCTCATTTTTTGAAAATATGAACATTAAAGATTACGATTATTACAATAATATATATATATATATAAGTCTCTTTCACTAAGTACCTGACTTCCCAATAGAATTTCCACCAAGCTCGAAATTCCTTGTTCTTTTCATTACACTTATAATTAGCATGAACCATTGAATTTCATGGGTTTTTATGCTAACCACCAGGAGTCAAAAGTGAGAGTGATGAATCATCGGGAAAAAAATAACTTCTATGCTCTTTAATGGTCCGAATAGAAATGGGTCATTAATCAAATCGTCAAGTGTGCCGGTTTTTGCTATATACATCTGCTTGTCATAAAAAAAAGGTTATCAAAATTAAAGTAGGGTATGTCAGACAGTGAAAAGGTATATGACATTTCAAAAAGGAATATAGGAATAAAGAATTATTTTATGTGCAAAACAAAGAAGGCTTACCGCTTCGAATATAGGTAAATAACGCCAATTCTTAGACCTAGTGTGATTGCGAAATATCATCCAAATGTTATTTCCATGAACTGTATAAAAATAAAATAAATTAAAAACCATGAGAAATGTGTAAAAAATGTAAAAAGTTTCTAAATTAAAAAAAAAATTAAGTACTCACACTTGTGGAAACATATTTTCCTTCCATAAGGTCTAGTGCATCTTTCATAATGAGTTTGAGTTCTTTATTTTCTCCCATTTCATTGACGGGGATAGTATGCTTGTTTGCTCGTTTTTTAGCCTTTGGTACACAATTTACTAGAAAAATCATGATCTTAATACTCCTGATGGCCTCCTCGAAAGGAAAAGTTGGTTTGGTAATACCAAATCACCAATGTCGTAGCCGAACAGATGCCTACCGCCAATTTCTAATGGCCTATTCAGCATCCTCTGCTCATCTGACATATTGTCACTTAAAAATTTGAGTTCATCTCTAGTATATTCAGTCGAATTTTCTTTCTTTTCTGGATTTTTACCCTTTGGCCGTGTGATTTTTGTTTCTCTGGGTTTACTGTCGTTCCTTTTGTAGCCCTTATCCTTTCCCTCATCTTTGTTATCCTCTCTCTCGTCTATTTTCTCGCCCTCATCTTCATCTTCCTCCTCTTTGTCTTTATCCTTTCCCTCATCTTCCTCATTCTCCTCATCTTCATCTTCCTCCTCTTCATCTTCTTCTTTGTCTTCCTCAACTTCTAGTACGTATAAATAAAAAAAATTATTGAAAAAAAAAACAAAAAATAAATGCTGGAGGATAATTTTTACCTTGTGTTGTGCCTGTAAAACAATCGGGCAGCTCTTTCTCTGCATACATCAGAATCCAAAGAGCCGTAGGTTTCAATTTCCTGTGAGAGCAATTGTTCCCCAAACATTGTATGTTCTGGATCCACATTCATTCCCCTTTTATCTATAAAAAACAATTAAATAAATTAAATAAAAAAAAGGGATGCTGATATAAAAAGCTATATTAATTGAACAACTATGGTATACTAATTGAATATAAAGTAGATTATTATAAGAACAATGGTATAACTAAATGAACATAAGGTATATTGATTCAACAAGTAAGATATATGCATTTAACAAAAGATATAAAGTGCAGAAAGAAAAGAAACATATCTAAAAGTTTTCACTTTGTTGGGCGTTGTCTTTCCTATATAAGGTATATTTTTATAAGAACTATGGTATGACTAAATGAACGTAAGGTATATTGATTCAACAAGTAAGGTATATGCATTTAACAAAATATATAAAGTGCAGAAAGAAAATAAACGTCTAAAATTTTCACCTTCACTTTGTTGGGCGCTGTCCTTCCCATCTTGTGAGCAATTATTCCCCAAACATTGTCTATTCTGGATCCACATTCATCCCCCCTTCATCTATAAAAAATAATTAAATAAATTAAATAAAAAAAAGGGATGATGATATAAAAGTGTATATTAGTTTAACAAGCATGGTATATGCGTTTAACAAGTAAGGTGTATGCAGTTAACAAAACAAAAAATATAAAGTCCAGAAAGAAAAGAAACATGTCTAGAAGTTCACCTTCGCTTTGTTGGGCGATGTCTTTACCGTCTTGTGAGGGAAATCGTTCCTCAAACATTGTTTGTTCTGTATTCAAATTCAATTCAAGGGCTTTGTTCTGTTCCGGCATCGGTGATCTGTGACTGGAGTACTGGAGGGGAAAATGACGTCAAATGGGCTATACGAAATTGGGCTTCACTTCACTTCATTTTAATTTTGTTTAGTGGGCTTCTTTTCATTCATAGCAGCAAATAGGTTTTTGTTATGTATATTTTAGATAGGTTTTGCATTTCCTTCTTTTTATTTTACTTGATGTAATTAGGGAAGAAAAACCATATAAATAGTTTGGAAAATATATAAAAAAAATTACATTTGGAAAGGGGATTTTCAAGAACTTTCTAAATTTCCTAAAAAAAAGAAATCTGTAGGTCAACATAAAACTAGCCTGTCTTATTGATAGTTCAAGCAAAACAAATTTTTTGCACAAGTCATTTTTTGTGAGAACTGATTCTCTTATTACATTCACCAAATGTACATCAAAATAAATAAATACAGTACCTATTTTATTCCTTTTCTAATAGTACATAATTTATTCTTTAACAAACAAATTCAAATCATTTTCTTTACTCACAAATTTTAACAAACTTATATCAATCAATCACACTTTCTAAGTACACCAGATTGATTCTGTCCGATAATTAGCTTAACTCGTCGAAGACCCGCAACCACATGTGAAACAAGCGAACAATCTAGAAGCAGCAGATTTCTTCATCGATCCTTTAGATTGTTGCTCGTCAGGCTCCACGATCGGGATATGCGACCCATCCATTCCCTCGTCTTTGCAATGCTGACATTTGTCCAAAAAGGATTTATATGAATTGGTCACGTACTCAACAGCCTGCGCAACTGTCATGCCCTCCAATAGTTTGTCGGGATAGATATTCCTCATGTGATCTCCTTTCAGCACTGCTGCCAGTTGTACGAGCTCACGTTGGAAGTCGGATATTTCCACGTTCTCTTTTGCCTCTGTATGTCGGAGCTTCTTTGCCACCGGGAGAGTCACTAAATATACACCCACAAATATGAAAATGTGATTGATATCATTTGGGGAAAAAAAATTCATTTGAGGATTACTGACGTGGGCAATCTTTTCTCGGACTGGTCAGAGTAAGAACAGTCTCAAACGTGCCAGCCCAAGCATCCCGTTTGTTCAAGAACTCCTTGAGGTTGAATATCTTCTTCACAGTCGCAGGAATGGATGAGTGCTCGTACTCGGAATTCGGGTATGGACCCGATGCTCTATGTATCACTGCAATAGAACATAAATTCAATAAAGAATATCCAATTTCTTCTTCTGTTTTGAAAAAAGAAAAAAAAAAGAACACTGTTTCATGATGATAAAGAAAATGAGAGTACCTTTTCCAGGCTCAATCCAAGGTGAGATGAAGAGAGTGGGGACCCGAACTCCTAACCGGTCGAATCCAAAGTTGAAATTAGTACCAACTATACCGTCCGGACTCGGTACACCAACTGGAGTTGGTACATGATCATAAAATCCGCCATGCTCATCGTATGTGATAATGAACAACATTTCCTCCCATTGTGGGCTCGATCTGAGCGCTTCGTAAACCTCTTTCACCAATTTTTGGCCCTCGGAAACATCATGTGACGGGTGGTCGTCGTTTCCAGGCAAAACTTTTAGGTCCCAGAAACGTTGTTCGATCACGACATAATTCGGTAGCTTGCCTTCTTTGCAATGATTTTTGAAAGATAAATCGAATGGGTGGAAGCTTGTCACATACTTGAGTTGTCTTAGGTTCCTGTAATTTTTAATTAGTTAGTGGTCATGCATGCATTATTTAAGGAATCCTGCAGTGAGATTCAACATACATTGAATTGTTCACAAATGACACGATATATCACACAAATGTAGTTACTAGTTACTATGTATTCACAGTTCTAACAAGGTAATTAATCAAAAGCTCTTCTATGTCAAGGCTCAAAATCAGAGTTGCCTAAAACAAAAGCATTCTTTTTTTCATTTCTGAATAAAAAAGTGGCGACATCGATCTACATGCATGTTGGGTTGGTTTTCTTGGCTTGTGGATAGGTCTTTCCTAAAATGAGAGAAATTGGGCTGATCACATCATTGTCAATGCACAACAAACATATGTTTCAATCTCTCAACAAGAAAAGAATAAAGAAAAAGGTGAGGCGTTGTGCATGCAAACACTCCAAAATTAGTTAGTTTCCTTGCTTGCTTTTCCATCTTTCTTCTAGTTAGCATCAGAAGAATCATTGCTTGTACTACTTAATTATCTACAAATATGTATGTTTAATTGTGTATAAGATAATTATATATGATGATTCTCTAATATCCTCTATTAAGAATATACCAGCTCGTCACAACTTCTTTTTTTTTTTGAGTAATTTTGGAGAGGACTTTAAGCATCCCTCGTCCAAATGAAAGAATGATTTTATTATTTCATTTTATAGTTTACATTTTTTATACATTTACAAAAGCTCCTCACAACTTAAAGTCAACATGTAAAAAATACCATGTATAACTAGAAATAATTAATTATGAAAATTATATACCTGTAAAAGAGTGTTGAGGGAGGGTATTGATAGTATATTCCAAATGTATATCCCTCCTCATGCAAAGAATCAAATATGGTCTTCTGAGGCATGCCCTTTATCAAAATTTTGGTATTATTACTTGTCAACCCATGTGATGTGGCAGAGTGCACGAATAACCGGTTGGGCTGAGTCGAGGCTGGGACCGATGCAAACCACTTATCACAAATTGCAAATTCTTTGACAAGTTCTTTATAGACTGGAACTGTATCTGGTTGGAATCCGTTCATCACAGTTTCGGCCATGCCGGCTTTCTCGGTCTCAGCCTGTTGTGCGAACCCGTTCATTGGCGGTTTTGTTATGTCTGGTGGGGTTATCGGAGTCGTGCCATCAACATAATGTACACCATATACCTACAATATATTAGGATTGTAAAAAACATTAATTATAATTATTGCAGAAAGGGGAAAAAGTACAAATTTATAAAGTTCTTCAGTGACTATTTATTCTTTAGTTAATTTGAGAAATAGTTACTTAACAATCAATGTTAGAAAGAAATGGTGAATAAAGGAAATTGTGTAAAGCTCAACCTTTGCAACATTTGAGAAGCCATACTAGATAAAACAAAATAGAAGTCTCTTTTAATGAAGTTTACAATACATGATCATTATTTAAAAAGAAGCTTTTAGAACAATTGATTGATAGGTTGTAAACCTGTTCGTAGATTGCTTGTATGGAGTGGCCTGGATCAGGATCGACATACTCTGACTGATTACCAAACACGATAGTTTTGGATGAAGGATCAGAAGTAGATAACGGATTGGACTCTTGACCCGTTACACCATCGATCTCCGGATTTAGGGTTTTCATCCAACCGAGTATGTGGTCAAACGATCGGTTCTCTTGAACCAACACCACAATGGTTTTTATGTGCTTCAAAGCCTCCATTATTGTTTGGTTTGAGTTAAACCCTTTTTTTTGTGAAAAAATGAAGGATGATGATATAAATTGTTCAGAAAGTGCAAGAGGAGGAGAGGGTTATATAAGGAGGGTATATACGGGAATAAACCTTAGAAGGGAAGAGTGTGCAAGAAATCTATATGTTATCAATTATTAGTTGTAATGGTAGATAGTTAGATTTAGAAATAGATATAGTTGTTCAATTAATGAATTAGATTTTTGACTAAAGAGAATGAAATAAAATAATTATTGGGATTCTTATTTGTTTGTGGAATTTCAGTGAAATGAAGCACTTTAAGTATTAATTAAATTGTATTAATTTTACAGTAAGAATTTTGCATGCTAACATAATAAACAAGCTGTTTTCAGAAAGAAAATTATGTGGTTGACAGAAAAAGGAAAATTATAATTATAATCCAAGTATTCAAGGCTTAAATGCTTTATCATGCATGCCCCATGCAAGTGGCATGCATAAATTAATTTGTAACTAGCGGATATATAGAAAATGCTTCATACTATTATTATGATTCACCTCTATTTCCCTGTGATATCATGAAAACTTGAATAATGTTATAATAGTACTATTAATATGAAATACATGAACCTTGTTACTTGTAGTTGACGGCAAATAGAAAGAAAAAATAACACATGCATCTACTTATTGGAATGGAATTAACAATTAGGCTGTCAACTTCTTTATCCTTGCATTGTTGAAATGGCCAAACAACCATTTTGGGACCTTAATAACAATAACCTAACTTTCTTGTTTGCTTGTTCTTTTGACAATTGATTTGTGGTCGGAGTTGAATTTATGTGTTGCTATGCGTAAACAAAAGTATTTGGTGTCATTATCAAATATCAATGCTACAAATAAATATACTTTGGAGCTTTATTTTTCAACTAAACGGCCCAATTTAAAAATGGGTCTTATTTGGGCCAGTATAATCCCTCTTTAATGGGCTGTACGGAATACCACAAGAAAAAGAAATTCAGGCGCCGTATAAGAACAAAAAAATAATTAAACAAAAGAAAAGAAAAATGTGTCAAAATTGACAACCACAGACCAAATTTGGGTTTGTCTGCGATCCACCTCAGCTTGTACTTTTACTTCCTCTTCATTCCTATCACAAATGGAGATGCAGATGCAGCTCTATCTCTATCAATAGCTTCACTTCAATGATTCTGCACATCTCCATTAATTTTACTAAAAGAGATTATTAACCAACCCTCTGTTTCTCCTTTTTACCAGCTAATTAAAAATTAAATAAATTACCTACACCTGGAGCACACTACACCCCTTTTGACGATCATAAGCAATACCCACCCATCAGATGTATGAACCGAGTCCACCGAAAATAATTATTCATCTCCTTTATAAGGGAAACCAGTGTAATCTCGACCAATCGAATTCCTCTCGCGGTTTTCCATCTAAATTCAATTCAATTCAAATGGGGGGTCAGGATGCTCCGGCCATGGCCATCTCCGGCGATCGCACGCTGATATTCACATACGGCACCCTCAAACGTGGCTTCTCCAATCACAAGCTCATCCAGTCCCTCATCCAGTCCAACCACGCCTCTTTCGTCGGCTCAGCCACCACTTCGTCGCCTCTTCCTCTGGTGTGCGGGCCCTACCGCGTTCCTTTCCTCCTCAACACCGTTTCGAATCACTCTCGCTCGAAGGAGGTCCATCGCGTCTCCGGCGAACTCTACTCGGTGACGGCTCAGGGATTGGCGCGGTTGGACGAGCTGGAGGGGGTGGAGAAGGGGCACTACGAGAGGCTGCCCCTGTCCGTGCGGGTGAAGTTCACCGGAGAGGAGGAAGCGGAGGTGAAGGCGGAGGGGTATTTCGGGCACAGGAGTTACGCGGCGGAGATGTGGAGGCGGAGCGGGGAGAAGGGGCTGAGAGAGTACACGAAGGAGGTGGCGGCTGGATACGTCCGGCGACTGGACAGGCCGGAGGGGATGAGCTTTCTGGATCACATCCGCATTTTTGTCCAGTCCAACTGATTCAACGCTTATTATTCTCTTCTTTTTTCTTTTCTCGTGTGTCATTGGATTTATGTACCGCTGAAATTGCAATTATTAGTATTATCATTTTGTATTAATCGGAGATTTTATGGGGGATAAATTGGTGCTTTGTGTCGCCAATCAGAAAATAAATGTTAAAATTAAATATATTTTTATCAAGGCTTGAATAGATTTTTTTTTTTTTTAAATTAAAAGTTGGTAGCAACATAGGTCACATAGAAAGTGGTCTCTATTATTGATGCAACAATGACTCGGCATTGATGTTGATAGTAGTTTACTAAATTCAAATAATAATATTATGCAGGGTTTATATACACATCCCCCAGCAGCCCCCCCCAATCCGCCATTTACCACCGGTAAACGGAGCCAACTTATTTTGAATATATGTGGGGCCCGTTTATCAGTGTTAAATGACGGATTGGGGGGCTGATAAACGGGAGCCGTATATACTTTTCCCTATTATGCATGAGTTGCAACGTTATGAATATTCCAATTAATATTGGTGAAAGCACCTAACATTCCGACTTTCGTATCTATGTATTTCAACTCATACATACAATTACGGATACACGGCCTTATTAATGACCATATGTTTGGTTGGGCCGTTTTTTTTCTGGTTGAAAGGCCCATGGGCTAGAGTGGCCTCAGCATAGCATGCTGTGGTAGTTCTTGCAGTATATACACACAGTACACAGAAACATTAAAAAACTGTGTTGCTACACTCTCAGTCTACCAATGTTTTAAAAACAGTTTTTGTCATAATGCAATGTTTGGTAAACGTAAATACTAATAATCTAAAAAAATATTTATGCCGTTGTGTGATATTAATTAACAAATGATTGTTACCAACACCACCACTAGAGTCCTGCCCTGCACCACATATTGCAACTCCTAGAACAAGAACTAGGAGCAGAGTACAGAAGAGACCTTGTTGCGCTTGCCATTATTGGAATGTATATTTTTGTATTCTCTTTTCTGTTTGTGGGGTGGATGAAAAAGATAGGGGACTACTAGGGGGCAGTTATATGCAGAGGTTGATTGTATTGAGGATGTTGTGATTGCTGTGAGTTGATCTTTTGGAGTTAATGACCCAATTAGGTCGAATTCTAATCCTCTCTCGTACGTGCCAAATGTGGTACGGTGCCAATTCAAATATACCTGTGTAGAGTGCTAAATTTCTTTACTGATTTTTGAAATATGTTAAAAATATGTACATGACGAAGTGGATATGGTGGTTTATATAGGTTTAGTGGAGTGTAGAGGAATTTATGGTCCTTTTTATTTCTGCTTTTCAGACCCATCAATCCACAAACAAACGTCATTCTTTTTTTTTTTAAACCCTGTAGGATTTCTATTGAACTGAATTAAATTGGCCCAATAACTACTAGAAAAAACGCTTCTACCACCGGCTTGAATGAAACCTACCACAGGTTTAAAGTTAAACCCGTCTTACACGCGGCTACCGCTGGTTTGAAATCGGTGTAGATCGGTGCTAAGGTAAATGCATAGGCCGGTTACTTACACATGTTTTCACCGTGCTAAACTGCACATTAAATTCAAACAAATAAAAAATTTATTTAATATTCATATTTTCTATATGAAAAATTTGTTTATAGTAAATATTTAGTTTACCAGTTCTATAAGCATTTAATAATCAAGGTAGATAGTAATTCGTAACAAAATCAAATTTGAACCAAAAATATTATGTTATATTAGAATTCATTTAACAAAATAAGCTAATATATCAATTACTACTACTGCACCAAAAAATATGAAATTTAGTAATTTTTACTTTTTATTTGATTAACCATTAAAATCTATTTTTTTTTAATGCACCAATTGAAATCTAGTTGAGTGCTGATTTCTTCAAATGCAACATCTCAAAAAAAAAAACAAAATCCATAATCCATGAGCCATATTCTGAAATATATCACCTGAAATAAAAATAAAAACTAAAATTTGAATCAATTCTCTCAAAATTATAAACTTTGAAATTAATAAATACAAGTTTGACACTGTGAAAGCTAATGCCATGACTGCCAAGCCCTAATCCACCCTGTTAGAATCAATTAATAAAAAATAAAGTGGATTAAGATTTTTTACCAAGCACATCAAGAGTCCAATAGACAAAAGGTAATGAGATAATTACGTTTAGCTAACTGTTAGTCATATGATGGTAAATTTTGGTGAACCACTATTTCATTTAAACAGAGTATTAAGCAAAATAAGACAAGAGAACATTGAAACTGGATGTATACTCAAGATGGTAAAATCTCTGCATGGTTCTTCTTTAACCTACTAATTGAAATTCTTTAGTTGTTAATAACCACTTTGTTTAAACCATAAATATAATAAAACTTTGAAAGGTACAAAGTTACTCTAAACTCGCAATAGAAAGATTTTTCTGGTTTCTCACCTAATACAAATCAAACTCTACATTCACTGATGTGTCTTGATCACAATTTCTTTAATTGTCATCCATTATGGAATTACAACTTCAGGGTTTATGTTCTCTCCCTTGGGCCTTGGTTGTGTTACTTTTGACCTCGCTTTTCATGCAACAGAATTTAGGGATAATTAGTTGCATCACAATCTCACCGGCTCCTTACTTAAAACAAAGAAAAATATACAAAAACAAAGTTATTTCATCCGTCTCTTAATTTGGTTAAAGCACACAGATTGATATGAATATTTTCTAACTAACTTCTTATCAAATTTTCAAAGCACCTTTCATGCATGCAGCCCTGATCCAAGGTCTATATAAACCCCTCAACGCACACCTCTCACTCCATTCATCCAACTCAAATTAACCTTAAGCGCACAAACACTCACTCAATGGGCACTCTTATTTCAACTAAAATTATTAGTGTTGCACTCTTAGTTCTCTTAGGTGTAACCCTATCCTCAGCCGCTAGAGCCCTCTACCCCGTTGGTGGTTATGGAGGAATTGGTGGCGGTTTTGGGGGCTTTCCAGGTGGATTTGGGGGTGGATACGGTGGTTTTCCTGGCGGTTTTGGAGGATACGGAGGGTTTCCCGGTGGTTTTGGTGGTGGATATGGCGGTATGAAGGACCAAGTTGCTAACACAAGGGATGTTGTTACACCGACAGCTATTCCTGAGACTGACAAAAGGGATGTTGTTATTCCGACAACTATTCCTGAGACTGACAAAAGGGATGTTGTTATTCCGACAACTATTCCTGAGACTGACAATGTTAAGAAGCATGGCGAAGGAAGTCTCTACAAAGGTCACAAAGCCGAAATTGACGGCGGTGCATACAACAACCAAAAAGGTGCACATAAATATTCATATTTCCTCTGATGATTCACTTCAACCATATTACTATCAGAAATAATCTAGAACCATATATTGTTAGTGTAATTAATTAGTACTAAATGGAATCAACTTGTCTTGCACTGTACTGTATTGCAGGAACAGGCAACAAAGGAGAAACTACAACTGAAGGTGGTCCTGTTTCTAACCCTACTAAATCCCTCTTATTTCCTGGAGGTGGCGGTTTTGAAGGCGGTTATGGTGGTTTTCCAGGTGGTTATGGCGGTTACGGTGGTTTTCCAGGAGGTTATGGCGGTTACGGCGGTTTTGGTTGTGGATATGGTTGTGTGAAATACGAAGGTCCTGCTAAAGAAGGTGGCGAAATTCAGGGTGCAACTCCTCCTTGAGTTGCTGCTCGATTTTACTAGATATATTACAGTATTTGATAGAATAAGCATATGATATTATGCATGTGTGAAGTTGAATCCATGCATCTCTGTTATGTTGGTGCACTGTGATATCATGTTATTATCTATGTACGTAGTGAAATGAAATGACAGTTACGTCTTTATATATATTTCTACACTGTTTACTTATCATGCATTCATTGTCACAGAAATTTCCCAACGTAAAATATCTCGAACCTTAAAAAATAAGTCATTAACTGAAACTTATCTTCCATAAATAAAATTTAAGATGAACATAATATTAAGAAAAAAAAGTCGTGAGTTTAGTATCTACTGTGCGGTTTTCGATGCATCGACAGATGAGTCTTTTGGCAAATTCCTCCTCAGAAGTTCAGAAATCACAGCTGACGCAGCATGGCCTCTCTCAGTCGAGGCATCAAAATACCCACACTCAATATAAATACCCAACAAAAGACTTCAACTTTAAAACAAAAAAATAAACTATCAAATATTAAGAATCAATTAAGAAAGGAAAGTTAAGATTTTTTTACCAGCACATTATGATGGTAAATTTTGGTGAATCACTATTTCATTTAAAAATAAGAAAAAAGAACATTGAAACTGGATGTATACTAAAGATGGTAAATTCTCTGCATTGTTCTTCTTTGACCTGCTAATTGAAACTCTTTAGTTGTTAATAACCACTCTGTTTAGCCATAATTATAACAAAACTTTGAAAGTTACAAAGTTACTCTAAACTCTCAATAGAAATATTTTTCTAGTATTTTCTAACCTAATGCAAATCAATTCTGCATTCAGATTACTGATGTCTTAATCACAAAGTTCTTTAATAGTCATCCATTATGGAATTACAACTTTAGGGTCTATGTTCTCTCCCTAATTAGTTTGTTACTTTTGACCTCGCTTTTCATGCAACATAATTCAGGGAAAAATTTAATCAGTTGCATCATTTCTTCCTTTAAACAAAGAAAATACAAAAACAAAGTTATTCCATTTTTCCCTTAATTTGGTAAAAGCACAAAAGGTGAATATTTTTTTCCAAGTACTTGCAACTTTTCAAAGCTTTGAAAAGGACCTTCATGCATACAGCCCTGATCCAAGGTCTATATATATCCAACTCTAATTAACCTTAAGCACACAAACACTCACTCAATGGGCCTTTGTACTTCAACAAGAATTACAACTGTTGCACTCTTAGTTCTCTTAAGTGCGACCGTAAGCTCAGCCGCTAGAGCCCTCTTTCCCACTGGTGATAATGGAGCCGCCAAAGCCCTCTACCAAACCGGTGGTTATGGAGGATCGGCTGGTGGTTTGGGGGCCTTTCCAGAAGGAATATATCGGGGCGGATACGGTGGCTTACCGGATGGTTTTCAAGGGTCTGAAGATTTTCGAGTTGGTTTTGGTGTACGATATGACGGCATAAATGACCAAGTTGCTAGTAAAAGGGATGTTCTTCCGACAACTACAGCCACCACTGAGACTGAGACTAAGACTGAGACTGAGACTGAGAATGACCAAGCCGCAGCAAGTAAGAACAAAGGTGTCTCACTATATTGATCACTCTGATGAACTAAAAACTGATTATTTAGAACTAAAAACTGATTATTTATTATGCTGATCTTTGTTTAACTAATAACGCTTACTTGGTGGTAGATGGTACGAAACACAGTGAAGGAAGCTTCAACGTAGGTCACAAAGACAAGAACAAGATTGAACAAAAAGGTGCATACATATTCATATTTCCTCTAATGATACAACTCAACTATACTACTACGATCAGAAATAATTAGATTAGAACCATATATATTTGCGTAACTAATTAATAAGTAGCAAATAAACCCAACTTGTCTCACACTCTTCTGTGCTCTCTATTGCAGGAACAGGCAACAAAGGAGAGACCCCCACTGAAGGTGGTTCTGCTTCTAGCCCTAAATCCGTCTTATTCCCTGGCAGTGGTGGTTTTGAAGGCGGATACGGTGGTTTTCCAGGCGGTTATGGCGGTTTTCCAGGCAGTTACAGTGGTTTTGGTTGTGGATATGGTTGTGTGAAATACGAAGGTCCTACTAAAGAAGGTGACAAGATTCATGGTGCAACTCCTACTTGAGTTGCTACTTGACTTACTAGATATATTGCAATATTTGATAGAATAATTATATGATATAATGCATGAGACTGAATCCATGCACCCCTCTAATGTTGGTGCACTGTGATATGTTATTATCTATATATGTATGTAGAGAAGTGAAATGAAATGACAGTTATGTCTTTATATACTTGTCTCACATTTTCCTGTGTTGTCTTTTGCAGGAACAGGCAACAAAGGAGAGACCACTACTCAAGGTGGTTCAGCTTCTAGCCCTAAATCCCTCTTATTCCCTGAGGGTGGCGGTTTTGAAGGTGGTTATGGTGGTTTTCCTGGCAGTTACAGTGGTTTTGGTTGTGCATATGGTTGTGTGAAATACGAAGGTCCTACTAAAGAAGGTGACGAGATTTACAGCGCGATTCCTCCTTGAGTTGCCAACTGATTTACTAAGATATATTACAGTATTTTATAGAATAAATATATGGTATTATGCGTGTGTGAAGTTGAGTCCATGCACCGCCGTTATGTTGGTGCACTGTGATATCATGTTATTATCTATCTATGTAGTGCAGTGAGATGAAATGACAGTTATGTCTTCATATATT
Source organism: Juncus inflexus (assembly GCA_024447665.1). NCBI lineage: Eukaryota > Viridiplantae > Streptophyta > Magnoliopsida > Poales > Juncaceae > Juncus > Juncus inflexus. Next base: position 12,002,948 of record JAJHPC010000013.1, on the reverse strand, counting down.
TCAAACTGCTTACTTATCAATTTATCATGCATTCATCGTCACAAAAATTTCAAAATACCAATATGGAAATAACTCGAACCATCTAAGTCATTAAATTGAAACCTATCTTCAAACTTAAGATGAACATAAGTAGTCTTGAGTTGAGTATCTACTGTGAAGTTTTTGATGCATCGTCAGATGAGTCTTTTTGCAAATTCCTCCTCAGAAATTCAGAAATCGCAGCTGAAGCAGCTCTCCCTCTCTCAAGGCAGTCGAAATACCCACTCACTATAAATACCCAACGAAATACTTAGATTCTAAACAAAAATATCAGTAATTAAATAAATTATTTTTTTGAAAAAAAAAATAATTTACCTGGCATTGAACCATGAGTGAGAGATGTAATAATTCCATGCTCAATTGGCTCTTCATTATTTGAATATAATTTTGGTCCAACTGTCAGGGGCGAATTCGGAAATACCAAATACGCAAATGCTTTCATTTTCTGCAAATATATATTTATATACCGCATTATTATGTCAATTATTTATAAATAAAATGAATAAAAATTATAAGATAAAAAAATGAATTACCTGTTCTTCAGTCATTGTCGGGTCTAAAATGACAGATCCATTATCCATTAATCCGCAACTTATTGCAACTATATAAATGCCAATACAAGTCATTTATATATGTACTAGATAGCTTAACTTAATAATTTTGATGAAAGAAACATAAAATAAAGAATATCACCAGCAAGATATTTCATAGGAATACCAGCATCAACAAGAGCAGCACACGATGCATTTATTGCACATGGTAAAAGCTATTTTTATTATTATTTAGTCAAGAATTCATAAGTATATTAAGAAAATTAGATTTAAAAATCAAATTTAACTAATTTAGTTAAAAAATATATAGGATACAGAACCATCATCCCCAACTACCTGAAAAAAAATACAAATATTAATTAAATTTAGCAAAAATAAGAAATATTTTCATTATAAATTTGTGTAAATAATAAATGAATAATATTTAAAGAGGTCTTACTTGAACTATGACAGATGTGGTTGTATTTGGATGAATATTTACAAGGCAGATGCTTTGCAAAGTTCTCTTTAGTATCATCTCATATTCTCTTTCTTGCTTTCCTATTTAAAATTCACAATTTGGTTTATTAGTAATATTATAAAATAATTTCCTTTATATTTTGAACAAAAAAGAGATATAATTTTTGATTTACCAATTTGACCAGTTTTAGGTTTCCAAATAACTTCAAAAGAGGCTTTTTCTGGATTTTCTCCTTTTTTGGTTCCTGCTTTCGGTCCATATACAGCTGCTAATACTATTGTATCTCCTACAAATTAATGAAAAAAATAAAACCATTCATTTCCACTAAACAAATTGATACATATATATATTTTCAGAAAAATTTAACCGAATCCTAAGTAAAGAGTCCAGCTTTAATCCCAATTCAGCTGAAACAACACCACTCAACACTCCCACGCCCAATTTCACCCCCAAATCGAAAACCAAACGCAAAATCAAAAGCTAATTCATTAAATCGAACTAGAGAAACAAAGATGATACTGATTATCATTTACTTGAATTTCACACAAAAAAAAAAAAAAAAAAAGACGGGACCTTGAGACCAGCGAGCGGAGCCGTGAGGCCGGTGCAGGAGGTTGCGCGAGCATCCGAGAGGTCTCAGTTGATTCGCCTTCCGCCCGTCCGGACGATCCATCTCCATTGTTATTCCTCTTCTGCTCTCTCAAATCAAAACCCTAGTTAAACCCCCCTTCCCTTTCTTCCGCAAGAGAAAAAGAAAATAACATTTTGCTGTATAATCCATCTTATAAATATATTTGGGCCTAAGACCAATTCTAGTTTGGGCCTCTTTAATTGAATTTTAATTTGGGTCTTAATGAGCTTTGTCATCTGAAACTTAATTTGATGATATTTTGGGTATAGTCCTTTTCCTAGTTGGTCAATTATATGCTCTAACCATCCTTATCTCGATTAAAAGTGACAATTAGACACTGATTTGTTTAATTTATTATATAGACACTGATTTGTTTATTTGATTGTATAGACACTGATTTGTTTGGATTCCACATTTGACAAATCATGATGGCTCATAAGTATATGCTTGTTCCATCTGACAATTCATGGGCCCATAACTCGGTGATGATCTTATTCATTTCGTTTTATTTACTTGTGAGAAAAACACATGAATTGGATTTTGTTCATTTTATCTTTTTTATTTATTACTTTTTTCGATTCTTTAAAATTGTTCATTTTATCATCTCTATCTATATACATCAAAATGTAAGTTCCCCGTAAAACAATTACGAGGTATGCTGATCGGACTTTCCAAACAAAAATAATTTTGAATTAAGGAAAAAGATTTGATGCTCCCATTATATCTATTTCTCATTCTCTCTCACACTATAGGAGTCCAATTTAGAGAGTACGGTCATATTTGAAACTATTTTTTAAGTACCTCATAATGGCTCCAATTCAAATCAGCTCAAATATTCAACAAACCCAAATTATTGACTCTCACGCGACTCTCATCCATATCATCTCACAATATTTTGATTTCGCACGATATGTACAGATTGGTATGTGTTTTGTTTAGACATGTATGGATTTATATCGTACTGGTATGTGTTTTGTTTATACTGGTATTAGTTTGTCAACATTTGATATATAATTACTAGTATGTGTTTGTTCAAATATGGTATGACTTCTATTCATTTGATATTTGTTTTGTTTAGACTTGTATGAGTTTATACCTTACTGGTATGTCTTTTGCTTCAACTGGTACGTTTGTCAAAATTTGATATATAATGACTAGTATGTGTTTGTTGAAATCTGGTATGAACTTATATTCATCTGATATGTGTTTTGCTTAGATTTTGTATGTGTGTAATAACTTACTTATATATTTTGCTTTCATTGGTATGGACATCTATTCATCCGTTTGTATGTGTACTGGTATGTCTTTTGCTTCAACTGGTATGTGTTTGTCATAATTTTTGAAATATAAAGACTAGTATGTGTTTGCTGAAATATGTATGGATTTCTATTCATCTGATATGTATTTGTTTAGGTAAAAAACTCAGAAATAAAGAAAAAAATATTAAAAAAATTCGAAAAATTATACTAAAATCTTGAGAAATTGAATGTGAGCTATTGGGAGATAGGAGAAAACAAATATATGCTTAATTTTTATGGGAGGTAATTTGAGAGTTTCTAATAATGTCACAAATATGGAAGTTGATATGAAGCAGTAAAATGAGAGTTCAAAATGATTTTTTAAATATCTCCCAATTAGATGCCACGTGGCGTATTATGGTTGATCGGAAGGTAGAAAGTCACTAATTATGCGAAATAAATAACCATTCCCTTGAATTAAAATGCTCATATACACTTTAGCCTCAGGTCCTTGATTAATTAATTTGTAAAAAAACCTCTTGGAAAATCACCTTTATAATTAGTAAATTTTGTTGAATGGACCCGGTCCAAAGTACAAAACAAACACATATTGCTTACATCAACAGTATGTCATGGGGTCAAAGGATCTAAAGTTTTTTCTTAAGAAAATTTAAAGAGATCCTACCAAACATCCACCAAAGAAAGAAACATTTCAAACGAATAGTGTTGGGGGGCCGAGCATTAAGGCCGAGCATTAAATTTCAAGAAATAAATTTCAAAGAAAAAGAAAATAAAAGAAAGAAAGAAACATTTGACAAAAGTTGATAGCTGAATGACAATCCTATTGCATCAATTCAATCATTTATTAAAATATTAATTTATATCACGAGGCGTCGGTTCGAATCTTCATTTTCATCATCTTGTTTAAGAAATAAAAAATGGTGTATTATATTTTTTTTATTAGACAAGCAATTTTATGTATGTGTCATTTCTGAATGGATTTTTTTTTTTTTGCCAAAAATTGTTAACTCAAGCAGAAAAACTCCCGTCATTTTTGAGAGAAAGTTCAGCTGAAATCACGACGAACATATTTATTTCAATATTTAACAAATATAGCAATTCATCGATTATGAGTTGTCTAAAAAAAATAGATATCTTCTTCAAAAAAATAAATAATTTTGTATAACATAAATGAAATATTAATTTTGTATAATTACTTAAACTCGCCCCCTAACAAAAATTAGTCATGACGATATACTTTATAAAAGATATTTTCAAAGGGGGTTCGGGGACCCTTCTTCACTCGAAGCAAGATGCCTTTTTGGAATAATAAACTGTAAACATTTAATGAAACAAAGAAAATGACTGTTCGTATTAAGTGTAAAATTACTAAAATACTATGTTATATTTGCCATAAAAGAGAAATGAAAAAACTTGTCGACAACAAAGATGCATATACTAGTGGGATCATATCCTTTCTATTATTTAATTAGCATATATATGAGCATCTTTCCTTCTCAGTTGAAATAAAGTCTTTTTGATGAGAAATTTTGATAATTTTAATGTGAACAAGCATATGATGTTTAACAGAAAAGCAAAAAAAAAAAAAACCATGAATATATGATTACAGTTTTTTCTTTCAATTTTCTACACTACAACTTCTTTATTTATGGTGAGAGAACTAGGGATTGATGGGGACTCTCGGATTATACCATTCCATTATAATGATAGTACAATTTTGTTACATGTTGCAGACAGTCAATTGTAAGTCTTTTGGGTTCACATTGACCCATCATGTGCTTGAATGTTCAACGTGAATAGAATGCACAATATATATAATAATTTATAATCCTTATAAAAATTTAGCCACTACAGTAAGTCACGTAGGGTCTTTAAATCCTCACCATCAACTTATAATCTAATGACCTTAATGCATAAAATTATATTCATAGATTTATTAAGAATCATCTATTTACATACAAGAGATCCAACATAATGTTATCATTTAAGATAAAGTATTTTCTTAAAAAATATTTTATAAAAAATTCAGTTTTTTTTATAAAACTTTTTTTGAAAAATATTATTGTCACAATTTTTTTTTCAGAAAATTGGTTTCGTAGAACACTTTGTAAGAAAATACTAAGAATCACTCATTTTCACATGAGAGCTCGAACACAATATTATTATTTAAGCAATTATTTTTCCTCTAAGAAAAAAAATTGAAAAATATTTTCGAAAAAATTCAGTTTTTTTTAAGAAAAATGTTATTTTTCACAGAAAATTTGTTCTTTAGAAAAATACTTTTAAGAAAAACATATTTTTTTTAATTATTTTATTAACAAAAATAATTTCATAAGAAAATATTTTTTCAAAAAAATAAAAAATATTTTTCATAACAAAACTTCGTTTAAAAATGTTTATGAAAAACTTTTTAATTGCAAAAGAGACCATGCATTATTGGAAATTACAAAGAACTTATTTTCAAAATTACAAAAAAAACCCTATCGTTAGATTGGAGTTAGCACCGTCAATTTTTCCAATTGCAAAAGACAACCCGCATTATTGGAAATTACGAAGAACCCCTTATTTCCAAAATTGCAAAAAAAGCACTTACCATTCAATTGAAGTTTGCATCATTAGTATTAATAGCTTAATCACTTGAAAATTATTTTTTAAATAACTAAATTACAAAGAATCCCCTATATTATTTCTAAAATTGAAAAAAAAAACTACCGTTATATAGGAGTTAGCACCATTAGAGAAAATATATGTATCACCCACTTAAATAACGCATAAACAACGTCACTATACATTTATACATTTTTAACTGTAAACCATTACATTTGTGCAAAGCTAAATGAAAAATAATATCATTTGTATATAAATATACCTTTATATATGTTTATACTGCCTTTTTGTTCACCGATATATCTTTTTGTAAGTCTCGTTATACATTTCTAAATTCGGGCTATGTTGGGAATAAACCCGAGGTGCATATCGGGTCTCTTAGTTTAAACAGTTTAATCCCTTAAAAATTATTTTTTAAATGTTAATTAACATTTCTATATTAGAAAAATATTTTTCTTAAAAAAATCATCTTTTGAAAAATATTTTGGGGGAAAAACTATTTTGAAGAAAAATATTTTCTTTACAAGAAAATTTAAGAAAATATTTTTGAGCATTTTTCTCAGTAAATAGTTTATTAAAAAGTAGTTTCTTAGAAAAATACTCATTAAGATAAATATTTTTTTATAGAAATATTTTTTTAAGAAAAATATTCTTTAAATATTTTTTAAATATACTTTTTCAAACAAATAAAAAAGAATTGCCATACAAAAAGTTTGTTAAAGAATGTCAATAAAACAAAAGCATTTTCTTGAAAGAAAAATATATTTCTAAAAAAGAAATATTATTTAAAAATTATTTTTTTAAGTGGTTAACTATTAAAATACGTGTTCTGTATATATATACTACAAAATACATAATAATTTCCACTGGCAGATATCAATCAAGGATTTATTAAAGTCTATATTTAGAAAATTCAAATACACAAACTGTATACAGACAATAAAAACCTTGATCATTTAACTATATTTTTAGTTGGTAATATTAACATATTATTTATCATATTATAATTTAATATTACCAAATATTAGTACACAACTAAGAACAAATATTATAGTTCAATGTTATTTATTATTAGTATATTATGATACACCAATCTTTTCATCCGCAATACAAAAAATAACACATCTTTACATAAAGTAAAGTTCTTACATAGAAATATGGTGTGATAATGATTCATTTGCATTAATATATATGGCAATATGGCTTGCAGTAAATATAAGTTATTTTATATAATAAATTTTTTTGGGATAAATGCATCGTTCATGTAATCTATTGTTATGCATGTTTAGTCCATGTTCCTGAAAGAAAAAATTGCTGGGATCTATCCATATCATATACCCAAGCAAGATTAGTTGAATATTTGAAATATCATGTACTGTAATATATCATATATATGTCTACTGGATAAATATTTTAGTTAAATTCGATAATTGCTTTTCTAAATTGTAATCAAGTTTTGCAGTTGGGCTGTGATTTGTTTGTGGTGTTTTCATATAAAGTGTGTAATAAATTGTAGTAACTATCCGTTTGCGTAATATATAAAATATGATAAGAGTTCTAACATCTCACATCTCGCGCAAAACGCGAGGATTTCGCTAGTTTTGTTCAATTTTTATTGATTTTTGATATCAAGAATTTATGTGTAGCCTATATGAACAACTAGAGATCATGTGTTTGACTGGAATTTTTCTTCTTTTGTCTCAGAACATAAGATATTACAATATCACTTTTAGGAATAAGGCTCCCTTTTTTTACAACTTTTGTCTCAAAATATATGCAAATCATTCTTATAAATTGATGAAAAAGAATATCATGCATATTATTTTTTTTTATATTAATGAATTGATTTTTCATTAAAAATTAGCTTGTTCGAATTAGAAAGTATATTGTAATAATTTTATGTGATCCCACAAAATTGTAAAATGTCAAAGCTTATATAATGAAAAATGTTGTAAACAACTTTAAGAAAGGAAAACAAATTTATCATACTTATATCTTACAACACTTATATCTTACAACGTAATATCAATTATATTCAAAAAAATATCATAAATAATTCTAAGAAAATACCAGATCAATAAATATATTTTTATTAGTAAATAATGTATCGCGAAGCGGAGCGAGGTTATGTCTAGTTTCATCTATTTTTAGCCAAAATGGAAAAGCTCCATTCCCCATAAATCAATTGAAAGCAAAAAAAAATGAAAATAGAAAATGAAATCAAATATATACTATATAAAAATTTTGTTTTCAATATATGTTAGCTCATGTATTTGTAACTCTAAGAAACGAAATTGTGAGCATTACAGGGTGGAACTTGAGTGCATTTATTGGATGGACAAAAAAATATTTTCTCTATTGATTAATATTACACAAAAGTTTGAAAGAGGGAGGCAAAATGAATGTAAATATATGTATTTTAAATTTTTTTCTTCACTGAATCATTATTAATATTAATATATATTGTTGTATCAAGCGAAAATAATTTTAGTTACTTGGGTATTTAATATAGAGTATAGTTAATTAAGTAGTTAGAAGAATACTACTTATTACAACTTGTTTAAATATTTTGGGCAAGTTATTGAGGCTATGTAGTTATACTGAGATTAGAAACTTGGGCTCCGACACCGTCAAATTACTTGTGCTCTGACCACTGCTTGCTTGCGTCGGGGTTTTGATCAATGTCAATGCCTGCCCGCTAGGGCTATAGCAAAAATTGTCATCTCTCGTTTATAATGTAATATAATAAATATATTCCAAATTTGATATAACAATATGTGATAATCACAATAACTAGTGATGTGTATATAATATACACATGCAAGGATGATATCTATTTAAATTATTTGCATGCAGTGATGATGTATATAATACATCATGAAGTACAAAAGGCTATATATTAATTTTTAATTCCTAATTTCATATGTACTTAAAAAAAGAGTAAATATAAGCTGATATAATATAGAAAGGAAGAGATGTCAACAGGTAGGTAAAATATAAGGTAGAATTAGGTAAATATAAGCTGGTAAAGTTGCATTAATTGGGCCTTTTTTTTCTCTAGTACATAGAATGATGATATATGACTAAAAGTACGTACATGAAAGTAAGGCTTGATGCATGTATGAGAAACCGTGCCACTTCTTTTCTTACTTCTTATCCCTAATTAAGTATTCTAGATCTATGTTGCATCAACTGATCTCTACAAATAACTCTTCAATTTTCTCTATATTTTTGTTTATTAATCAATTTTCTCTATTTGTTACATATACTTTTGCTTATGTTTTTTAAAATCTTTTTTATTTGCTAACTTTTTTTACTTGCTAATATGTTTTTTAAAATCTAAATGTATTCAAAATTGCACGATTCTGTGTTCATTAAGATTTAAAGATCAGCAACTTTGTCTGACCAAGAGTCAATTTTACAATATACTGTTACAACCTTAACTAATTCTATCGCACTTGTGTGTATAATATATAGATTACTTCACTCTGTTGAACTTCAAGTTCGAGCAGATTTTTCCAACTTCAATTCGAATACCATACACAATACGAAATTGTAATAGATATAGTTGAACATAATAAATATATTTAAATATAGTTTTAAGATTTAGGACTGGTGACCTAAACAACGGGTTTGATGGGCTTCCCTTGGACTCAAGGGGCACATGCTAACAAATTGTTTGGTAGAATGTTATCTAAAAATGACTATAGCATATTAATGTGAAATTAATGACTAAGCTATAGCAAATATCTTCAGTTTGCTGCGGGTCTAAGCATTATTATAATTGATACTTATCATTTTTCTTTCTGTTTTCTAAGAATAGAAACAACATTCGCATGATGCTGATAAAAAAATTAACTCACGTATCGAATAATGAGACAAGATATTTTATGTATTAGTTTTCCAAATTAATTATTGAAATTTTGTTTGGTTTTTTCCCATGAAATGATTAGATTGATGACAAATGCAAATACAAATGTCACTTGACCTACCAACAAATTGACTAGCGTCAATTTGAACCATAAGAAGATGAATTTAGACTTCTAATTAGCTAATATATGATTCAGACGTTTATAAAAAAGTTGATTAGCATTAACCTTGCACAAAGCATCTGTTTCTATCCTCGGATAAAGATTTAAAAGTAACCCTTTCTCCTAATTAAATTTAATTGACTATTGACAGCTTGATGTTCTACTTAATCTACCAATTAATGGATTAACTAATTAAAAAGAAAAGATCAAACCTTAATTTGGTGGCCCTAATTAAATACATGTTACTTTTATTGTGCCAATGATTGGATCTTATACGAACTTCTTTACGAAAAAAGAATGTATCAAAATACACATTTTATCTACAAATACATTGGTACACGATCGAAAAAACAGTTTTACAATAGAGACCCCTAGTAAAAATTGGAAAAGAGCAAAAAAGAATTCTGAGTTTATTTGTTAATTAATTAGTGCATAATCTTTTCGTGGCCAATTTCAAATTAGTATATTAGGGTTCCCAATATTAAAGTTGATAATATATTTTTTATTGAATTAAAGTTGATAATTTAGGTTATCATTCTTGGTCATTCATTAATTCAAAACGAAGTAATTCAAAAAGAAACACAAAATGAGTAATTTTGAAGTCCAAAAGGGGTGCATGAACAACACATTATAGGTGGCTTTCTTCATGTAAGTCATTTTAATGTAGGGTTTGGTAAGGACCGAATCTCATGTAGGCCCAAATCCCTGTATATGAATATATATAAAGAGGAGTTCACTTGCTTAACACAAGTGTTTACTATAGAGAAAGAACTAGAGAGAGAGAGAGAGGTATATGAGTGATCAATGGGTAGAGCGCCATGTTGTGCAAAGGTCGGCCTAAACAAAGGGGCATGGACACCACAAGAGGATATGCGTCTCATAGCTTATGTTCAAAAGTATGGCCATAGTAACTGGCGAGCGCTTCCTAGACTCGCAGGTCTCTCTCTCAAACACACACCAATGCATGCACACACATATATGTAAAAGAATCTCAATTTCAATTTTAATAAATTTTTATATTTTAAAGGTTTGAAACGTTGCGGAAAGAGCTGTCGCCTACGATGGATAAACTATCTCCGGCCCGACATAAAGCGTGGCAATTTCACAAAAGAAGAAGAAGAAACCATCATAAAGCTTCACAACATGCTTGGAAACAAGTAAAAAGATACTTTCACTATTTGTTTATATTACTTCAATTTTATTTACACTAGAGTTATTAATTACATCCTTTGGATTTTGTAAAAGGTGGTCGAAAATTGCATCATGTCTACCCGGTAGGACAGATAATGAGATTAAGAATGTATGGAACACGCACCTAAAGAAGCAATTGGCGACAAAAGAACAAAACGTGAAAAAGAAAAATTCCAAAAATGAAAGTTCAAACCCTAAACTCGACTCATCCAATCTCGCCTTGGAGAAAATCGAGATCCCCATAGAACCAAATATGGATATATCTAGCATGTTAATGGATGAATCCACTTCAAGCCAAATTCAAGCTACAAGTGTTGAACAATCGCATTCTGAATCGGATTCCGTTCTCATTTCCTCCAATCTGATCAACTCCGTTGAAGAGGTTGAGAAAGATCCTTTGGATATATCAAATGTGATTGTGGAGCCTGAGCTATGGCAAGGAATTGAAACCCTAGAGAGAGAAACATATGTGGAGGATAGAGAAAGAGAAAATAAAGGTGGTGAGGTCACGGATTGGTTGGAAGACCTGGAGAAAGAATTGATGAGAGATTCTAATTATGAGCAAATGGATCCATCTTTCTTTGATTTGAATTTGAATGAATATTTTTTGAAAAATGATGTACAATTGTTGTTACAATAGAAGAAAATAAGAACCAATATTATGTTGCTACATCAAATTTTTAGTTTTTTTTCTTGTCAATAGTAGTATTAATTTTTAATTACAACTTTAGTATAGTTGAAAGTACGTGTAAAAAGGTCATGGCAAGTTGAAAAGAGGTTGAGAAAAATGTATCAACACAAGTCAAATTGTAGATTGCTTTTGTGATATACTATTTTTATGAACCTAATTGGATTGGTGTGGATTGAGTCAAAGAAAATTGGGAAAGTTGTTGAAGTTATTTTCACACTCTACCAACTCAACCAGTTGTGACTTCACCGTATAATATGAACAAATTTTCTAGTAATATAGGTATGACAATCATTTTCTTAAGGACAAAAATTGATAATACCCTCGAAAATCTTAATTCCCTTCAACACAAATTAAATTTGGCTAGCTTTTAAAGCAGTCACATTACTTTATGATATTTCACATATTCTTATTTTGTTTCATTTTTCATATTTCATTTTATATTTATGCAAACTGCTGTTCTCTTAGTTTCTTTTGATCTATGTGCACAATTGCAAGAAAGAATTTCAAAACAAGTATATCCTAACAACTGACAATACAAAATAACAAAATGAGCATGGCACAAGTATTTCAAAACAATTTCTTATTCAAATGTTTAAGGCAAAACAAAAAACAAATAAAACCAAACAGCAAAAATGACAAAAACACTACATGATGTGGGCCAAAGAATGGCACATCATCATCTTTCTATCTTTCTTTCAGAAGAGCCCTTGACTTTATTCAAAATTAATTTTCTTCATCACAGAATCGCAAATGAGTCCCTTCGGGAGCTGGCAACCCTCTTAAAATCGTCACTTCATCTTCAATCTCATCTTCACTGTTGTACACAAACTTTGTGCGAGTGCCCCTGAATTCTGGCAAATTTAAGTTTTTGACCTTAACAGTCTTGTCCATTATACACATTTTATTCATTCCCTTACAGAGTTCATCACGGAAATCTGCCTCCTATTTCAAAAATTAGAAGCTCAAGTTTAATTCAGAGTTCAAAGAAAGCAATTCTTTCATTTATACCCCTTGAAAAAAGGGCAAACAAAAAAATATTGAAAAAGGTATATATAATTTATAAAATTATTACCTCCTCCTCTCCATTTTCATAGTCATACTCTTCTTCATAATCTTCTTCAAAATATTCTTCTTCATAATCTTCTTCGAACTCTTCTTCAATTTCATCTTTTTCTGAGCTGGCGTTGACTTGCATTGACCAAACAGAGGAATTTTGACTTTGAGTCTCGCACGTAAGAGATGATGAGTTTATTGATTCACAAGAGATTTCAGATTCTTCAGCTGATGAATCAAACACCAATGCAAGATTCGATTGGATTTCTTCTTCAGATGGGATTGAAACAACCTGAAATATAACAAATAAATAGCCAGATTTAGACTCTGACAAGATTCAATGATCTTCTATAGTTAAGAAATAATATATATGTAAAAAAAAAGAAATTTCAAAACATCACATATACCTCGTGAGAAATGATATTCTTTGTATCAATGAACTCATCTTTTTCCTCTTCAAAAGTTTGTAAAAGGGTCTTGGCCTGATTTCTGAGAAGTTTTTGACCGGATTGTGGGTCCCGCTTGTCAGTGTGATTTTCTTTCTTTGAAGAATTATTAATGGGGGTTTTCTCAGCTTTGAGGCCGATTATTGGAGAATCATTTGAGATGTCAAGAAGAGGCAATCTCTTTGCTTCTTCTTGCATTTTGTTCTTCTCTGTGAATAAAACAAACAGGGACTAATTTGTAAGAATAAATCGAAGTACAATTGTCTCTGCAGAAATAAGTGGTATAGATTCAAAAACTTACTCAAGAGTGCAGCGGATTGAGATCTTGTAACCATTCTCATAGATGTTGGAGTCTCCATTTCTTTAAACGAAAAAATCAGAAAAATCAGAAATTTTAAAATGATTTATTAGCTTATAAAAGAAAATAAAAACCAATAACTCTTGAATTCCTTACCGAGTACTTGGAATCTGTTGAGTTGCTGGCAAAGAGAAGAAGAACGAGAAAATTTGAATCTATTGATTGAATCTGTTGAGTTAGATGAATGGGGACTGGGAGAGAGAGATGGGGTTTAAAAAGATTTGAAATTGAGAGAAAGAGGTGAAGCACCAATTGTCATGTAAGAAATTTTATAAACTTCAAACGGTCTAATATTTTAGAACTAGCCGCAATTTTGAAAAATAGCCGTTGTGTTGCGAAGATCTGGAAGAAACCTAACTTTGCTTCAAAGAAACGGGCCCGGCCTATTACGTATGGTTAATAGGCCGAATTGATGGCTCTATTGCTTAAGGCCCATATTATTCATTCAATAATTGTGTTTAAATTCCAATTTCACTCATGGGCCATATCGCTACCCTAAATCAAATTATAATATTTTATTATTTTATTTTGAAGCTAGCTTTTGCTGTGATCTTGTGAAAAAGGGAGATTTGTAATTGTCGAGGCCCATATGATTATGATAAAATATGGAATATATTGTTCGCTAATGTAAACTTAGTTAACATAAATATAACCTACTAATTATGTTACAGTCCTTATATGCATGTCATCTGATCTAATAAACGGTCCAAAAGTTATACTAAGAATATATAAGGCATTTTAAGTATGTAGAAGTATAAACTACTAAATTCGTAATCTGATCATATTATCAAAATGGAACTTATAATCTGCTCACAGATTTCGCAACATGACAAATCAATAGTTATATATTTATTATGTCATATGAAATAGACCAATAAAAGAATAAATTGCCAAGCCAACCACACCTTTACAATATGTACCAATCTCTTGCTTATCCTCTCACCCTCTCAACAAATCAAATAATTAATTGACTACCCACCTAATTAATCCCCCAAAAACAAAAAACAAAAACAAAAAAATCCACCAACCTATAATCACATGCGCATCTCTTTTGATATACAATACATTAAAAAAAAACCTAAATTCTAAAATACCCTAGGGCCGTTATACGTTGTCATGCGGGTACTCCGAGACTTGCGCTTAGACGACTTACTGGATCGGGGTTTGGGTGGCATGACAATCTTGGACTCGCCCCAGTCCCAGAATGTCTGTCGCTCAGCAGAGTCAATCTCACATTCTGGAAATGTTGTAGGGTATCTGATAATGTCATAACACATTGTGTACAACATGTTACGTTCTCTAAATCGTCTCATACCAGCACGCTTTTGTCGTGTCATAATATTGTAGTCAGCTATCGACATTTCAAAGTCAGTGCCAGTGCAGTCAGTTGAGCTGGAGTGACAGCCGACCAGTACAAGATCTTTGAATTCTGCGATGAAAGGGGAGTATTTGTAATTAGCTTTGTACTTTCCATTTTCTGTGGCCCAACCTGAACCGTCCCAAATTGTCGCGTAGAGGTACATCGGTTTTGACGGGTAATCCAAGCCCATCGCTTCCACACGAACTACTTCTCTTATTGGTACATCATCTATGTAAAATCTGAAAAAAGAGGTTAATTAAAAATTTATAAATAGTCATCAAAGAAAGGGAAATAATATATTTATGTAAGTGTATGTGTATGGTATGTAAATTGAGTAATATACAAAAAGGGCGTTTATATACATGATATGTTTAGCATCCCAAAGAATGGAATATGTATGAAAATCAGCAGCCGGATCGAAAGGGAGGAGATATCTTTCTTCGCGACCGTGATCAGTGCTACCATTGCCATACACATTCGTCTGAATCCTCCATTCTCTCCCTCTTCTGTTTCCCAAGAACTCGAAATCTAACTCATCATGATTTTTCAAATACACATCTCCGTTTGAGAGCTGCATTAAATATGTAGAGAATTGGAAGTCATTTAGATGCTTTCATCAAGTAAATATTAAAAGGAATCTCAATGAAGTATATAATAAGATTAGGTTTGGACATGAAGAAAGTAACAAGGAATATTCAATGAGTCCATATTCAATTATGTAGAGGTTGGAACAAATATTCCAACAGTATTTTGTAATTTAATAACTCTAAAGTTCTCTGTGCAAAACCAACATTCAGAGCTCTTAATAATGCATGCAATGGTAGTACTATACTAATATTTTAATCATCACCCAACTTGTTTTATAGGAGGGAAGATAAACCAAAAATAATTATGGATAATTATTTATAAGCAATTTGTGATTTATGGTGGATGTGATCATGTGAAATTAATATTTTCTTTTGAAACTCACGTAAAATGCGACTACAACTCCGGCTGAATGACCTTTTGGTAGTTTGATGGCAGCGCTGAAGAACCCGTTCTGGTACGCATCCGACGATATAAATCCTGACCCTGCATATTATTAAAAAAAGTCATTAAATGTTATAGTTAATTAAAAAGAACTTGAATTATAGTGGCAAAATATATTCATTAAAAAATATTAGTTGCAAAAGAAGAATAGACTGTTGCAAGGTACTTTTTGAATGAACATATAGTAGCTAGCTAGGAAGATAGTAAATGAACTTCCAAAAAATTTAATTAAGACATTGTTCAAATTTTGCTATGGGTAGGTTTGAGATGTGACTAGTGTTTATAGTATACATAATTACGTATAGATATTTAGGCTTGAAAAATTAATATGAGAACGAATAAATATGATGCACTTCAAAGATTAATAGTTTGAATCTTATAATTAGAAGCATAGGAAATAAAGATACACAAAATACAAACTAGAGATATATCAAGAATATTTACCAGTGTAGCGGTTGAGAGTAAGATTCGCGCTCTTGCCGTTAGGTGAAATTACAAGATTATCATCACCAAATAACCTTGAAAAACCTTCTTCAAAGGTTATTGTTGGAGCATCGAAAGCGGATATCGACGAAAAGAGAAAACTCGAAAATACTAACGCTCTTAAACAGAACGTACAAATCTCCATCAATTCGAACTGTGTTATGCAAATTTTGATGATTTATATTAAATTTTTCTTTTTCTCTTGCTTGATGGATGGTTCTCTTGCCCTAGTTCTTATAAAGGAGTGGTAGAGAGAGAGGTAGGGGTAATGAGAGAGATATGGCAATTATGGTTGAGGGAGAGAGAGAATAGACACGGCAACAGCTGACCTGGAATCAATAATCATATTTTCAAACACAAAATTAATGAAAGATTTGGTGATATGATTATTTTTTTATTGGTTGGTTACTTTTGCGTTCTAACATCCAAAAAATATATGACTAAGTTAAACAAGAAAATTAATCACATTTTAGTTATGAAATACATAATACTTTAACGTGATAATTAACAGTAAAATGTATACCTTGCTTCTACAATACAAATATGGTAATTGTTGATAGTTTACAAACAAAGTGAGTAAATTAAGGAACTCCTAATATATTAGTTTTCAGTACGTTAACAATCCATGCAAGCTAAATAATAATAATAATAATAATAATAATAATAATAATAATAATAATAATAATAATAATAATAATAATAATAATAATAATAATAATAATAATAATATACAAGTTCTACTGATTATATTAAATCGGCAGGGACTCAAGTTGATTAAACTCAACAATTTTGTTTTTCTTTTATTCTGTTAATTTCTTTATTTTTTCTAATTAGTTATGAACGACGTCATGATTGCTACTTGAAAGAGAATATCCATCAAACCTTTACATTTTTGTCAAAAAGATTTGTTTCTTTAATCGTAATATCAATTAATTTATCTTATGTTTTTAATAACTTAATTTATCAAATATTTAAAATGATCAACAAACTAATTACTTATATATGCTAATGTTCAATTTCTTGTAGTAATCAGCTATATATTTACGAATTAATTATAGATGAGTACCACAGCAGATCTAACTAGATTAATCCATAAGCGACTACATTTACTTGTTCCAAATATTTCAAACAAATAAATACTTCATTAATTGAAAATAATTTAACATCCAAGTTGCATTAAAATAAAGCCGCAATTCCTCATGTTACTCTTATCATCATACTGAAGAAAAAAATTCAATTTCTTCGATCCTATCTGTTTACTCATGAATTGCAGAAGAGCCCTTACAACTGTTGAAATTGCAAAGCAGAAACTCTCTGTTATTCACATGAGAGCTGATACTGCGCGACGGGTACTGTAGCGACTCTGTAGTGGGTGACGGTATATAAAATTGATAAAAACTATATAAATTGAAAACAATCAAGATATATAGAAAACACAAACAGTATATAAAAATCCATTTTTTTAGAGGCCGCAAAACAAGATATACGTGAAAAACTAAAACAGTATATAGAAAAGAAAAAACATATAAAAAAGCGGTAGAAACGTTATACGAATAAAACGGTCGCTACAGTACCCCCCGTCGTGATTTCCACTTTCCCAATTCACAGTAGCCAAAGAACAATCATGTTAAATAATTTTTATTCATTTATCTCTCATTACCAAAACAAAATTATTATTTTTTGAGTGTAGAAACAAAAATAATATATAACAAATAAAAGATGAGTGTTAATATTGAGTGCATATAGTTAAATATTGATTAAGATATGGGTTAGCTCAACACCATATATAGATGATTGGAAAGTACCCCGGCCGGGGGGGGGTGTTTCTTTGCTAATTCCCTTATATTTTATTTCAAATATATGTCATCAATGCTTTACAGTGAACCAAGGCAAATAATTCGTTTTTTTTATTTTGCAAATAAGTGTGTTACATTACAATTCAACAAAAGAATGTCATACAATTATTGCATGACATTCTCACTTTATTATGGGGTTGCACAGCTGTTCACATGCAAATCTGGTACCCAAAATTAAATTGTTATGAGACAGACTGTTTTATTTGTACAAGGAAAGAATAGATATAGGGTTCATATGTGATTTTGAGCTGTATTAACCAACCTCCCTAAGTTTTCACAATTTGGTCAAACCCTAGATTTTCTATATATGCACATATTTCTGCAATATAATCCCACTCTATTATTACATTATGTTTTACCTAAATATTTTTGTTCGGTAGGCCATATTAAATATTAACAAATATTTGATGGTGTCAATATTGTGGGGATACACGAATTGCTACAAAGTTGATGCCACATAAAAACAAAGGGTATGAAAGGATAAGTGTTCGATCAAGTCAACTAAGGCCCAAACGAGAAAATGTTTTTATTTTGTTAAAGAACAATGGAAAAAAGGGGGTTGGTATTAAGAAACAGATAGGAAGAACCTTGATGGTTAGGGTTTCAACATCATGACATGACACGAGCAAGACAAGGGGTTTAGTTATGTGGTCTCTGTTTATGAATTTTGACTTGGGATTTCCTAATTCAGAACGCAATATTTGGCTTCACAATCAAGCAAGAGTGACATCAAATGAATCAGCAACATATTGAAAAAGAAGAGGAGATGAGAAATGCTTTCGAAAGTAACCTCTTTTTTTCTAATTGATAGCTACATAAATCGTCACACTGAAAGAGACTTGGTCCGCACAAAAACGATTCATTTCATGCAAATTTTGGAGTTGCGAGCGTGAGTAACAAGCGCGGCAAAGAGACTAGAAATTCATTTCTTGCCGTTGCGGCCTATATGTTATGTAAGAGGCCCAAATCTATACTCTTCATAAAAAATAGAAAGTCCAATTAAAAACTGTAGTGTTAAATTGTATGAAACAAATAAAAAATATAAGAATGAATAGTAGGCCAATACATTTGTGAAAAGAGTGAATAGACAGACAGCGGACGCTAACTCCACTTATTTTAAGTGAAATCAGATGAGGGCTTTTGAGGAAGTCATTCGGACGAATAAAACAAAACAAAACATTAAATAAAAAAAATATGAACTACTACTCAAAAACAAAATGGATAAATTGGTGAATGTCAATTGTTTTTCACAAACAAAAATAAAAAACACAAGTTGTCACACACTTGCCACATCAGCAGTTTATAACCTAGAATTTTACATGAAGTAACGTTAAGGATCATTCCAACCAAAGACTAAAACAGGCAAGAAGAAAAGGCAAATGCATATCACAGCCCGCACCAAACAAACGTCTCATAAGCCCTCAAAAGTGAACTTATTACATAACAACATTGAAATTAATTAAAGCTTTAAATCCATTGATTAGCTGTGCATCATCAGACTGTTGAGAGCACCATTTTGTCCATTCACCCCCACTTGTGCACCAGGCGGAAGCTTCACAAAAAAATAAATACATACTTATATTAGATAAACATTATGTATAAAAAAAGACATGAAAGAAATAAAATAAATGAAAGATATAGTGTGTATTAACACCTTGTGTTGGAGGCGCAAGATAGTAGAAACAAGAAGCTTATCTCCAACAATCTCTCTGAGCCTCTTCACTAACTCCAACCTGCTTATCTTCTTTCTCTGTTAAAAATAAAAAATAATTATTACTTAATACATACAAAAGGAAAAAAAAGGAAGGAAAAAAGGGGTATATATTATATTTTTATATTTTAAGAAGGAACGGACCTTGTAATCATCATAGTGAGAGTTGATGCAGTCCATTGCATGAGATGATACTTTTGTAGAAATGGAGGCAAAAAGCATTGAGAATGGCATCCATGGTGACGTTGGCGCATTAATGTTATTATTAATTCCATTTTTATTATTATTTGCAGCGCTAATTAATCCCGCTCTTTCATGGAATTTCCTTTCCTGTTTTACACCAATCAATCAGTTAACTTCATTGTTGTTGTTTCCACTTACAAATACACATGAATCTATATTTTTCAAGTTACGTAGGTTTCTGTCCATTCATATTCGTGGTAAAAATAGTTAATATAAACAAAATAAATAGCAAATCAATATATATATAAAAGAAAATACCTCCAAGACAGATCGAGGAGAATCAGAATTGGTTATTATATCCAAATCATCCGATTTATTCTCTTTCACGCCCATCCATTCTGCAACATTCACAATTTCACAATGAATAAGATATACATAATAATTTTCATATATAAATAATGATCATTAAAGTAACATTTTGCAAAAATACCTTTGGCTTTAGAGGGGACTTTAATGGAAATAACAATTAAAGGAAGGACTCGAGTCTCCAAATCGGTGTCCCAAATTACATAATAATTTGGAGATTGAACATCATCAACTCCTGAATCATAATCATCATTTGAGGGCTGGAATTGCTTCGAATTTAAAATCAAGGGCTCCGTTTTTCCCAATATAACCCTGCATAATATCATGTAGATTATTCCTTCTTTGTCCATTTCCGCATTCTTCACGCTGCACATTCAAAGTTAAAAAATAACATTTAATGCTATTATTTCAACAAAATAATTGCAAATTTTGCATAAAAGGAAGAAAAGAAAAAAAGTAAGAATTACTCACCAATCGAAAGCTGAGTTTGAGGGAAAAAGATGAGCGCCAATTCCAAAACTAGGGCACTTCTCTGGCTTGGAAATTTGCAAAGAGGCCCCTGAAGAAATCTCCAATATGGCCTCCTTGCTAGCCGCAAAGTAAGCATACTTCACGTTCGCATTTCCACGTAAGTTTTTCACATTTTCAATCTCCTGTTCAAACCTATCTTTTTCAAGGGGCATTTTCGTGATTTCAACTATATCCTTCTCCTCGAAAAGCGTGCCCAGGCTTCCCAGCAACATGCTTTTAAACGCGTCGCGAGATACCTTCTTTTCAAAGCTCGGTAAATTTTCCGTTTTGACCCTCTTGTTTTTCGAAATTGCCTCTTCATCTTTGACTGATTTGGGCTCGGAATTGGAGCTGTAAGCTGATGACTCGCTCGACCCGTTAGGGTCTAAATTCGCGTAATTATCGCAATTTTCAGGGGTGATTTGGGGAAAATAATGTTTATCATTATCATCGATCCAAGCGAGCGGTTTTTTCAAGCTCGTTTCTTGGTCCACACAAACAGTGTGCACAAAGTCCAGGAAACATTTCTTTCCCTCAAAATCGATTTCTGAAATTGATTGTTTATTTACGAAATCGCCCCTGACCAGAAGGACCGTTTCGCGAGGGAAATCTTTCCAGTCGGAGTTTTCATAGAATAAGACTCTTTTTGGGGACCCGCTTGTAAGAAAGTCGCGATAGCTTTTGACTATTTGGGGGTTGACTAAGCATTCTCTTTTCCTCTTTAGGCTGGAATGGTTGTTTCTAACTGAACTATTCATTTTCTTTTTCCTTATTTTGTACAAAAGAAAGAGTTAAAAAAACTAACTTTTTTTACACGCAAAGTTAGAGTGAGAGTTAGACTGAACTAGGCATGCCTTTCAACATTTTGAATCGCATGTAAACGTCAGAACGAGTAACTAGAGCTGTGCAATAATACCTGCAAAATTAGAACAAGTTATGATTGTTAGAAGTAAATTGAAGGCAAAGATGTGAATAAGAATAGAAAATGGACGTAAATGTAACTTGTGTTTCACGTATCATGCATGCACGTATTTGTGCATGCAACAAACTGTACGTGAGCTAATAACTAAACTTAAAAGTATTTTACTGTTATGGAAACATTTTATAATATCTAAGAAAAGTTCCAACGAGGTTACATCTTGATCTCTCTTCCTCAAAACCCTAGGTTTCTTGATCAAGTAATTTTCGCTTACAGGAACAAATGGTTATAATTTTGGTTGATATATGAATAATTCTCTAGATTTATAGTATAGCAGAAACTAAACTTGCAAATAAGACGTAGCATGTATCTCTAATCAAGTTAAAACTGCAATTTGTAGGGATTAAAACTCAAGACAAAATCAATCCCTCAATTTCAACTGGGGATCACAATTTAACTAACTCTAATCAGAGAAAATACCTAAGAACATACTCAGGTCCCCTTTTGATTTTATACTCAACAAGCAAGCACTAATACGGGCAAAACCACACTAATTACTACTACCTAACAATCAAGAACCCCAGATCTCCACAGATCTCGAACCGATCAACTAAAAACATCAAACAGAATAAAAAATCAAAACAAGTTAGTGAAAAAAGATGGATAAAAAAATACCTCGGAATAGTGATGAGAAGATTATAGTTCATGTCTCGAGCGGGGGCTTCACTTTTATCTCCAGTTTATTGGTATTCAATAATGGATTTGGAGAATCGAGCGGAGAGCTTGGCGGCGGGGGAAAACAGTGGGTACATATAGCAGCTTTCAGTCGGCGATTCTCTCCGCCTATGCTCCCCTTCTTCAATACACTCGGCGCACCATTTAATGCTTGCCACGGTTATGAGCTCCCTTATCTCTCTCTCATACTATCATTATCATACGCAACATTAATTAGTTAGTCCGTTATAAAAAATTTTATAAATAAAAAATATTAGTTAGTCATTTTGGCCTTTTTATGTACTTGTTATTTCGTGTTTATGGAGCAATTATGAATTCATAAAATTGCATAATAATGAAAATTTATTTTTTATTCTTGTATATGTTTGTAAGTATTTAGCCTGTATATTTTCTTAATCAACCTTTATTTGAATAAGTATATTAATATTAAAATTTCTAAAGATTTCATGAACAAAAATAATTAATAGTAATAAGTTAACAACATATTTTATAAATAATTAGTTGGTTTTAATAAATATTCATAAATTTGAAGGTTTTGATGATAATTACGTTGGAGTGAGAAAAAATCAACAATAAAGAGTGATATATTCTTGCCATTTTTAACTCAATTGATTGATATGTACAAACAAGGGTAAAGAAGTCGTTTTGTCTCAATTTTTCCTGCTCTTATGAAATCATTTCCTGTCTATATCATTTCCCTTTTGTTTTTTGTTTTTTTTGTTTTGGGGGGGGGGGATAAAACAAAATAAGGAAAAATTATTGATTATGGTATTTATTTTCATGAGTAAAAGTGAAATTCTAGTAATTACAAAAAAAAATATTAGGGATATGATTCGAATTATCATCTAATAAGTTCGCTTGTTTATCAATTGCATTTATTGACATATGCAGAAGTTGATTTTCTCACATTCTGATTTTTTAGTTGTCATCATGGATTGTTTTTATTAGACACTTTTTTAATTAGAGCCTATTAAATATTAGTGGATCTGGCTAGAGAGTGGTGAAAAACTTACATACATGCTTAGCTGGATTGAAAATAAAATCATTATTTTCTGGCATAAAATATTAAACTATCGGTTGGCTCTTCACTTCATGAAGCGTGAGCATCTCCTATCTTCAAATAATAAACTCAAATTTAATGTAGACTTATACCAATAATAAACTCAAATTTGTTGGATAAATTAGTCATCATTTTAGTTTGAATTAATTTTCGAGGCATGAGAAAAAAAATCAAGAATGAATTTTTCATATGTTAATAATTTACTTATGTCAAAATAATATATTTAGATTTCATTTCATTCTTATTTAAGTTTTATCGTTGTTTTGTCAATTTACCCTTTAAGTTACGTCTCTATAACAAAATAACGTACATAATTTTATTACGTTATTTTTTAAACCAATAATAATATTTTTATTGTATGCAATATTGTATCATGTTAAGATACTTTGAGTATATGTATAGTGTTATGAGATAACATATCTTACCATGCACATATAGATAATGAGATTGTTTGACAATTCTCAAACATGTGTCATATACATATGAGAAAAATAACATGCTATACTTCTAATAAAATATATGTGTCATATTATTAGATAACATTCATATATATATATATATGTGTGTGTGTGTGTGTGTGTGTGTGTCAAGTTATGAGATACATTAAACTACACGTGTCACGACGGTATACATGTGTCTTGTTAAGATACAAGTAGTATATGTGTTATGTTATGAGATAACATGTCTCAATATGCATATATAGGTAATGAGATCAGAAATCTAATACATCAGTAAAATATATTATAGTATCTAATATTTTAGATTACATAGTAAATATAATTGATTATTAATACATTTCTATAAAATAATCATCTTTATTAGCATAAAAGATACAACAACAAAGGAAAAAACTGGGAGAAGATAATAAAAACAGTAGACCAGGTGTAGATTGATGGTCCAGCCTGCCGCCTTTATTCCTCTCTCGTTTCGTGTGACCAAAGGAAAAAGAAAGGGGAAGATCGACTTAGACTCATCCAACGGTTCTCACGAATCTTGATGCGAATCTGACCGTTGGTCAGTAATGACTCGGATCTCTTGTGGTGTTGAAACTTTCTCTACGGTGTGGAACGGATCGATGGGCGCAGACTTTGATTACATCTTGAATATTCGAAGATGGACTGGGTTCATGAAAGCAAATATATTGGATGAGCTCAGAACTGACGTGTCGGGCCCTTAAGGATTAATTATATTTGTTCTATTTTTGGTACGGCATGAACTGAGTTTTTAGAAGGTTCGCAGATTGGCGATGGTAAGATATTCAATGGGCGTCATGCGTTATGAATGATTTCTGAGCTGACTTGTAAGTTGTAAGTTGTGCAAGTAAAGTCGGTTCCATTTTTTTTTTATTTGAGCATTGTTTTTGAGTTTTTATAGCGGCATGCACATGCCATGGCAAGTTGAGATAATTCATATTTGCAGTTTGCACATTGATGGATCTTTGATTTGGCAAGAATTTCTTGAGGGATAAGAAATGGTCTTGTTTGTGTGAAATAATAACTGCCTTTTCCGGCTAAAAGATTAAGAGGAACTGAACCATAAAGTGTGAATTGATCATAAATAACAATGCTTGCCCGGCAAGGTATGACTTTATTTCATTGGATATAGAATGAGTAAATAAGAAGATTCATTTAGCAGGTAATCACATTCACATGGAATCTCATAATATTCATGGAAATAAATTAGGTGAGACCCAATAAATACGACTTGGGTAGCAAGCTAATTAACTGTTACAATTACACAATGATAACTACAAAGTATTTTACGTCTTCTAATTTAACCGGTTAGTTTTGCATACACAAAACACATTACGCATTTTACCAAATTTTAGCACCATATTACCGCCGAAAGATCACTAATGTGATTTTTCATTTCAATATATACTCTATAAACATAAAATTTCACATGCCAAGTATCAGTCCTGACGTTGTATCATCATAGAGTATAGAAATTACATTATAAATTACAATATACAATAATCATTTCTGAAAAACAGGAATCCACGTCACCTCTTAGTCCATAGGCTTTTATTTCATACATCGGGGCCTTGGGCCCAACCACATATTAAAGCCCAAAAAGTCATATAATACAAGACAACACTCGCCGACATGAGGGTCCCACTTGTCGGAGTCAACACATAAATCTCCTCCTCGTCTCTCTTCTCTCTTCTCTCTCTCTCGTTCTCATCTCTCTGATCTCTCTTCTCCCGTGGTGTCAGTGTCAGCAATGGAAGTGTGAGCTCTCTCTCCCTCTCTGTCTCTTCTCTTGAGTAACACTAACATTCGATCTGAGTTTTAAATCTCTCTCACTGAATTGATATAAAACAAACAGGGTCGCGTCTGCGCCGGGGAAGGTGTTGATAACGGGAGGGTATCTGGTGCTCGAGAGGCCCAACGCCGGCGTCGTTCTCAGCACCACCGCTCGCTTCTACGCCATCGTCCGCCCCATCCTCGATCAGATCCCTCCTGACAGCTGGGCCTGGGTAAGAATTTCATCTCTCTCTATTTTATTTTTCATTTTTCTTTGATTTTTTCACCTATTTCGTGACGGATTTTAACACCTCCTGCGAATAATTACATTTGATTACTTATTCCAATACGATCAGGAATGGAATAAACACAAAATTTGCATAAATACCAGCAGAAATTATTCCGATTTGCATAAAATCGAATAATGACAAATCATTAAGTACTTAATTTAATTTATGTAATGCAATTTAGGCGTGGGCTGATGTGAAAGTGACATCACCCCAACTAGCAAGAGAGGCCACCTACAAACTCTCTCTCAAAAATTCTACCTTGCAATGCACCTCTTCCAGGCAAGTCCCTGTTATTCAATTTCAAACTCATACAATTTACCAATATTCATAAAAAAAAACTAGAATGTCATTTTTATTTTAACATTTTTAGGGAAGTTACAAACGCTTTTGTGGAACAAGCAATACAGTATTGCGTAGCTGCTTGTAAAGTGGTTCTTGTTGATAGAGACAAAAACGATGCATTTAATAAACTCCTTTTACACGGTAAAATAAATCATTAATTTATTATTTACCATCATATTATTCCTAGCTGAAAAGTAATTCTTTGCTGCTAAATTTTTAATATTTTTAATTTATTCAGGTCTGGATATAACTATATTAGGCTCAAACGATTTCTACTCTTACAGAAATCAGGTATAACAATATCTAACATCAAAATCATTTCGTTTTATCATATCACACACAAATAAATAAATAAATATTAAAATAATTATCTTTTTATTAAGCTTGAAGAGGCAGGTGTGGGTCTGACGCCAGATTCGCTGTCCAGTCTGCCTCCATTCTCTCCAATAACACTCAACACTGTATCTGCTCTGTCCGGATCAAAACCTGAGGTGGCCAAAACGGGTCTCGGATCCTCTGCGGCCATGACCACTTGTGTTGTCGCGTCTCTCCTTCATTATTTCGGAGCCGTTAATATTCCTTTTAAAGATGGTAATAGTAATGGTTTGAGTGGAAATGGAAATGATTGTGGGATTGATTTGGTGCATGTGATTGCTCAAAGCGCTCATTGTATTGCGCAAGGTAAAATATAGTGATATAATAATGGTTTATATGTTTTTGTTGTTGTGAAATTGATGAGTTATTGATTATTGAAGGTAAAATTGGAAGTGGATTTGATGTGAGTTCAGCTGTATTTGGAAGTCAGAAATATGTTCGGTTTTCCCCACATCTCCTCTCTCCTTCCAAGGTCTCTCTCTCTCTAACTCACACATGCATATTTTAATATTTTAAATATTATTATAATTTGTGATTATATATGTGTAGGATTCAAGCTGGAGACCGTTGCCAGAAATAGTATCAGATATTATTAAACAAAAATGGGATCATGAAATCACTCCTTTCTCTCTCCCTCCTTTACTTTCCCTCGTAATCTCTTATTTTTCATCCATATAAATAAAAATTAAACATTTTATATCATTTTATTTATATATTAATTTATTTATTATCATTTTATTTTTAGATTTTGGGTGAACCAGGAACAGGAGGATCATCAACACCATCAATGGTGGGCTCTGTTAAAAATTGGCAAAAATCTGATCCAATTAATTCTCAAATTATTTGGCAAAAATTAGCCGATTCAAATTCATTGCTCGAATCGCATCTCAAAAACTTAACCAAAATTTCTGAATCTCACTTCGATTCGTACAAAAGTGTGATTACCACTTGCAGCTCCCATCCTTACCACAAGGTAATTCATTCATTATTTGTTTAGTTATTCGTAACTAAATAGTTGTTTTGTTTGTAAGGACTGATTTGTAATTTTTGGAAATTTAGTGGATGGAATTAATAAAGGACCAAATTGGAGAATCGGTTGTTAAATTATTATTGGAGACTAGAAATACGTTTATTCAAATCAGGCAATTATTGCGTGAAATGGGAAATGCAGCTGGTGTACCTGTAAGTCTCGTAAATAAATATTCATACTTATTTTATATACAAAATGACAAATTTACCCCCAATTATTTGTACAGATCGAGCCAGAATCACAAACGCAAATTTTAGACTTAACAATGGAAACAGAAGGTGTATTATTAGCTGGCGTGCCAGGTGCAGGCGGATACGATGCAGTTTTTGCGGTCATTTTGGGAGACGCGAATCATAATCATAATAATAATAAATTAATTAATGTTTGGGGGTCGCGAGGTGTCCTGCCCTTATTGGTCAGAGAGGATCCGAACGGTGTTTGCTTGGAAAACGGAGATCCAAGAACCAGAGCTGTTTCCTCTGCTATTTCCTCCATTCAGATTAATTAATTTTATTTTATTATTTCATTTCATTTGGTTTGGTTTGGTTTGGTTTGTTGTATTACTTTTGTTGTTGTTGTTGTTGTAATAATTGTCGGAGTTATATTGAATTGTTCGTCTGCTCACTAGAAATAAGTAAAATGCATACATTTTTAAGTATGCTCAAGTAATAAGTATACTTGTATCACTAGAAATAAGTAGCATGCATACATTTTTTAGTATGCTCAAGTAATAAGCACACTTGTATCTCTTTTGATCATTGCATATTGAATTATTTCTGATTTGTCACAATTATTTTTTTAAAAAGAAAAGGTAATTTACAAGAATGTAAGAATGTATCAATTAATATAAATATTATATTCTGTAAAGCACAGTTATATAATACTATAGAAATTTAACGTTCTCACAATATAGATTTCATAATAAAAAAATGAGCATTAGATAACCATGCTACGAACTTTTAATTTCCTCTATGGCGACAATAGTGGGCCATGGGCCATGAAGAAGACAATTTGGGCCTAATAATATGTTTTCCATTTTTCGCAGGGGAGACGTCATCTCAAACAATTGAACGAGTCTAGTTCTACTTCTAGTATATAGCAGCCGCTTCTCTCTCTCTTTTGAGTCTTCAAGCTCCAACAATGGCTGCTGCTGCTAGCCCCAAACTCTAAACCCCTAAAACCCTAATTCAATTAAACCCTGAAACGAATCAGAGCGAGAACCAATGGGGATTCCAGCATTCTACAGATGGTTAGCGGAGCGCTACCCGCTTTCCGTCGTGCGGGTCAAAGAAGAAACTCCCAAGCTCGTTAATGGCGTCCAAATCCCAATCGACACCAGAAAACCCAACCCTAATGAGATCGAATTCGATAATCTGTATCTGGATATGAACGGCATCATTCATCCTTGCTTTCATCCTGAAAATGACAATATGGTTCGCATTTCTTCTCCTTTTTAGCTCAATTTTTGCATATATGCCCTCAAAAAGGTATAATTATTTTTATTTTATTTTTTTCAATTTGTTTAGCCTCCACCAACTTCATACGATGAGGTGTATAAGGCGGTGTTTAAGTACGTGGATCGAGTTTTTTCTTTGGTGAGACCTAGAAAGCTTCTTTTCATGGCTATTGGTAAGTTTTTTTATTTCTTCATTTTACTTTAAAACTTGATTCTTTCTAATTTTATGCTTTATTCCCCGAACTATATTGTAACTGTACTCCATTTTGGCGCAAAATAATCTAAATTTTCATGAAAGTAGGAGCTTTTGGTAATTTTCTCTGTTTCCCTTTTCTATCATTACATTTGACAGAGTATAATATATTTTAATTTTAATTTTTTAATAGATGGAGTGGCACCGAGAGCCAAAATGAATCAGCAAAGAGCACGACGATTCAAAGCCGCTAAAGAAAGAGAACAATCTGTAATTATCTCATTAAATAAATATTCTCAATTCATTTAAATAAAAATACAACTTATCTTTAAATCTATTTACCACTTTGTTTATATTTTCCTTTTTTTTCTAATTATCAGGCAGCAGTGGCAGAGAAATTAAAAGATGAATCTGAAAATTTATCGGTCTCAACTGAAAAAGCAAAGAAAAAACTGGACTCAAACGTAATTACGCCCGGTACAGAATTCATGGCTTCTTTATCAAACGCTCTTCAGTATTATATTCAGCTCAAATTAAATACAGATCCTGGTTGGAAAGGAATCAAGGTACGCCAAATTTTCATAAAAGCCCCTGTAAAATATTGATATTTTTTTTGGTTTAATAGTATTAATTATTTGAGGGGTATTTAGGTAATTTTGTCGGATTCAAATGTGCCTGGAGAAGGCGAGCATAAAGTGGCGTCATATATAAGGCTTCAAAGAAATTTACCAGGATATGATCCAAATACTAGACATTGTTTATATGGTTTGGTAAATATTTTTTCATAATATTTTTTACTTTTTTTATGTTCTTTTGTTTATATGGTTTTGCAGAGTTTAATTTTTATCTTTTTTTAGGATGCGGATTTGATTATGCTTGCGTTAGCGACACATGAGATTCATTTTTCTATTCTTAGAGAGGTAATTTTTTTTATATATTGCAAATTTTCATTTTTATCCTTACAGAACCTCAAATTTCGCATATTAATATATTATATATTTTTCTTTTTTCTTAATTATTTTGAAAGGATATTCGACCTAAGCAGATTGACAGAAGGCAAAGTTTTGGTAACAGAAACAATTCAAATGATAAAAAATCAGAAAATAAGGAGAATAATCAAGAAAATTCCATTGATAAAATAATATTTCAGGTCGATATAAATACTTAATTAAATTATCTTTTTGCAATCCACTTCCTAAAAAGTAAAAAAAATAAAATAAAATAAAAAATTATTTGTCCTAAATTCTCAAATTTTTTTTTTTTGCAGTTTATGCATATTTGGATTTTAAGGGATTATTTAGAGCACGAGTTTAGAATTCCAGAAGCTCCATTGAAAATAGAAATAAATAGATTAATTGATGATTATGTATTTATTTGTTTATTTGTTGGAAATGATTTTCTTCCTCATATTCCTTCTTTGGCAATTAATGAGGTATCTTATTATCTCAATATTCAAATAAATTATTAAAAGAAACTTTATTCGCATAAATCCAGATTTAAATATTTTTTGAATTAAATAAATTAATTAGGGGGCACTTGATCTTCTAATGAATGTATACAAAAAGGAGTTTTCTAAGATGGGTGGTTATTTAACCAATTCTTTTGAGGTTTGCAATTTAAATTCCATTATTTTATGTCTTTTTTATTAATTTTAATTTATTTACAATTATAATATATTTTGTATTTATTTGGTATTATTTTAGGTCAATTTAGAGCGTGTAGAACATTTCCTTCAAGCAATTGGATCACATGAAACTGCAATCTTTAGAAGAAGGCTTGAGGTACCAAATGTTAATATTTATACTCAGTAATAATGGTAATTTATATTTTTTTATTAAATTATTGGTTTGAGAATTTTATTTATTTATGTATTTATTTTAGGTCAAACAAGAAAAGGAGATTCGATTTGGAAAAGATCCTCCTGTGCGTAATGGTGATTCTGAACTAAACCCTGGAAATGTAAATATCTAATTAATTGATTGATTAATTTTTTTGTTTGTTTTTTATTACAATTTATATTTTAATGGTGTTGAAATTTATATTAATATTTTGCAGATCTGGATGAGTGGGTCTGAAGAAATAGAAACTGACTCTTCAATTTCAAAAAACTCATTCCAAAATGAATCCGATAAAAAGGACAAGGTTTAAAAAAAAGATTTTGAAAAGAGTTTTGAGATTTATATTTGAATTATTAAATTTATTTAATGGACAGGTGGCGACAATTGAGGAAGGGTGGAAAGAGAGGTACTATAATGAAAAATTTGAGGTCGAAACTTCAGAAGAACGGACCAAAGTGAAAAATCACACTGTGAGATATCTTTCTGTTAAACTTTTCACCAAAACATTTATTTTAGTTGAAATATATTGATTTTTTTTGGTATTATTTATAGGTATTGAAATATGTGGAAGGAATATGTTGGTTCATGCATTATTATTACCAAGGCGTTTGCTCTTGGAATTGGTTTGTTCATAAATATTAAATAATATAAATATTTAATTGAATAAATAATTATAATAACGTACAATTATTTATAATTTCTTTCAGGTATTATCCGTATCATTATGCTCCATTTGCATCGGATTTTATAGATTTAAAAAGTTTAGAAATAAAATTCACACTTGGCCAACCTTTCAAGCCTTTTGATCAATTGATGGGCGTTTTACCAGCTGCAAGGTTTTTTATTTTATTTATTCTTATCTTATTATTTTATATTATTACTTTTTATTTTATTTACGTTATTATTATTTTATTTTGTAGTTCACATGCATTGCCTGCAACGTATAGAAAGCTGATGACTGATCCTTCTTCATCAATTATTGATTTTTATCCACAAGGTTTTATTTTATTTTTTATTTGCTTTTTTTGTATTATTTATTGAATTTGCTCTTATTGTGCTTCCTTTTTTTTTATTTAATTTGATGCAGATTTTGAGCTTGACTTGAATGGCAAGCGGTTCTCTTGGCAGGTGAAATGTTTTATTAATATAAAAATCATATTTCATACTTCTTATTTTTTTTAATATGTTAATTTTATTTAATTGTATATAATTAAATATTTATATGATTTATTATATAGGCGATTTGCAAGCTACCATTTATAAATGAATCTCGCCTTCTTGAGGAAATTCAAAAAGTGGAGCCCACTTTAAATGTATTTGACATTTTAAAAAAGTTAAAATTATTTACTTTTTATCAAAATTATTTTCTATGTTATTTTGTAAATCTTGAAGGATGAAGAGAGAAAAAGAAATAGTTGTGGGCTTAGTGCTTTATATTTTCACGCTTCTCACGCTTTAGCCCCTAAAATTATATCATTTTACAAAAAGAGAAAAGATCATCCAAAATTGACACTAATCAAGTTAAAAAAGAAGCTTAATCCAAAATTAAGGTACAACTTGCATTTCTCTTTTCTTTATATATTTTAAAATATGATTTAAATATTAATGTTTTATTTTTAATTTTTTATTCTTGTAGTGGTGGAATGAATGGAACTATTTATATACATGAAAAGACGGTTCAATCGTCAGAAATATATTCACCTATTGAAGGAATTGATCCCATTAAAAATAATCAAACCATGTATGACTTTTTATTTCCTTTTTTTCTACTTTTCATATTTATTTAAGTCTATTATTTATTTTCTGTAATGATTTGTTTTTATGCAGATTTGTATACTACAGTTTCCCACCAGACCATGAACATATTGCTAGAATTCCACGAGGGGCTATTATACCTAAAAAGGTATATTTATTATTTCTCGACATGTTCCTAATTTATTTATTTATTTTCAGTATTTTACTTAATACTTCTATTTTTTTAATGTTTTAATATTTTTAATATTTTTTATGTATTCAGTTTATTTTGAAGAGAAATTTGGTACCGGAACCAAAATTATGGCATGAAAGAGCATCTTTTCTGAGGCGTGTAAATTCTGTTAGGTTAGTCTTTAATTAAATTTATTAATTGGATAATATATAATTTATTGAAATATTGAAAACTAACTTAAACCATTATAATTGTTATTAATATTATTTTTATTTCTTAATTAGACCCGTAGATAAATCAATTGGAGGAAATAATTTAGCAAGGTTGTCTCATCAGCTCATATCAAAGCATTGTTATCCAAATCAAAATAAAATTCAAATTCAAAATGAAAACATTGTGGAAAAAGAAGAAATTCTTGGAAAAAGAAAAAGAAAGGAAGAAAATTCCCATGAGGGAGAGGAGGGAGAGAAAAAAGAGAAGAAGGAGAAAAAAGAAAAGAAGGATAAGAAAGAGAAAAAAGAGAAAAAAAAGAAAAAAAAGAAAGAGAAGATAGAGAAAAAAGAGAAGGAGAAAAAAGTCGAGAAAAAAGAGGAGATAAAAGAGAAGAAAGAGAAGAGAGAGAGAAAAGACGAGAAAAATGAGAAGATAGAGAAAAAAAGACGAGAAAAAAGAGGAGAAGATAGAGAAAAAAGAGAAGAAAGGAAAGAAGGAGAAGAGAGAGAATAATTCTATAAATGACGGAAATACCCCTATAACAAATGCGGAATCAGAATCGAGCGATATAAAGCTCCGTAAAAAGAGAAAATTAAACAAAGAAAATTAAACGGATAAGATTTAATTCGGAAAGGTGCACCATCATTTTTTTTCTTAACATTGAATTATTTATGTTCTGAGTTATTTTTATACATTTAGGGGATTAATGCACCGCTTTGTTGAATTCGGTACTTTTTGTTGTGTAATTTTAATTAAGAATTTTGAATTGAGTTATGTAATAGGCTTCCTCCATTGCTACTTGAAATTAGTGTAGTAACTTTTAAATTTCTTTCTTTTAGATTTTATCATTTTATCATATGAAGTTTGATTGCATAATGGAGTATTTTGTTTTGTTAGTTTCTGTTTTATTAAGATCTGTCAGAAGGGTAAACTTCATAATTATTGCAAGCATTCAGTTTATTTATCACAACTACAATAACCATAGGTAATTCTAATATTCCAAGCATCATACCATTAAAATTTAACTAGATAAAAATATTCTCTCATGAGCTAAGCTAGAATTGAACTTGTACGCCAGAATCATATATCATGCCAGCTGTCCAATTTGCTGGTATATTATTGGCTGATACAATCCACGTGTCATCGTCATCTCCACTTAATAACATTCTTATAGAGAGGGTCCCACTTGGCGGTGACGTAACTTCCCACGTGGCACCATGACTTCTGTCCAATAGCTTGCATGTCAAGTCTATAGTCTGTGTATATATGCATTATTTATATGTTTAAGGTTAATGTAGAAATATCCATTCAAAAATTATTTATATGATTAATAAATGTGTTAATTACAACAACTGTACTGTACCTCACAAAGTTGAATAGCTGTTATGTCCTTGTCACCATCTTGGTACCAAATTTGAAATGCGAGGTAGTAAGGGAAGTTGCTTCTCTCATCTATGTAAAATGTTATGTTCTTGTTTGGATAATTGCATGGAGCCCTAAAAATATCCCAAAAAGAACCCAATTAATCGATCCAGTATCCTGATAAATAAATAAATGTTTTGAATACAGACCGTTGATATTCAATATCAACATATCCAAGGGCTAGGAGTGCTGCACCGGCATCGGCTGTCTGAGCCATTTCAGCAAACGCACGTTGGCTGAGTATAAAGTCAGTGTTGTAGCTCGCGCCAAAATCGGTTATGACAATTGTCACCCCATTATTGGAGCAGTATGCTGTATTAGTGCATCTTACCTGATTTTAGATAATAAAATAGATTTCAACATATACTGTGTATAATCATTTTGATGAAAAGTAGTAACTCTCTACAAATCGTTTTCTTTGAGTTATGTCAATAATATACATTTACAGAGATAATTGAAATATATAAACTAAGAAGTGAAAGTAATACCTGGTAGCATGCGCCACAACCAACACCATTTCTATACAGAGTGGATGCGGCTGAGACATCACCCCCATTTAATGATGCACCGAATGAGCCGTACTCACACGCTCCATCTATAAATCAATATAGGATATATTTTTGTTAGTTAAACTCAATAATTGATGATTAAGTTTAAGATATCATCTGTTTCCACTTTGGAAATGAGCGATAAATCCACCCAATAGCTGTAATCTACTGCTAAAATATCGCACCTGAGCATTTTGGACTGTTGATTGAACTTGAATAGCATTAACTTATATGATCAAGATTTTTTTCTTAGTATGAACATGTAAACATACATTGAGTGCCTTGTTGGATGGAGTTAGGGTAGTAAGCAGCCTTTGATTGAGTGAAGCCTTCATCTCCTCTTGCACTAATTATGAAGACCCCTTCAAAAATAAATGAAATCAGCACCAACTGTAGAAAATGGTTAGATAAGAATGTCATGGTTTATAAAAGGGAAAGCTATAGAAATATGCGAAGGTTTATGGTTTAAGAAAAGTTAGTTTAGGAACTATTTATAGAGGGACTTAGTCTCAAAGGTCAAATGTTTGTAAAATGCAAAACCCTTTACATCTCATAAAATAACATTTTTATATCAAATCATGCGTAGACTTCCCCATACAATAACAACATTTCAAAACCCTGATTTTTGTTGGAAATTCACTATAGAAACACCATGAACATGATTGACTTATGAAACCAATGAACACGACCCGCTACGTAGAGCTACAGACATAATATAGTGACTAATAATGGCCAAATGATTTATAGAAGAGGAAGCAAAATTGTTGTTCTATTAGAGTATTAGTGCTTTTGGACCAAAACACCCAACAATTGATTCCTGTTGATAAGTTCCATTCATGTTTGGCAGATTCAATAATGGCTAGATAGATATCTTATTTGTTCAAAGTTAAATTCCATCCACTTGAAGTGATTTATTGCATCAAGGCTTCTTTTTTTCTAAAGGATTGATGCATACAATCACTATGCCAGTGGATAAATATCTCTAAAATTCATGCACAACCTTTTCAAATGTTAAAAATATATAAATATCGTAGTTTATAACAAGTCACAAGAATTTGAGGATATAATAGCTCGGGAGCTTCTACAATCGTAAGTGACAAAAATTGAAGAAACAATATACATATAATAGGTTATAACAACAATATATTAACAAATAATCACCATGATATTATATCATGTGAATAAATAACAATAATTATTTATATTATATCATGTGAATAAATGACAATAATTATTTATTTCATCAAACATAAGAAGCTTGCTAATTAATCTTCATGCTTATATACCAAAGTTGGATACGCTGGATCCCACATGTTGTTCTTCACATACTCCACCGTTTCCTCCTTTGAAAAATAAGCAAAAAGAAAATTAATTAACCCAATAATATAAAACATCATAAACTTTACAAAAATAATAAAAAAATACAATATTTATATATTTATTTACCTTGGTAAGTTTTTGGAGCTCACGTGAATCCATGTGACGATATCCTTCTGCCAAATCCTCTTTTACTGCCTCAATTAATACAGCTGCTGCCACCTCCTTTGTTATGTCTCTTATTCTATATAATTGTATAAAAGGTAAAATTAATAAATATACATAACATAAGAAATAAATGGGTTGAAATCTATATGTGAAAGATATGAATATTATGTAGATAATAACCTGGAAATAGGAGGGTATATAATCCCTTGTTGAACTTCATCCTCTGTTATATATGCTGCCAAGCTACACAAAAAAATGAATCATAAATAATTGAGGGACTAGATTGCAAAATTTAAATGAAAAATGAATAATATTAAAAAATAATACCATTCAGCGGCAGCCTGAAGCATGCCGTCTGAAATGACAGGTGAACCTGACAAAAGAGTACCAAGCCCAATCCTAGCAAATTACCAATTTAATTAATTAAAAATATTATAAAATTGGAGTAAGAAAGTAAGAGAAATAAATGATGAAGAATAAATAAATAACAGGTGGAATTATGTAAATACCCGGGAAAAAGATACATATTGTTTCCTTGGTTAGACTGGCCAATCTTACCATCACCTTAAAACATGAAAAAAAAATTAAAAAGTAAAGGGATTTAAACAGAAATAAAACATGATTTATTTTTTTATTTTTAATTTTTTGAGAGAGAAAGTATACCAAGATCTACATTATGAAATGGGCTTCCGCTCGCAAATATTATATCCTCACCCATTATAGAAAAGGCCTCTTCTGGTGTACATTCAGCTGTATAATATATACAAGTCAATATAAAAAACAATAAATATTTTACTTATTTTTTAATTTATTTTCAATTTTCTTGATACGAAAAATAATCATAATTAATTTAATAACCATTATTTGTAGGGTTAGACATTGCGAAAATCGCGGGTCTGGAACATGTGGTCGAATCTCTAAAGGCTTCTAACACCTGAAAAAATAATAAATAAATAAATAAATACAAATAATAAATAAATAAATATAATAAGTAATTACCTCTTTGGAGAATAAACCACCAACTGCAGATAATCCAAGCAGCACATCAGGCTTCACTTTTTTCACCTGTTTCATATCCAATTTATTTCATTATATAAATAACAACAATTAATCATATTATTAGCACAATATAATAAAAAATGTAATATAATTCATACCACATCAACTAAGGAAGAACCTTCACTCAATCCATGTGCACTCAAACCTTTCGTTTTCCTAGCAAAAGGCGTCACACACGAGTCTATATTTTTGCGACTTTCCGTAATTAAACCCTACAAAATCCACAAAAATTAAAAAATTATATAATATTAATCTCGCTTTATACTAAAACTATTCAAATATAAAAAATTCAGAAAATAATTTACATTAGCATCCACAATCCAAAACTGACCGGTGGCGCTTTGAAAAGCGTGCTCAGTATTTCCAAGCATTCTTGCCATTGTTTTACTTGCCGCATTTACAACCCCTATTCCCGCACTGAAAAATTAATAAATTTTAATCATATTAATATCATATTAATTAAATTCGGATAAAAGCATAATAAATATTTATTTATTTATTAATTTTTATTTACCTTCCAGCACCAGCTACAACGATTTTTTGTTTAGGAAAATCGAGCATGGGGCGGCCTTGAGCTCTGACGGCTCCTAAAAGACCCGCTATTGCAACGCCAGCTGTCCCCTTTATTTTATTCATTCACAAAACGGTATATTCAATTAAAAAAGTATATTATTTTAATTTTAGTTATTATTTTGTACCTGAACATCATCATTAAACATGCGGTAAGTGTTTCTGTAGCGTTCCAATAAAGGGAGGGCCCACTTGCTTTGGAAATCTTCAAACTGTCATAATTATGAAAGAAACATTTTGCATAAAACCCTTGGAAAATGAATATTTACATGTAGGTCCCTAAAATTAATTAATTAGGTAATTACCTGAACAATGACATTGGGCCAGCGAGTAAAAACAGCTTCCATGAATTCATCAATTACTGATACATATTCTTCTCCTTCTAATCTGTGCTCTTGAAGCCCTAGATCTAAAATTACAAAAGATAATATAAAAATATGCTTCGAATAAATTTAATAATATAAAATATTTTAAGAAAAATTAGAGCTTACATAAAGGATCAGTGAGAAGCTTCTCATTATTTGTTCCCACATCAATCATAACTGGAAGCACCTTCAATAAAAAAAATCAACATAACACTACAAAAAAAAACCTATTTGACAAACATATAAAAAAGTTCAGAACAGAGCGAAATTACGAAAATACCCTTTGGGGGTTAATTCCAGCAGCAGAGACGTATAAATCCAATTTACCGATCGCAATTCCGATTCCTTGAACACCGAGATCTCCGAGACCCAATATCCTGCTGCCATCTGTCACCACTATCATATCCACCTGTACAAAACAAAATCACAAACATTAATATCTCAATTATTTTAGAAAATAAGAGAAATAATGATATATTAGTTACATACATGATCAGAAGGCCAGTTGTAAACCATGGACATCATTTCGCCTCGATCGGCTGCGCTGAAATACATGCCACGTGGCCTTCTGTACAGCCCGCTGTATTTCTGACACACTAAGCCCACTGTGGGTGTGTACACTATTGGCGCGTATTCCTCTATATTCTCTATCAATATCTGTTCACAATAATAATTTATTAATTAGTTCACTATTTTTTTAGTTTTTTTGGGGGAGAAAAGTAGAACTTTGCCTTGTAATACATGACTTCATTTCGGTCATGTAATCTGTTGAGAACGCGCCACTTGGCGAGTGCATTTGTATCTGACGGCCCGTCTCTTGCTTGTAATTCTAGCCTTTTTAGATCGACCACTGCAAAAAAAGAACAGTTATGATAAATGGTAGTTTGTACAAAGTATTATGTAAAATTTAGCAAAAGAGGTGAGAAAAAAAAAGATTACTGAATCGATCGATTTGTTGTTGTGAAGACATAACATTTGGCGGTAGAAGTCCTCTCAGATCCAATCTATCTCTCTCTGTCATGGTAAATGCTGTTCCCTGTTTTGTATACCATAAAACGTATCGCATAAAATGGGCACTAATTGCGTGATTCAATTTTAAGTATTTAGCGAATTTTGTAAGAAGAATAGACAGACGGAAAAATACCTTATTGTACAAGGGATCATGAAGTATATCCAAACTGCGTTTGTGAATGATAGAAGGACGAGATCCCTCGCAAGTGGTGTACTCCCTGGACTGAAACGGCTCCTCGCCGGAGTACGGCCGGCGGAGGATCCGCCGGAGAGCGGCGGACGTGGAGGAGCGCCTGAGAGACTGGAGGAAGATCGCCATTGGAGAAGTTCGCGAGAGAGAAAGGGGAAAGAACAGAATCTGACGGGTCACAGTCAATAAAGCTGACTGAATTTGGAAAAACAGACGGAAGTGGAAGAAAGGAGGCACATAACATAACCGATTACTTATTCCCGGGTTTTCTAAAAACTGGGAATTCAAATCTCGGCACGGAATTCCCAGGAGAAGTCTGGTATCTTTTGTTCAATGTTCAATCAAGCCCCTTTACTTCTTTAGTTTGTCAATCAAGTCATTCCATCTATGAAGTAGTGATTGGCTGTTAAATACTTACATGGCAGACACACTTAAGCACCCACATGGCATTTTCACGATGATGTGACTCATAATATTACAAAAAATAATTTGAAAGACCTCAAGTTACGGCAACGCGGGATAAAAGCTTTGATGACCAAGTGTTGTGGAAGAAATATCTTATTTTTTTAGGGAAGAATCAGCTAAGCTTATCGCAGTGTTGAAAGAGACGGCAGATTTATTGCGTAATGTCAAGAGTAAAGTTGAGTCTCTCATCATGAAGGTAAAAATATATTTTCTTCTTCAAATCTATGTAAAAATCCAAATATTACATTAAAAAGGACTAACAAACTATTTTTTTTAATCAGGTGAAAGAGAAGAGAACCAACTTCGAACTTCAGAAGGAATAAGCTATCTTGAGGCGAAACACTTGTTACTTCTAAATTACTGTCAATCTATTGTGTATTACATAGATTGACAGTAATAAGATCTTCTTCAAAAAAAGCCCAATAATTCCTTTCCCAAAGAGATACATGTAATCTATACAGGCATGCATGTAGTTCAAGATGGACAAAGATAATGAGTACCTACAAATCCTCATAGATAAGTGGCACTTAAGTGCAGACATTTAGGCCGAAAAAAAACTGTAGTTCGATTAGTTTGTGTTTGGAATGAGTCAGGTTTATTAGGATTAACTTTTCAGGTTATATCATTAGGTTATTTGGATTCAGGTTAATGTTGGGCCATTGGTTTTTGGGGTTCGGTCAAGGTGAGTAATTTTTAAGTACTTTTGAGGCCATGTGAGTTTTGGCATGGTCATATTTTTCCTAGTTCAGCTGATCTTCTATTTTTTTTGAATTATGTTTCTCTCGCTTTCTTTTTATCTTTCAGGCCCAATAAATTAGCGGTCACTAAACTAGGCTCAAGAAATATAGAAAAAAATCTATTAAATAATCTGAATTTGGCAATTATATTATTAATTTTTTGATTAAAGAGGCAATAATATTATTAATTCAATTTACAAATTACTCATCATAGAATTATTACCTTGAATCAAATTGAATCATACTAAAAGAATCCATCACAAAAGAAGAATTTGCATAGTAATCAGAAAACTAATATTACATCCTTATTATCTCAAATACACAATAGTTCTGAATATTACAATAATTTCCTCCTAAAAACATTGAAATGAGCCATTAAATTTAGGGGGAAAACCCCAAAAAGAAGAAAAACAGGGCTACTATTTCTCAAATTCAAAAATGAGGTTTTCATCCAACCTCCTTCTGTTATAAACATCGTACTTTGACGGCTTTGACGGTGCAAGAAAAAATGGCACGATATTGCCGTGACGGTCCATTTCATACTCGTAGCCAAGAAAATCTAGAACAATATCGTCGATCGTTTTGGAGTTGGCAGACTCGGTACGATCAGGACCGTTGATGAGAGTCTTGCTTATCGTCTCGATGGCCCGACGAGCCCATTTGCCCGAATCGGCACAGTCACGCAATGGGCATACCAGTGGAGGATTGGGGCGAGAAGTAGAGGCAGTTTTCTTCTTGCTAGGATCACAATTTGACAATTGATGTGAGCCTTTAGCAAATCTGGTGAAAATGAATTATGTTCAAATATGGAAATCAGTTATTTGAGTTAATCATCATATGATCGATATCCTATGATAAATTAGGAGAATAATGTGTAGCACATATATGCCAACTATTTTCAATGTATATAAAATTGTCAATAAATAACTTCATGTGTACATATTTTCGATCAAATCAATATAAAATTACCTCGCACAATTGTCCAATAACCGAGCAGCCTCAACAACCGCGACGGAGCAACCATGATACACACGGAAATCCTGTCTGGTCCCATTCTCAGATCTAAATGCCATGCTATTCATGATAGGATGACTAATTGGGTTGACAGACTCTTTGATCAAGAGACGAGAGACAACAGGAAAAAGGGTTCTGATGCGTTTCACCGTCTCAGAAGGAAGGCTAACAGGAGGTAATTTGGCTACCTGTAAGGCATCGCCGTCTCGGGCGGCATTTTGATTTGCCAAGGCTGAAAGGGAGGTGAATGAGGATCTCCGGACCCTACGGGACGATGAAATTGGGGAGAGCGAGAAGATTGATTCCATTTTTAATTAGGATTTTAAGGTGAGAGAGAGCGAGAGAGATTAGGATTAATTTGAAAGCGAGAGAGAGAGAGATTAAGACAAGTTTGTGAGAGGGAGAGAGAAAATAAGGCTTTTTATAGAAGGCGTTGCGATCGATCATTGTCATCGTTGCGGTTTCTTTTTTCTTTTTTTAGCCACCTTGTAAAATATTTTTTACCTTTTCTGGAATAATGACAGTATGATTGTTGTAACTGTCAAA
Source organism: Juncus inflexus (assembly GCA_024447665.1). Lineage (NCBI taxonomy): Eukaryota > Viridiplantae > Streptophyta > Magnoliopsida > Poales > Juncaceae > Juncus > Juncus inflexus. The sequence goes on along the minus strand of JAJHPC010000013.1, from coordinate 11,960,097 downwards.
CACATACATTCACACTTTCAAGTTATGTGATTATCATCCACTTCCAGCTGTATTGTCCCATTTCCCGTCCAAAATCATTTTTCCTTTTTGGCTGAGAAGTTCAGAAACATAAATGAAAAAATTGGTTTACCTTGGTCAATTTCACACTCTGTAATTCAACTATGTTTTCTATTTTCATATTTGTCTTACTGTAATTGAAACAAATTTAACATGCAAAATCCTTCATTGTCCATTAATCGGCCAGACGAAAACTAACTAGCCCAAAATCGAGCCCAATTATTATTTTACCTTAGTCAATTTCACATTGTACTTAAATTATTTCTTCTATTTTCAAATTTGTTTTACAGAATCTTCATTTGCTCTTTAATGGACCATACGGAATCAACTGGTCTAAAATAAAGCTCAACATCATCACACAACTTTCTTCTCTCCCAAAAACCAATAAGTCTAGGCAACCAGATTTTCAACCGGATAATGATTTAACATACTCATTACTCAATTTTTACCTACATGACACATATTATTTGTCTAGCTAATTAAAGAATTGAGTAATAAGTTTGCCAAATCATTATCCGGTTGAGGTATCCGGTTTTGTAGACTTATTGCCTAAAAAACCCCTATCGTTAAACCTAGCCAAGTTACCTCTTCTTTTCTCTTCTGAAGAACCGCCACACGGCTTAAAATGGGAGAGGAATGTTATTCTGTTGATCGAAGGTAAGATGAAATTCTCCAAATAAAATATCTATTTTAGAATATACTTTTTTGAAAAATATTTTCAGAAAAAATATTTCTTTACAAAAAATTCAAAATTTATTTTCGAAAAATAATTTCCAGAAAATAGTATTTGAAAAGTATTTTTCAGAAAAGAAAATTTCGAACAATATTTTTCAAAACTATATTTTTCGAAAAATATATTTTTTTGAAAAATATTTTTCAGAAAAAACCTCGATTTCAGAAAATATTTTTCAAAAAAAAAAATCCAGAAAATATTTCCCAGAAAATTTATTTTGAGAATAACTTAATAAATATAATTTTAAGAACAAAACTTTCAAAACTATTTTTATGAAGAAATTTTTATTTTTGAAAAATAATTTTATGAACAAACAATTTTTTCAAACAAAAAAACTTTTTTGCGAGAAATACTTGAAAAAAATGACTTTTTGTGAGAAATATTTTTTTCCATAAAAAAATACAAAAAATATTTATTGTATAGCCACATCATCGTGAAAATGCCATGTATGCGCAATGAACTATATATATTTTTGAACTAAAATAATTTCAACAATGAACTATTTCATTTCTTGGATCAATGATTTGAAATAATCAGTAAGAATATTTATGTACTGTTTGAAATATTATAAATAATATTTCATTTCTGTTTTTAAAGATGTAAATGACTAAATTGTCTCATAGACCAAATTATGTTAGATTTTCATAGTGAACCAACAAGAAATAAGAAATTAAGTTCTAGATTTACAATTCCCAACCAATTCATATCATGCGTATACGTTAGGTAACAAAGTCATTCTGCTATGATATTATAGTTTTCCTTTTCACTAACTTCACCTCACAGATGTTAGAGACTCTCTCCGTCTCAGGATATCAATACACACGAGTTGTTCCTTTATACATCTTGTATTCATTTTTATAGTTTCGTAAAGACAATTTCCACCATACGCAACAACTCGTGTGTACTTTGTTTTGTTCCATTCCTCAACTCTCGGCTCTTTACTTTTCTTCTTATTCTTCTTCCTTCTAAAAGTTTCAATACATGCTTCTATAATTTTGTTCCATTTTAGCTCGTACTTTCTCTCTCATTCCATCTCGTCTTTTAGCATTCGAATCTTAATATATTCTTCCTTTTCAACAATACTCGAGATAAACAAAATCAAATTAACTTTTAATACCAAATTGCTCAAATACCTTATTTATATACTTTACTTGAAAATGTGAATGTTTCTTATAAATTCATTTGCTTGTATTTTACAATAGTTACACATCCAATCACATCATATAGTTAATTTGATAAATTCTTATGTGATACTTAATCAATTGAGCGTACACATTAGTAAGTGAAGCTATATTAAATTCGTTCCTAATAAAATTTTCACAAAATAATGTAATGGTGTTAATTTAATATTGCTAAACTAATATAATAACTACATTTTAAATTACAATAATAGTATGAACCATAATATTGACTTAATATTATGCTTTTTAATAAAATGTCTTTTTACAAATAACTAAAGGATAGACTTGTTGTATAATATTATAGGAAATTAGCAATGCATGGTCTATAATAAAGTATGTTTTCTGAATTCATATTTTGCTTGTTTTGTACTTTTGTAGTATCAAAAATTACTTTCACTATTCACATACTTCTCATGTAGGAATAACTTTTTAGGTCTTTTGGTTTAGCTTTTCAACTTTTTATAAATAACCCTCTTACTTTGTTATTTATTTTCTTCCATTCCAAATGAATCCTATCAATGACTAAAATTTAATTATATTTAGACTTATATTTAACTTCTCAAGAACCTATACATAATTTTCATTTTTATACAGGGGGTCGGGCCCCCCCTAACCCCCCTGGATCCGCCCCTGGTCACCGAAAACTCCTACATCAGCGGCAGATAAACTGTCATAAGGAAGAGGCATACTACCAGTCAACTCTCTCTACACATCGAACCGTAGCAAGTGCCTCGTACAATTCCATATAACCACTACATTACATTGTTGCGATAACCAAAATGTAAGTAAGAGAAGATATATTGAACTTCGACAAATTGATCATTGGTTTCCTCCGATACCAAATAAGCATTTATATGCTATAATTGAATTTAAGATGCAAAACATAAAGCCAATAAATGAATACTACACAATGTATCAACACATTAGGATTTTTCATATGTATAGTGAATAATCACACCATTTTTGGACATCATAACTTTTACATGCTAATTCATTCATATTTCACAGTTCACGCCATTTTTGCTTGTTTAATTCATGTTCCATGAAATATGAACGAATTATATCATGTAAATATTATGGTGTTTAAAAGAAAATAGTTTTTGTTATGCATTGTAAACTAGATAATATCATAATCACCAATTAAAATCTCAAATAACGAAAACATCCTTACCATAGATTGACAAAATATCATGAACGCCCACATCTGTATTGCACGAAATATAGAGCATAACGTTTATACACCATCAACTTTCTTCGGGTTATAATCAACAAGACCGGCCCAAGATTTGCAGGCCCAAGATCACTTTTCAATTAAAATCCCAAAAAATGTTTTTGTTCAAATTTCTCAAATACAAAATAGAATAGAGATATAAATAAAAAAATTACCGACAAACTAAAATAAAACATATGCCAGAGATAAGTTGCGGATTATTACAGATCCTGCAGACTTACTTCAAATGGACTACGGGGATCCAAATCAATCTCTACTTAAGATAATTATTTCCATTTTTTCAATTTAAGTTTTTTTTTATTCTTTTGCTTAATTTTTTCTTCTAATCTCTGAGGGCTTCCTCTTGAAGATTGAAAATAGAGCTACTGATTTTGTTTATCGTTTTCTGGAAGCGGAAAATATTAGTTTTCTTTTTTGTGAGGAAGTGAGAAGAGAGTTTGTTTTTTTAATTGGTTTGTCAAGAGAGTTACGATTGCGGAATTTGTTTTTCTTGATGAGTATCTATTTTGTGAAATTTGACTTATGTTTCGGTTTGTTAAGAGTTTTCTTTTTTCTAATGTTACATATTTTCGAGCGTTTACTAACTACTAATTAATATACATCTTTAGTACATAATAAATTTTCTTGCTAAATTATAATTAATTTTTAATGCCTTTTATTATACTTTTTAACTAATTATAACTCCATAGTTTTTCTGATAGATGTTGAATCAAATTTAGGCAAAATGCAATACCCCAGTTTGTTATTAAAAAGCCAAAAAAACATCGGAGTTGAATTCTCAGCTTTACCAAAACTCGAGAACTGAATTCCCGGGTATAATATATAATAATCCGGTTTGATCCGCTCGAACCCGGTCCATCTTTTCTTTCTTTTTCCTCTCTTTTCGCGATTCAGTGATGATATGACGCTTTAGTCCTCCCTCCGCATCTCGCAACTAAACTAAACCCTAACTTCTCTTCTCTCTTTCTCTCTTCTTCTTCTTCTTCTTCTTCTTCTCGCTGCCATGGCGAGCTCTCAACCGAACGATCTCTACGAGACGGCATCTCAGCCCGACACCAACGTTGATGGCGGGCCTCACTCGGCCTACACCTTCTTGGAATTCAACACGCAGAATGAATCCGAGTCCGAATCCGCCTACGACCCCTTCAGCTACTCCCGCGGCGCCTCCTGGCCGCCTCCTCCGCCCCCGACGGATCCCGAGCCGGAGTCAGAGCACGCCGACGCCGCCGTGTCTCCTCGCGCCACATCATCGTCGAACGCGCGCCCTGCCGGTGGGAATCTAGTGGATTCACTATCTGCTGGAATCGGAGGTCTCAATTTTGAGGAAACTGAAGAAGTGTAAGTTATTAAAAATTCATTCCACCCCTTTATATCTCAAAATTTGAATTTCTTTCTTTTCTAAATCTTGTTTACACGAACAGGTACGAGTATGAAAAAGGAAGGTACATAGAGCACGCTTGCAAGTACTGTGGAATCCACAATCCGGCCTGTGTGGTACGCTGCAACATCCCTTCTTGCCGCAAATGGTTTTGCAATTCAAGAGGCAACACTTCCGGCTCTCACATCGTCAATCACCTCGTAAGTACCAAAATATTAGGGTTTTTTTTTCTATAAATATGTGAAAATACAGGGACCTTTTAGTAAAATTTCCTTTTGTAACAGGTGAGGGCGAAGCACAAGGAGGTGTGCTTGCACAAGGACTCTCCGTTGGGCGAGACGATTCTAGAGTGCTACAATTGCGGTTGCCGAAACGTGTTTTTACTCGGCTTCATATCTGCCAAGTCTGACAATGTTGTTGTACTGCTGTGTCGAGAACCGTGCTTGAGTGTGAACGCGTTGAAGGACATGAACTGGGATATTTCCCAGTGGTGCCCTCTCATCGACGACCGCTGCTTCCTTCCTTGGCTCGTCAAAGTCAGTAAAATGCCAAATATACCCCTGTAAAACATCAAAATTTCTATAATTGTGGAGGGTAGTTTGGTAATTTGGGGGATTTTTTGTGTTTCAGGTGCCGTCGGAGCAAGAACAGCTGAGAGCGAGGCAGATTAGCGCGCAGCAGATAAACAGAGTGGAGGAATTGTGGAAGACGAATCCGGATGCTTCGCTCGAGGATTTGGAGAAACCGGGCGTTGATGATGAGCCTAATTCTGTCGGTCTTAAATATGAAGATGCTTATCAGGTCTGTTGTTACTTTCTTTTTTTAAATATATGTATATTTTACCTTGGGAAGAATCAGATTTTTAGTTTGTTTTATTTTTCTTTGAGCAGTATCAAAATGTGTTTGCGCCGCTCATAAAGCTGGAAGCTGATTATGACAAGGTACCTTATGTTTTTTTCTTTACTAAATTGGCACTCTCTTATTTCATGAATTTATATTTTCCCATTTTTAAATAATTTTTAATGTTTTTTGTTAAAATATATTTGTAGATGATGAAAGAAGCGCAGAGCAAGGATAACTTGACAGTGAGATGGGATATCGGTCTGAACAAGAAACGTGTCGCCTACTTTGTTTTTCCAAAGGTGCCTTAAAACCGAACTTCAATAATAATTTCACTTCATATTTTTAGTAAAGTTTATAAATCATAATTATTTTGGATTGTAATAATAATTTAATGAATTTTTAGGAGGATAATGAGCTGAGATTGGTAGCTGGAGATGAGTTGAGGCTGAGATATCCTGGCGATAGTACTCATCCAGCCTGGCAGTCTGTTGGTCACGTGGTAAACTTTTTTATTTATATTTGTAATTGTTTTATGCCATTATATTTTTATATATATTTTTGTGGAAAAAAGTTGTTTATAATATGTTACTATTATTATTATTATTAACTATTATTATTATTATTATTATTATTATTATTATTATTATTATTATTATTATTATTATTATTATTATTGTTGTTGTTGTTGTTGTTGTTGTTGTTGTTGTTATTATTATTATTATTATTATTATTATTATTATTTCAGGTAAAGCTTACAGCTGCAGAGGAGGTCGCACTTGAACTCCGAGCTAGCAATGTACTAACTACACTATCAATTATTCCTCCATTATTCTTTTTTTTGTTTAGGGTTTATATTATATTAGATTATATGTTGATATTGTGTTTTATTTTTGGTAAAATAGGGAGTGCCAGTGGATTTGACGCACGGGTTCACTGTCGATTTTGTGTGGAAAAGTACGAGTTTTGACCGCATGCAGACCGCCATGAAAACTTTCGCTGTTGATGAGACCAGTGTCAGTGGGTAAGCATACTACTAATACTGACCATTATTCTTAATAATATAACTATAATAATAATAATAACAATATCAATATTTATTAATTACGAAAGGTACATATACCATCACCTGTTGGGACATGAAGTGGAGCACCAGATTGTACGCAATACCCTCCCTCGCCGTTTCGGCGCCCCCGGACTCCCTGAATTAAATGCTTCTCAGGTATCCTAACAAACCCTAAATTATATCTTGGTATGATATTGTTTCTTTTATGATGGTTTTTTATTTTTATCTTTGGTTTTGAAGGTTTTGGCGGTGAAGAGTGTGCTTCAAAAGCCGGTGAGTCTGATACAGGGCCCACCTGGTACAGGTAAAACCGTCACATCTGCTGCTATTGTCTATCACATGGCCAAACAAGGCCAAGGACAGGTACGTACTAGAATGACACTTTTATATTTTTATATTTTATTTTTTCATGATTTAAGTCAGGAAAAAATCGTTTTTCTTTTTTAACTTTGGAAAATGGATAGGTTCTGGTTTGTGCACCGAGTAATGTGGCTGTTGATCAACTATCTGAGAAGATAAGCGCTACTGGTTTGAAGGTAATAAAATATTGCTTTTTAAGGCACATGTTCAACATCAATACATTAGTTTTTATATATATTAAAATGTGTAATGACTTGGTTGTTTTATGTAGGTTGTAAGGTTATGTGCGAAATCAAGAGAGGCCATATCATCTCCAGTCGAGCATCTCACCCTTCACTATCAGGTAATGTTACAGATGCAAATAATATGTTTAAAATTATGCAATGCAAGTACTTTTGTTTAAACTAATTAAGTTGTATAACTTTGATTAGGTGAGGCATCTGGACAATTCAGATAAGAGTGAATTATACAAGCTACAACAACTCAAGGATGAACAAGGTTTGTTTTTCTTTTTTCTCTTAGCATAATATTTTTCTCATTCATTAATCCACTAATGCAAAGGATATATATACTTCATTTCTTTTATTTATTGTTGCTATTGCTAATTATTTGTGTAGGTGAGTTGTCAAGCAGTGATGAGAAAAAATACAAGGCCTTAAAACGGGCCACCGAGAGAGAGATTCTGCAGAGCGCTGATGTCATCTGTTGTACTTGTGTTGGCGCTGGCGACCCTCGCCTTTCTAACTTCCGTTTTCGCCAGGTATTAATTTTTCATATTTTATTTTCAAATTTTCATTTAAATTTTTATAGCTTGTTTATTTATAATATTCCATTTTTTTTTTTGTTTTAGGTTCTTATTGACGAGTCTACGCAGTCCACGGAGCCTGAATGCCTTATTCCTCTAGTCCTTGGAGTCAAACAGGTACTATTTTGCTGTATTTCATTATTTTATAATGTCAAAACAGAATTGCTCAAAATAATTTGGTTTGTATACATAAATTTATTTGTATTTTAGGCCGTACTGGTGGGAGATCACTGCCAGCTGGGCCCAGTGATAATGTGCAAAAAGGCAGCTCGAGCTGGTCTCGCTCAGTCTCTCTTTGAGCGCCTCGTGCTTCTTGGTGTCAAACCTTTCAGGCTTCAGGTCCCACCACTTTTCTCATTTTATTCATTTATTTAATTTAATCACAAAACAGTATATTCAATTCAAGAACGTATGTGTCGTTGTAGGTGCAATACCGTATGCATCCTTGTCTGTCTGAATTTCCGTCGAACTGCTTCTATGAGGGGACTCTGCAAAACGGAGTGACCGTGAATGAGAGGCTGTTGACCGGCATTGACTTTCCTTGGCCCGTTCCTAATCGCCCCATGTTCTTCTATGTCCAAGTATGTCTTAATTAATAAAACCTTTTTAATTTTATGTTATGTTTGACATAAATGACTCAAGTTATGATTTAATTTATGTTATTTGTGCATAGATGGGGCAAGAGGAGATAAGTGCTAGCGGTACGTCGTATCTGAACAGGACGGAGGCTTCTAATGTTGAGAAAATTGTTACTACTTTCTTAAGGGGTGGTGTTGTGCCCAGTCAGGTAAGTTATATATATCCATACTAGTGTTTTTTATTCTTTTGTTTGATTATTATATGAGAGTTATAAATTAATTGTTTCTTTTATATTGAAAAATGATGAAACAGATTGGAGTGATAACACCGTATGAAGGGCAGAGGGCGTATATTGTGAATTACATGGCAAGAAATGGTGCTCTTCGCCAACAGCTTTACAAGGAAATTGAGGTTTCTCAACTACTTTCCTTTTGTTATTTACTTCCTAAAATTTTGTAATAAAGTGATTACTCATGTTTTATTTTCTTTGTTATATGTTCTTGTTGTAGGTTGCGAGTGTGGACTCGTTTCAGGGAAGAGAGAAAGATTACATCATCTTGTCTTGTGTTAGGAGTAACGAGCATCAGGTTTGTTTGTTTGTTTCTTTCTTTCTTTCACATACCCTTCTTATATTTTCTCTCTTATTTAAAACTTATTGTAATTTTCTATTATTTACCTTTAATATAATAACAGGGAATAGGGTTTCTGAATGATCCGAGGAGGTTGAATGTGGCATTAACCCGTGCGAGGTACGGCGTAGTAGTTCTTGGAAACCCTAAGGTGCTCAGCAAGCAGCCTCTTTGGAACAGCTTGTTGACTCATTACAAGGTTCACCTCTTTTCTCTTCACTTTCCATTTCCAGCTTTATCACTTAAGACTTAAATTGCCTTTTATTTCTATTTCTTATTCTTCTTATTGTGTTTCGGTGCAGGAGCATGAATGCCTAGTAGAAGGACCGCTGAACAATCTAAAGCAGAGTATGGTGCAATTCCAAAAACCCAAAAAGGTACTTTTATTTATTTATTTATTTATTTATTTATTTTCTTTCCTCTTTAAAACCAAAATGTATAAAATAATTCTATTTGTTCAGATATACAACGAGCGGAGATTATTCATAGGAGGAGGCGGGCCCGGAGTTGCCCCAGCATCATCGACCACCTTCCCTCCCACCTCTGACAGACGCTCTAATTCTGGCCGTGGCAAAGGTATATTTCCTTCCATATTCTCTTTATCTCCCTAATATACCATTTTCTTGTTCATATTCATCCCCGTCTCTTTCTCTGTAGGTTACGCACCTCCTCCGTATGGAGCAGCACAGAACGGTGGGGCCCACAAGGGTGGATACCCGTCGGCCGGTCCGTACCCAATGGGCGGTCCGCCACCTCCTCCTGCAGGCCGCATGCCCTTCTCTCCTTTCCCGGCGGGGCCCCACTCTCAGCCCTACGCCATCCCGACACGTGGCGCACCCGGTCCGGTCGGCGCGCAGCACGGAAGCCGAGGAGGCTTTGGCGGGGGCGGGCGAGGCGGCACTATAGGAGGCCACCTGGCGCCGCATCAGCAGCAGAGCTCTCAGCAGAGCGGTGGGGGTTCGGGGTCGCAGTTTGGATTTGCGGAGGCGAATAGCCAGCCGTCTGCTGGTAATCTCTCCCAGCCTGGCATGCTCTCTCAGGTACTCATTCCATTTCATTCTGCTTTTTTAAAACTAGATGGTGATGATGATGATGATGATGATGATGATGATGATGTTTTTTATAATTTAATGCAACTGTATTGGAATTGGAAGTCCTGAACCTTTTTATTTGTTTAGGCGCCGGTGCAAGGAATGTCTCGTGATGGGGGGTTCTCTATGGGTGGCGGCATGTCTCAGGTTTTATTCACTTTTATATATAGATTCTGCTGTCATATTGTTTCATTTTTTAATGTAATGTTGGGTTCTCAATGTCTCAGGAATTCTATGGAGGGGATGACTTCAAAAGCCAAGGATCCCATGTTGGCTATAACATGGCTGATTTCTCACCTCAGGTATCGTCATCCTTCATTCATTCCTTCCTTGCGCTTCCAACACATCATTCATTAGTGTTATATGTGTTAATAATAATATAATTATATCAGTCGCAAGGAGGGTACAGCATGGAATACGCCTCACAGGCGCCCACTCCTCAAGGAGGGTATCTCGGCAGTTACTCTAACGCTCACTCCTCTTACCCCTCCAACGATCTCATCTCTCAGGTCTTATCATATAATAAATATCCCTACTTCTCTAAATATATATTGTTTATCTAATATGTACTAATATTAACATGTATGATGGGTTGTTTGTGTTGTACAACAGGAGCACATGAGTCACGGATCGCATGGCATGTTCACTCAAGCTCCGTATAACGACCCATATAACAACGAGCCCTCACAAGACGATCCGTCTCATCTCCATTTCGGCATCGGCACCCCTCTCCAGTCCCAGGTTCACTTCACCCCTCCATTTACCCCATTTACAATTAGAAAAAAAAAAATCTCATTCACAAATTAATTAATTAATTTTGTTGATGGATGGATGGATATTAGGGATTGATGGGGCCTCTGTATTCACAGCCGTTTGCTCAGTACAACACGCAGCCCCCGTCTCACCAGCCCCCGCCCCAGTGATGACTTCTCAAACCCTAATTTCATTGGGGAGCTGCAAAAAATGTTATTTTTGCATTTTAAAAAACGGGTTTTCAATTCCCTCCAGCCTGTACATGCAAATTTGGTTGTGAACCCTCGAATCGAAGAATCCAGTGCGAGTTTTTTGTATGAATTTTGTCGAGCGAGTCGTGATGAATGGAATATTATTGGTTGTTTTGGAAAAAAAAAAAACAAGAAGGAAGTTCACAACCAAAGCCTTTGCGTGAGGTTAAAAGGGTATGTATAAAACCTGATGTATCCTTGGTATTAAAATTTCTTGGTGGTAAATCAAGAGGGGAGAAAAAGCATAGTAGAGGTTCGTAGAAAAGGAATCATTTAATTATCGGTGCTAGATTAATATTAGATTTTGCTATTCACGGAACAACTCTTTAGAGTTTGTACTACTAAATTGATAGGAGATTGGGATTTGAAGGACCATTCTGTTAATAGCAAAGTCTACTCTGTTAATAGCACTTAATCCAAAATGTACAAGGGGCCATGTCAATACTAAGAGGGTATAGGTGTGAATAGATGATATGATATTTGATGATGTATAGCGGTTTATTAACGAGATGGCCCCTACCTTCTCTAGTCTCTCGCGTGCACGAACCCCCAATTGAATTTTTAGGTTTAATTATCACCCAATGACCATGAATATATTGTGCTAAGAGTTTGTGATGAATGATGTGTGTTGAAATTTAAACCTCGATTGCTGTCCATTGTGATTCTCGTGAATTCTATTTTGTTTGTTTTCAATGATTTTGCTGCTATGACTTTCGATTGAGTAAACCTTTCTGAATTGACATCAATTTATAGAACATTTTATAATAGTAGAAAACATAATGTAGAAAGATTTTCATGTTGAAATTAGCGTGAGATTGATACATTAACATCATGATCGAAAAAATCTCAGTTAATTAGCTCCATTTCTTCGTTAATACTATTGAAGATTACCCCTCTATTAAGATTTACTATCATCAACTGAAAATTAATAAATGAAACTGATACATTAAAGATAACGTGTGTAACATGATAATTAAATAAATGTAAAGAATAATCATATCTGAAGCCTTGGTTCTTAAACCCCAAACCTTAAACATATGCACGAAAGCGTCCATCTTAATCTCCATCAAAATCAAAGGGGAGCTTGAGAAACACAGGGGAGCTTGAGAAACACGGAAAATAAGTCACAATGATACCTGTTTTCCTAGCATTTATTGCGGCGCTTCTGTTGGTGCTGGTGCGTTCCGTGTATGTACATTGTTCTGATTTCACAGTAAGACCAAATAATGGCACCTCCCTCGAGCCAAACGATTATTTATTGAATTTTGTCAATAACTAGAATATGAACTTCACTTATGGATTTGTACTGTTACAATTGAGATGCTATGCGATCCTCTATTATACTAAAAAACCTACGAAAGTTGAGATAGCCCAATTCGACTTAAACCTTAACCAAAATTCATCCCTTGGCTTTAACGTCAGACCTCATACCTTCCGATATGGCTGGCGCATTCAGCCAGTGCGACTACAGGTTTGCACGGCATCTAATTACTGTCCTTAACAGTAAAAACAAACTGATACACAACAAAGTGTTGTACGTAAAAGTTGACAAATATTCTCTATCATCTTTCATTACAGGTACCTAGTAGCTTCTTCTCTAGCATTGAAGCAAGGAGATGTGTTACTTGGCGGATCTAGCTCTCAGAGGTGTCTTAACCGTAATGGGGGTTGCGATGTTGTGTTCAAACACGGTGAAGCGAGACTGTACAGTCGGTCCGGAGGTTCAGAGCTTCTAGGAGCATTGCCTGTATGTAAATGCCAGCCTGATAATTTTCTACCTTGCCAGGAGATAATTCATCCAAGGAGTATGTTTGGTAATTATTGCGAGGGAAATTGTCGTTTTCGATGCACTGTATGTTCCAGGCCTCCTGACGACGGTTATTAGCACGAGAATAAAAATGAAGGAAATAAATGTCATCTAGACTGATCATTGAATTTAATCTCTTGATATATATAAACACGCTTGTAAGAGCATTTTTGGATAACTAATGATTTGTGAGTGATTGTAAACGAATTTCGATTCTTTTATCTTCAAAATAATTAATCAAGTCAATGAGCTCATAACATATTTGGTTTTGGTTGTGAGTAGAAAACAAAATAAACCATAGGCCATGCTAAACACTCCCCTCCAGTACCACCACCATAAAGACCACCTGCTGCATCTCTTGAACTAGTACTCAAAGTCCTCGAGTTCAAAATCCAATGACACAAAAAAAAAAAAAAAAGGGCTGGGACAAATGAACCCTCTCGGTTCAATAGAGAAGTAATAATAATCTAAAATGAACTAGTAAAACATAAATCTATGAATGAAATGCAAGAGACAAATAGATACATACTCATTTTCTACAAGGCATTTCATCTATATATTCTTTTTGGAAGTTAATTTGAACTAGATACCGACCGATTGGAAAGCAAATTCCAACTCATAATGAACCCTGAAATCAACTCAGACTGATTAAGAGTTAATAGATGAACGGCATAAGGGGAAAAAACAGAATTCAACTAACAAAGAACCGAATCATTTGTAAAACATTTTTCAAGGTTAATCATCTGTACTCTGTTAATAGCCCTTATCCAAATTTAAAAGTGGCATATCAATATTGAGAGGGTACAAGTGTAGTGTTAATAAATGATATTTGATGATGTATTTTATTCATCCATGCCTTTGTCAAAATCCCAAAATGAAATCCTAGAATTGAATTCCCGAGTTTGACAATCAAGAACTCAATTCCGAGTCCCAAAATCTGTTTCTCAGTCAAGAAGGGAAGAATCAATCAATTCTGCTCATTTCCGAATTTTCTTAAGAGTTCGTTCATCCATCCACTCTTTTTCTTCTTCTTCTTCTTCTTCTGTAGCCGCCCCCGCCCCCGCCCCCAAATCTCATCACTCTCAACATGCAGCGCATCTTCTCCCGCGCCGCATCGGCCGGCCGCAACCTCCGCCGATGCGCCGCCGCCTCCTACTCGACGGAGCCGGCGGTTCAGGCGGAGGATTCGGCGTTCGTGGAGGCGTGGCGCAAGGTCGCTCCCAACATCGAGCCGCCCAAGACTCCTCTCTCCTTCATGAAGCCCAGGCCGGCCATTCCCGCCTCCATCCCCACCAAGCTCACCGTCAATTTCGTCTTGCCCTACAAATCTGAGATCGCCAACAAGGAGGTATTGTATAGATTTTGTACCTTGTACTTTTGGTTTTGAATGATCTGATCGCTGTTGTTTTATATTGATCCTAAGAGTTGATCTTTACTGTTCTTACTTTGATTTTGTTTCTACGTCGTAAATCTGAGTTTTGGCCGGAGGTATAAAGATTTTTTTTTTGTTGTTATTGTTGAAGCCTATGTTTTTGACACTTAGTTTGATAGCTATTAAGCTCAGGGTGAGTTTTTGGTTAGATTTATGAATCTGAGTTTGCAAACAGATGGATGTCAAGAAAGTCTCGATAGTAGAAAATCTAGGGTTCCTTTGTAGGTAGATCTACTTTTATTCATACTGTCCTTCAGGGTTCCCATCTTAAATCATGTTATGCTTTCATCAACAGAATGTAATACCAATTTGAGATTCCCTTATTTCTATAGAACAGCTCCTTTATCAAATCTCTTACTTCTATTGAACATCTCTCTTACAAAATCTGTTTGAACATGCCAAAAAGGAAAAAAAAAACAAATAAATAAGTACATCAACACATACCCAATAAAACAAACAAGTAAATTAAACCTAATTTACCTACTATTTCACACTCATTTTTTATACTTGAACAAATTTCAGGTCGACATGGTGATTGTACCGGCCTCAACAGGTCAAATGGGAGTTTTACCAGGCCACGTGGCGACAATCGCTGAGCTGAAACCCGGTCTTCTTTCAGTCCATGAAGGAAATGACATAACCAAATACTTTGTCAGTTCTGGATTTGCATTCATTCATGCGAATTCAGTTGCAGATATAGTTGCTGTTGAGGCGGTACCGCTCGATCAGATCGACTTAAGTCTGGTACAGAAGGGTTTGGCTGATTTCACTCAGAAACTCGGTTCGGCCTCGACCGATTTGGAAAAGGCAGAGGCTCAGATTGGAGTTGATGTTCACAGCGCTCTTAATGCCGCCTTAACTGGTTAGGGTTAGGGTTTTAGAGGGGTTCTTTATTTCTTGTTCTGAATTTGGGTGTTGAGGATTTAAATAAGGTTGTGGGTTTTGTTGGCAAATGCCGCCGGACATTTGGTTTTATTTTTGGTTTGTTTTGTTTGTTGGCGTTTTGATTTGGTGCATGGATTTTGTGGCGGTAGATAAACAAAACCTGGTGATAATGATGACACTTCAAACCTTTTACTTTGTTGGAAATTTAGTTCATAAGTTCTAAGGTTTTTTTTTCTTTACCTTTTTACTTTGTTGGAATTATATTTGGTTTTTTAAGGTGCTTTTTAGTTTCTTTCATCAAGTGACAGTGTAGGACATTTTAGATAAATTATGGGTTTTCTTGCAAAATGTCTATCTTTAGAGGGGTTCTTCATATACGCCTCATTACTTGAGCACTGTTTTTTTGTTTTCTTATTTCCAAATCAAACAAAATGCATATTAACTTCTTAGTCCAATAAATTATAGACATGAAATGTATAATTTTCTTAATTCGCACATGTTATATATAAATGTGATACAGAAAGAATAAATTGACGATGTTTTCTCAAACAAAAAACCAACAATCTTGATTCTCTTCTCACATGTAGATTTGACATGGAATTCTCAAACAAAATGCTTCTTGTTCTTTCAAGTTGTCTTGGTTCTTTTCTTTCTCAATCTCTCTGCAATTGCGAAAGCAAGCTCGAGAGACTGTGATGCATTCAGTCTCGGATCACACTGTGTCCTGTAACACCTGGTCAGATCATTAAGCGTGATTCCTTGTGAGCCACCTATGCATTCTGTCACGTTCTGACCTGTCATCTCTAAGTGGATCCCGCCTGGATGTGTCCCTTCTTCTTCATGCACATCGAAGAATGCCGTTATTTCATCCTACAAATAATACCATAAGTAATATTTTTGAAAATATTATAAAAGATAAGTTGTATGGTAAAAACAAGCTTACTTTTATTGCATCGAAAGAGCGGGTTCTTAACCCGCAAGGGGCCTTGATGGTGTTACCGTGAACTGGATCTGTGATCCAGGTCACGTAGCACCCAGCTTGA
This sequence comes from Juncus inflexus, assembly GCA_024447665.1. NCBI lineage: Eukaryota > Viridiplantae > Streptophyta > Magnoliopsida > Poales > Juncaceae > Juncus > Juncus inflexus. Next base: position 11,943,976 of record JAJHPC010000013.1, on the reverse strand, counting down.
CGGACCGCCCTGATCAAGCAAGGCAGTTTGGAGCGAAGCTTGTTTGCGCCCATTCTTGTTGTAAGTGTTAGTCTTCCAGGTTTGTTTCTAGGGTTTAGGATCTCGCAAAGCCGCACAAGCTCCGATGGATCAATGTTGTCACTCACCTACGGTTATTTAACACAAAATATAAGCTTCTAGTATAAAAAAATTTATATAACAAGGATCTACCTTTACACCGATAGGATTTGCGACACCACGAAGAAACTCAACATGTGCACTGTCAAGTTGGAGTGTCCGCTCGCCGATCCATAGCATGTGGGCCGAGCAATCGTAATAGCGGCCAGTTGTCGAGTCCTGCCTTGTCAAAGCCTGCTCGTAAGGAAGGTGAAGGCATTCATGAGAGGTCCAAAACTCAGATGCAAATGCCGACATTTGCGTATGATCAGCAATGAGACCTGATGCCACAAAAAAACCCATTGCTTCATCGATCCTATGTGCAAGTTCCTTATACCTGCACATCATGACAACTCACATAATTAATTGTGTATCACATTAATGCCATAGTTAGTTTTCAAAAAATGATGCACGTCCTTAAAATACCTTTCTCCTCGGTCTGCAAAGTCCATATTCCACTTTGATATTCCGTGAATTGATGCATAACCTCCTGTTGCAAAAGCCCTCAGTAGATCTAATGTGGCGGCTGACTGTTTATACGCTCTCAGCAGCCTGTTGGGGTCGGCTAACCTCGACTTCTCATCGAAAGTTGTTTCGTTTATAATGTCTCCTTGATAAATAGGAAGCATCACTCCATTTATAGTTTCATGGGTTATAGATCTAGGTTTCGCAAACTGTCCCGCAATTCTTCCTACCTGGTTAATTAATCCACAATATATTATTTCTTCCTAGTCAATCAGTTGTTCTAAACTCCAGAAGAATTTTTCTTCGTTAGCTATCAAGATGTGATTTTGTAGTTTCATTTATCTTTCTGAATGTAACAAAAAGTGAACCTTAACGACTGGCATTTGGCCGGCGAAAGACAAAACAACACCCATTTGAAGAAGAACCCTAAAAGTATCTTTCACATAATCCGCATTGAAGTCCTTGAAACTCTCGGCACAATCTCCGCCCTGCAATAAGAATGCACGGCCCAGTGCCACCTCAGCCAGCCTGGCTTCTAGTTGTTTCGCCTCCCCTGCAAAAATCAACGGTGGAGATCTCTCGATGGTTTTGAGGGCCATTGTGAGGTCGGTTTTGTTCGGATATTCAGGGATTTGTTGTACGCGCTTTGAGCGCCAGCTGTTTAATGACCAGTTTGAGAGAGGAGGAGAAGCTAGGATTTTCGAGAAAGAGAGAGAATCCATTGATGTTTGTTTTCTCTTTATCTCGTGAAATGATAGTATGGAACTGATAGTTTATATAATGGAATGGTTATGCTTTTTGTACTCTTATATTATTATTGTTGTTGCTTTAGAAAGACAAATATAGCTAACAGAACAAATATAGACAGCTTACCATAAATGGAACTACAGCATTTAGTTCTCACTGAATAATGAATCTGCTATTGGAACAATGATTGCCTTCTTCTGGCAAAAATAACTAGAAGATTCACATCCAGATTGTTAGAACATAGAGTGCAGAGGAATTGTAAATAACTAATTGTAGAGATTACCTTGATTGTAGACATTAGCTTAGTTTCTAGATGGTGATTAAAGAATAAGGATAAGATTAGGTGATTAATCTAGTCTATAAATAGGTCTCTTCATGTAAACACTTATTCATTCAATCAATACTAATCAAGCTAACTCAATTCAAATCTCTTCCTTTTCCACATTCATCACAGATACATCTTACGAGAAATACACTGTTCATTTTTTTTAATCATATAGTCTAGATTCCAATATATAAACTACCTTTGTCTCATGTATACTATATACAGTGGTAGATCTTAACAAACGCATTTGAAATGTGATTTATTTGATTCAAGGAATAAAAAGTAAAGAAACAAACAGATAAATTGTTTAGAGAGCTAGGTTTAATGATAATACACCATCCAAGTAAGGATTTTGTATAGCCTTAAGTCTTAACATTCATTGTTGTCTTTGAGCCAAAATAAAAGAACAAAAAATAAAAATAATAAAAACGAACAACATCCAAGTAGTTGAAGAGATGAAGTTAACTAGTCTAAATCCGCACTGAAAACTCTGGATCTTGTTTGGTGTAGTCTTCAATGTTTGCATTTAATACCCATACTGATAATTTCTAGTTTATTCATAACAAGAAGCTATTATTTATGTTCTATTTTGGTTCATTCATGGAAGAGGTTTTGTAAATGACAGGTTTTATAGAGTTTTTTATTACTCTTTTAAGCACATTATGATTTATAGTGGGAAGATTTTTTTTTTAATTTATTTTATTGAATTTGGTATCAGAGATGAGGTTCTAAAGAGTATAATTCTAACTATTTGTTGGCAAGTGAAGTGACTTGATGTCTTGAAGAAGAGGATAACCAGAAGAAAATCCTACTTGTATTCAATATTACCTCTAAAAAAATCAGCGTTGTTTCATGTGTTTATTCTCTTATATTTTGTCTATTTAATTTAGCTTTCAATAGTTAATGATCAATTATTAGCACTACCTAAAGAATGCGTGGCTCAGGGTTTAAAATTTGATTTTGGTCATTTTTTTTGTCAGATATGTATAATTTAAACATGTACGGCATTTTGTGTTTATTGGCCCAATTCATGACCTTTATTTCGGTATTCATTCTTTCCAGAATAATTCTGACAGATATAATGCGAAGTGTAGATAATCTGAAGTACATCCAAAACAAGAGAATAATAAAATATATAAAGATTAAAGAATTTCAGTAAATAATAAGAGATGTTAATTGCAGTAAAGGAATAAAACACTGGAACAAAAATACTATAACTGTACTAGCTACATTACACAAATCTTGCTTGAAATTAGGCAGTCAAATTAAATAAATAAAATGGTCTTCATAAAAGCCATTCACTTGTATAATCCACAATTGTTGTATATATCATTCAATTTAAAACAAAAAATAAACACAAATTAAGCAACAACAAAACACACACACACACACACAAATCAAGCAATAAAAAATACCAGAATTGATGATATAAAATGATAACATGAGACGGTAGGATAATATAAAGCTGCATTTATCTGTTAGTTTTAGGTCAAATTTCACGGAGAAGATATCCTCAAATTTCCATTGAAAATGGATCAAGATGGCTAATGTATCTCAAATCCAAGTTACCAAGTCAACTGCTGTTGTTAATGGTTTAGACTTAAAATTATTTTATTGCATCCAGTGTTAGTTAATAATTTCCACCTGACATTATTAAATTGAATCCAGTGTAATATTTTCCACTTGAGATATTTTTATTCTGATTTGTGATGACATGCTTGTACAGGACGATATCCTTTTAAGCACATAAAGGGCACAAAAAAAAACGTAAACTTTTCCAGTAAATAGTTTTGGTGTTACACAAAGGGATGACAAATTGGAGTCAAATATCAGTATACATATGAGAAAACCAGTTAATTTCTATTTAACTTGTGATTAAATATGTGAGATATCAATTAAAACCCATGCTTGGAAAAAATCTCTATGAAATCCCAGCCGTATTGTTACTTCTCCAGAGTTAGAAAGTACACGAAAATAGTTCCCATGCAAAAATTTCAGTTTAGGTTAATATAAAAAAGCTGTGTTGGATCAAGATCGTAAAATGGCAATCCGGTTAGGCGAAATGTTAAAAACCAAGATAAGAAACCAAATTGGGTCAGAATCTATTTGAGTTAATAAATTAGTATTATTATATTACTATTACGAAAACATTTTAATGCAGGAGATGGGTGGGACCCACTTGCAGTAATCTAATAATTCTAGTAACATACAGTACATTTGTACATCCATGAATCCATTTCCAATTCTCCGTTCCCTTCTTTTTTTCTCCGAGTCTCATACAAACTTAGCTCTCATCCGTGAACCACTTGATAAGGGTCAATTATTATTAGTGGGGTTAATTAATTCCGCATAATAAATCGGGGTGAAACAACAAAATTAGTAAATTATTATTAGTAAAGAAACATACCATTACATTGTAGACTTCCCTTTCCTTGTAGATATGGTTGGGCGGGGGATATGATGGTGTGTATCCGTGTGATTGTATGTTATCTCCACAAATTTCCAAAGCAAATTCAATCAAACATAAATAATTCAAAAGCATCCATAAATCATCTTACTTAACAGGTCTCTTATAAACTACAAAACCATAAATAAAAGTGCCACTAAGCTACAAATTACATCAACTCAATGGAAAGGTGGTGGATTGATTCCTCTTTGTGCTTCTGTTCCATTACATATACATTAAATTCCATCAAAACAAACTTGTAGAAAGAAACTCCTTAAGCTCCAATTATATCCGTGCAGTAGCTTCTCATCTTAAATCTGTGGTAATAGATACAGGTAGATCCGTGTTTATACAAATCATCCAAGGGCATTTTCGGAATTTTCTATCAAACTCCCACTTTACATCCCTTCTCAAACATTTAATAAACCTAAGGGAAAAAAACTGGCAAAAAAGGTGGAAATTTCTGTTTTTGCGTATACTATTTGTTTACCGTTTATTGACGCAAGGATTGCAGTACTTTTCCGGAGATTTATGATAAATGGAAAAAGAAATGGTAATATAAAAAACATAGCAACACCACTCAAATGCCCAAAAGCACAGAGACAAGCATGAACAATGATTCAAATCTGTAGAATCCACAAGGCTCTCTCTCTCTCTCTTAACCCTTTTTCTGTTCGCCTCTTTTTCCTCTTGAAAATGAGTTAAATTCACATCCAAATTGTGAGGATTTGTTGTCTTGCAATGCGACTCGAATCAGTTCTCAGAGCCGAGCTCAACCGGCTAAGTTAAACACACACTCATTGTAACTAATGGTACTGCAATCCTTGCTTCTTGACGTAATATTATAATACCACAAAATTATATAGTCAATGCAATTCCATTCACTATGCTTTCATTATATTAACTAAATCCAAGGGTCTGGAATTAAATTAAATTAACTTTTAAAAAAAGAAATAAAAAGATGAATTAGTGTACCTTAGTAATATGAACTGGAGCCAGCACCTCCACCTAAACCCCTGTTTGAATAAACTGAAGGGTACGATCCACCGCCACCCTACAAAATAAAAGAAATTAAAAAATTAAAAATACAAGAAAAATTATGAATTCCTTTTATTATGAAACAAGTGTTTTTTAGAGCTTACATCAGAGCCACGTGAGAGATAAGAACCACCTAAGCCTGACGAGTACATATTCTCCATATCACGCCCTGATCCTACAATAAAACCAAGGAAAATGCAAATCTATCTTCATAACATACAAATACATAATTAAATAAAGATATATAAATAAAAGGGTAATTTACCTCCAGTATTATAAGTCATGCCTTGACGGTTTCCATACATAGAATTTCTACTGCCGCCTGCACCGCTATATCCTCCTGCCGGACCTCTTCCCATCCTAATACGCATATCACACCACAATTTATTTCAAACTTCATAAAAAAATTGATTATTTTAAAATAATATAAATAAAATTCAGAAAAAAAAATACCTATCGCCGTATGAATCAGCATAATTACCGCCGGCTGAACCCGACGAGTAATCCAACCGAGCCCTCGAATTACGCACCACCTCTCCCTGTCGCGGCCCATCATCCTTCATACCAAACAAAAGTTAGAAAAATAATATATAAATAAATAAGCTAAACAAGATAAAAATATATATACAATAATGAACATACGAGATCAGAATAAGGGCGTTTAGTGTTGTTGCCATAAACAGACTCATTATAATCTCTTCCTCCTCCTCCTCTTGCTGGCGCCCTCTCATTCCCACCTCTCTCATCATGCTTATTACTATTCCTACCACCACCGCCATAATCATCTTCCAGAAACGCCCTTCGATCCGACCCTCTGGAACCCATGCCCCTAGGGGCGATATCGGAATAAGCCGGCGGAGGCGGGGGCGGAGGCGGTAATCTTTCGGAGTAGTCGTCTTCGTAAGTGTTCCTCGGCCTTCTAGAAGGCGGAGGGGGCGGAGGCGGTAATTCGTCGTGTCTTGATGAGTAGTCTCTCTCTCCTCCTCTTTCTCTCTCCCCTCCTCTCTCCCTCTTCCCATACGCTGGACCCAAAAAATAAAGGAATTTTAGTTTGACACATGAATTTTCCCCAAATAAATAAATAAATAATAATGAAGCAAAATTTGCATATTAGCACCTGCATTACGCATAAATTGCTAAAAAGGTCCTGCATTTTCATAAATTAAAATAAAAACCTAACTCTCAGTATAGACTTTTATTCAATGCAGGGGCTTTTTTGCAATTTATGCGTAATACAGGGGCTTTTATGCGAATTTGCCAATAATTAATAACAAAAAAATAAAAGATAAGGTTTACCAGGTCTTCTGAGAGGAGGGGGAGGAGGCAATCTCTCAGGCCTAGTCGACCTATTAGGAGGCGGCGGGGCCCGAAGCCTAGGTGGCGGCCTCTCGCTAACAGTAACCACAGCTCTTCTGCTATCCAATCCGCTGCTGACAACTCGCCTCACGATGCGGGATCCGCTGCTCCCGATCGGCGCCACACGGAGGGTCGCGCGGGGCGGCGGCGCGCCGAAGTGTCTCGGTCCGCGAGGCGGCGGACCGGGTCTTCGGGGCGGAGGGAAAGGGGAACGGTAGGGGATGTATGGACCGGGTCTACCGGGAGGGAGGGTGCGGATCGGGTATGGGTATGACGATGTCATGCTGATGCGGCGAGGTCTGTGCTCTTTCTTTGTCGGCCTTGATAGTCTGGCCTTTAACTTCACCTGAGGAAATGATATTAAGGAGAATGAAGTTAATTAGTAATAATGATTAAAGTGGAATTTTATTATTTATAAAAAATTGAATTTCCTGAGGAGAACATATTAATTATTTAATAAAAATAAAATGAATTTGATTAATAATAAAGATTAATTAAGGGGAAAATTTTCTGAGAAAAACATATTAATTATTAATAAAAATAAAATAAATATGATTAATAATTAAGATTAATTAAGGGAAAATTTTCTGAGAAAAAATATAAATTCTCATATTTATAAAAAATGCATACCATTTTATCGCCTTCACCAAGTTCAATACCGCTAATGCCATTAATACACGAGATTGCATTATCATGCGTCTCAAATGTGACGAAACCGAAATCTCGTCTTTTTGCAGAAGGCATATTTCTCGCCAGCTCGATTTTCTGAATTGATCCGTACTTTTTCAAATGTTTACGGATTTTATCCTCGTCCCAAGCTGGAGGAAGATGATCGATGAAAACAGTCGTCACCTAAAAAATCACAAAAAATACCATTAAATCATAAATTCATGAATTTTTTAAATAAATTAAATGAAAATAACTAGGTCTTTTTACCTGAGACATAATTTCATCGTCTAATTCTTTGAAGGAATCAGAAAAGGCAACTTTAGGAATCCGATCGGTTCCTAAATTTACGTCTCTTTTTTGGAGGCGTTTTAACGCTTCAAGAGCTTCGTCTCTTGAAGTAAATTCCAAAAATGCAAAACCTCTGTTCATTCCTTCATTATGTGGGTCCTCTACAAGCTTTAAATCCTCAAAATTATCCACCCCAAATACCTTTAGAGTTTGCTTCAACTGAAAAAACAGAAAAATAAATCCCATTATGTATATTTATTAAATGAATAAAAAGAAACATAAAATAATAAGGTATATTACATGTTCCTTAGTCCAAGTCTTGCAAATATTCCCGACAAAAAGAGTGTCATTATCATGACTTGCTGCAACACCACATCTCCTTCCAAGCACCTACAATAAAATTAAAAAATTAGATTTTATTTTATTTATTTATTATTAACAAAAATAAAAAAATTGATTACCGATGGGGCTTTAAACTCTCTGACGACCCTTCTAGCCTGCTCAACAGTCGCGAACCTCAGAAACGCAAAACCTTTATTCTTCCTCGTAATTGGATTTACCAACAAACGAACTTCCGTAATTTCACCCATTTCACTAAAAACCCTTCTTAAATCATTTTCAGTCGCGTCTTTATCCAAACCTCCAACAAAAACCTCGAATTCCTTCCGTTTCCTGTGCTCGTTTATCACCTCATGATGCTCCTTTTCCTCTTCAGAAGAAGAAGAAGAAGAGAGATTTGAATCGGATTGATTGTCGTTTTCATTGTGGTTTGAATTATCGTCGTTTTGGTTTGAGTTTTCATCGTATATTGGTTCTTCTTCTTGATAATCGTCAGCGTCAACCTGTGCATTATGTGTTTTGTTATGATTGTTAGCTTAGGACAGTATATTTAATTATCTTTTAATTTGATTTTCGAGTTTAATATTACCTCTTCAATTTCTTCCTCAATGTATTCATCTTGATGATTTTCTTCAGGTTCGTAATCGACAGCTGTCGTTTCTTCTTCTTCAAGCTCCTCTTCATATTCTTCGTCTTCATCAAATTCCATTTTTTCTCCTTTTTCATCCTCTTTTTCTTTTTCTTTTTCTTTTTCTTTTTCTTTTTCCTCTGCTTTCTTTTCTTCTTCCCCTGAAATAAATTAAATCTCAAACTTCAAAATTTGTTTATGTTTCATTACTTGTGATTATTTGTTTTTGGTGATACAGGTTAAATGAAAAATGGTTTTGATATGCTTATTACGTTTTGCAGCAGGTTTCTCCTCTTTTGATTCTTTTATTTCTTTTTCAGTTTCTTTTACTGTCTCCTTTTTGGTCTCCTTTATTGGCTCTCTTGTGGGCTCGGATTTCTCCTCAACTGCAAAAAGAAAATATACTAAATTAGTACAAATATATGACTTTTTCAATTCTAATTGCATGCAAGTGTACCCAAATTTAAAGTACAAAATTCAAAAAGATATAGCTTCTCAAGTCAGATCAGAATCCCTAATATGGAAAACACCCAAATTTAGAGATTTTATCCAACTTTGACCAAAAATATATACAAAAAAAAAACCAAAAATAATTGACTTTTCTTCATAATACACAAGAACATTATCAAATTTTCATTTTCCAACAGGAACCACCAAACTATCAAAAAAATAGGAAAATACTAGTCAAACAAATTTCTACGACCTGAAGCTTTATAAGATTGTCTGTCGTCATTTCTGTCCGCATCCTTCGACAGAACCTTACGCTCGTCAGGCAATTTATCGTCATTCTTCTCGGCCGTCAACTCGGAGTTGCGCACCAGCCTCCTGGGCCCCTTCTTCACCTGCCCCGATGAGGCGGCGCTCATCGTCGATTTTCTCGCCGTCTTCGGCGGCATATCGTCGCAATTGTTAACAAAATACTTCACCGATTTAAGACAGAGAGAGAGATTGAGATTGAGATTAGGGTTAGGGTTTACAAACAGAGAGAGAGAGAGGGGGAGAATTTTGTGTGACTTTTACTTGGTCGGAGAGATAATTGGGCTGGGCATGGATCATTGATGGTGCACGGAAATTAATTAGTTCAAGGGGGTCTTAAAATAATTATAATTGTGGTCAGTTGAGGACATGGATTCACATTAGACGCGGTTGTAAGAACAATATAATAGGTTATAATAATTTATATAATATTGTAGTAAGTATTATCTGATAATGAAATTGTATATCTATGCTTTGTATTTGAGTTTTGTTGAAAATAATTTAAAATATTTTTTATTCTAGTAATGTGATGATAAAATTTTAAATAAAAAATAGTATTACTTCTAGAATCATCTAACATCATCCGAATGAAAAAACTAATATGAAAACAACAAACTCACTCATATTCAGATTTTTATGTGATTGTTATTCAAAGACAAGTTTTTCATATACTAAAATCTCCATAAAAGTATTTGTCCGTATAATCTATCATGTTATTTTTATGCACTCAAATTACTCGAATTATTTTAATATTTTGTTCCGCATCTATAGCTACATAAGAAGATTCTGGAATGAACTATTGAGATTGACAAATATACATGCTATCAACCTTCACATTGATGGTTTATGCAATTAATTGGTAATTTAAAACAAGAATAAAATATAATAGATTGAGTAAACAAAGACAAATATTGTCATCTCTGTTTATTGCAGGGCCTTAAAAATAAATAACACCACAATTTTTAACCATCGCCAAAAAATTATTTTATACTATCATAAATATCTTCACAATATGTCTAGAATTGCTCAAAGACGGCTAGCTCAAACGGTAAAGGCAACATCCCATCAATCAAGAGGTTGTGGGTTCGATACTCGACAAGAATAATATCTTTCAAATAAACCTCCTCAAGTGAGGAGTTAAAAAAAAAAAAAAGAAAAAAAGAATTGACTTATCTATTATAAACTAGAAAAAAAAACTATCGAGGAATGATTTTACCTATAGATTACTTTATTTTGATTTTTCGTACCTTTCATCGTAACATTTTGTACGAATTTTCTTTTTGTTTAATAACATTTCGATAAACAATTCTCCTATCATATAAATTTTGTTAATGTTATTTAACTTTTCTCAAAACATAATTAATGCAAAGTATTTATATAGATTCAAAACTTGATATTATATTTATGTATATCAATAATTAATATATTTTACCAGTCATAATGATAGAAACTCAGGTATTTTTATAAAAATATCTCCATTTGATAAGAAAAAGAAATAATACATAAATTATGAGGTGGTGGTCCAAGTGGAAACACGACTATATCTCGGTTGCATGTACATTATTAACTCGGTCCATGATATTCCAAGTGTGTCAACACAACAGTGGTCAGTGCAAAGATTCCATATCTAAAGAGACGCCATTCACAATCTGATCTTTCGTTGCATTTTTCTCTGTAGAATCGAGCGTCGTTAAAAAATGCTCAACTCTTTATAGTAAAGTGCATATGAATTAATACTCCAGGGATTAATATAGATGTGAAATTCGCAAATTTTAAAGGATCTCTGTGCAAATATCACAACGAAAAGAAGTGTGGGTGTGGATGCATGCATTCTTTCCTTTGTGCAAACACAAGGAATAAAGAGAGTGGAGTGTGCAGACAAGGTGTATGATAAAATGCCTTACTTTTGGAGCAAGGAATTTTGATTGGAATTCAAATTCCTTGTTTGGTGTAGTTAAGGAATAGGAATTATATTTTGCTGGTATTTCTTTTTTTCATGTTATATCCGCAAATTGTAATTTGGAGTGCCAAAATGCAATGCGGGTAAAGTTGAACGCCTTGTTCATAATTATCTCTTGGCCTAATTCTTTCTTTCTTTCTCAAGCTGAGCTGAGCTGAGCTCCAGTGGCCTCTGTCTCTTCGCCTAACACCATCTTTCTTTTCTAAATGATCTCTCTCTCTCTCTCTCTCTCTCTCGCCATTCCTTCTCTTCTTGACTAATCTCTCTCTCGCCTCTTTAGCAAGACTACTCCAAAGCAGCATCTCTCCTGTCAAACTGAAAGGAGCAAGGCCAGTTCTGAACCGCCTCTCCTCTCCTTTAATGCAGAAACAAAGTATTTTGAAAGAATGAGAGGCTTGTTTGAGTTTCCGCTCAGGAGATATAGGTTTACATGGGCTATTTATGCATCTAAACATATTCAACTTGTAAGTCTTAATGTATTTATTTTCTCTTTTACGAGTTAAATTTACTTCGAATCACATGTTTTCTTATATTTTAAATCCTTATTTTTAGGTCAAATACGCCAAACAGACTCCATCTCATAATATTAACATGTTTTATACATCACGACCGTACCAGTTCAAAAATACCAATCAAAATATCAGTACCGTTTCAACAAGTCCAAACGATTCCTTAAATTGGAAAGGCCCTTTAATAAGCGAAACCCTAATTAAAAATCTAGAAGCCTGTTTGCAAAACAAAAACTTTGAAGAAGCGTGGATTGCATTTAATGACTACAAAAGATCATACGGTTTTCCAGATCAGTCCCTATTAAATGCATTTATCACATCTCTCTCCTATTCTTCAAGCACAAATTATTTGAACAAAGCTTATGATACAGTTTTCACGGTTTACGAGGCAAAACCGGGTCTATTGAAACCCGACCCATTAACCCGTTTGGCTTTGTCTCTTGCACGAGCTGGCGTACCAGTTCATGCATCAAACATTTTATATATTCTTTTAGAGACTGGTACGTTACCTTCAATTGATTTGCTTTGCGCCTTTTTTCTTCATTTGGTAAAAACAAAAACCGGTTCCTTTTTAGCAACCAATTTATTTTTAGAAATCTGCGCGGTTTATTTGAAACGGGTTTCTTTGAGAAAAAAGACTACAAAAGTCGATTCGATCAAGCCCAATGCAACTTTGTTTAACCTAATTTTGGATTCATGTTTGAAATTCGGATATAATATGAAATTTCAAGAAGTGATTGAGTCAATTTCAAAAATGGGTTGTGTAGCGGATTTAAACACGATTATTTTAATTTCAAGGTTCTATGAGAAAATTGGAAGGCGTGATGAGTTGAAGAATTTGAAGGAGAAAATCGATTGGATTTCTCTTAATTCTCCTTTTGTTCGTAAATTTAGAGAGTTTTATGATTGTTTGTTAAGCCTTCATTTCAAATTTAATGATTTTAACTCGGCTGAAGACCTTTTGGGGGATCTTTATCAAAGACCAAAGTTTATTAATTCTTTTAATAATAATAATTTTCAAAAGTTAATCGAAATGCAAATCGGATCTAGTAATCTCAAATCTGGTTTTACAATCATGATTGATCTTTCAAAATTAGATGAAGGGTTTGTTTTAGATTTGCAAAATTTATCTGGTTTAATTGAATATAAAGAAGGAAGGTTTGTTCCAAGCGAAAAGGCCCTTTCAAAATTAGTATATGGTTTTTTTAGAGAAAAAAATGTGAGTAAACTGTCAAGTTTTTTGATCAAAATTCAAAAGGGGGTTGAATTTGAAGATTTGGATTTGTGTTTTGATGTGATTAAAGGTTGTATTGAAATGGGATGGTTGGATTTTGCACATGATATAATTGAAAATTTGGAGTTGGAAAATTTTCACATCAAAATTGATGTGTATAAATCACTTTTGAGTGCATATAAGGATCAAAATTATATTGGAGAGTATGATTCTCTCCTAACTCATGTGAAAAATATTCATGGTGATTCTGTTTTTGATGAAATTTCGAACAGAAATTCTATTTTTGTTGAATTTTTGAGCAATGAGGCGAGTGAAGAAAATTTGGGAGAAAATCATTTGGTTTATAAGTTAAATAATTCAATTTGCTTCTTTTGCAATGCAAAAATGATGGACGATGCATTCAGAACTTATAAATCCATGAGAGAGAGAAATATTTCGCCAAATTTAATGACTTTTTGTTATATTTTGAGCGGATTTTCATCCCTTAAAATGCGTCGCGAAATCACGATTTTATGGGGGGAAATAAAGAGAAATTCAGAAAATATTTTGAATTTGAAAAATGGAGACGATTTTTTTGAGTGTTTGGTTTTGAATTTTTTGAAAGGAGGTTATTTTGAGAGAGTAATGGAGATAATTGGCTATATGTCCAAAAATGGTCTATGTTGCGATAAATGGAAATATAGAACAGTGTTTTTGGAATTACACAAGGACCTTTTTAGAAATTTGAAGAGTTTGAATGCCAAAAATGAAGCTCAGAGTAGGAGGCTTGAACATGTTAGGGCTTTTAGGGTTTGGGCAGGTATGAGACAAAAGTGAAAATGAGTTTTTTTTTTTTTTTTAACTTTTTAGGGCTTGAATTGTAAATTAAACAAAATTAAGTAGGGGTAGGGCTGATGTATTTTTCATAATGGTGTTGGTAAACCATTTATAATTTATGTTATCATGTTTAGTGCAAAAGTTGGGCTATTTTTATCAATTAATCAAAAAAAATGAATGAATCATGTAATATATTTAAGTTTGCATTGTTTTTCCCAATTAGGGTAAGTGAATTTGGAAGCCTTTTTCGTAGAAGTTGTAATATATACATATCATATGTTAAAAACATATTCTATAATACGAAATCCCTTGTCGTACAAAAATCTATCCATATTTTTACCAAAGTAAAACTTCCTTGAGATTATATTCATAAAAAATATATCTTACCAGTAAAGTAAAACAATCATGTTTGTTCAAAGCATCACAGTTATAATATTTCGGTGGCCCAAATTTATTCAAAGACGAAAATACTATTCAGGGCTTCAGTATCTACCAAAGCCCAAGCTCTTTAAACTAAAATCAACACACACATTAACCACATCAGCAGCAAGTAGAAAGACGTAGAATATGATGTGAAGAAAGAACGAGAGTGAATATAAGCTCGTCCTAGACTTTTCCAAATAAAATCTTCATTTTTCATTCAACACCCAGAAAAAAAAAACTAAAACTAATATTCTTTCTTTCTTTTCAGACAAAATAAAATAAAATAAAATAAAATAACCAGAAAGGTAAGCTTGAATATATTTGTTTCAGTTATTAGTCAAAGTTTGTTCATCTCATTCTTCTTTCTGATCTCTGAATATCATAGGTTTTAATTCTCAACTTTGCGATTTTAATTTTCACTGCTTTGTTTTCCAGTTTGATCGTTTTGATAATTTCACCTGCTATGTGTGTTCAATTGGGGTTATTTCATTCGATGTTCTAATTTCATGTTTTTATGCCGGTAAATCCTAATCAAATCGAGTTTCTTTTCTTGAACCCGATAGAATAATAATGGCTTTAGAAGGATCACCACTCTGGCGTCAGAAAGCCACTAATTTCTTCTCCAGTTCAGGTAATTCTTCCTCCCAATATCATAACCATCATACTAATTTCTCAAATACAGCAAAAATAAAATCATAAAAATACACATATACATAACTATGCATATACATGACTATGAATATACAGGTGTGAAGCTGAAACAGGCGGGCCAATCTGCCGGCGGCAACGTTGCTGACGTGGCGGGCCGAGTTGGGTCGATAGTGAAGAGCAGATGGACGGTATTTCAAGAATCGAGACAGAGGAATCAAGAAGAGTGGGCCCCGCCTAAAGAGACGGTTCAGGAGAAGATCATCACTGCCGCTGCATCGACATCCGTGCTGCTCAGGAAAGGACTCAGCGAGACCAAGGAGAAAGTTTCCGTCGGGAAATTGAAGGTCGAAGAGGTAATTTTGGAATGTTTTGAGGGTTATTTTGCGAATTTGATTGTTAGATTGTTTGTATTATAATGATAGAGTGAAAAAAAAAATTTTAATCTTTTTTGTGTTTCATTGTTGTGTTTATTTGGAATATTTTTCCAGGCAGCTAAGAAGACCTTGAACAATATAGAACGCTGGCAAAAGGTTCGTAATTTTATTTATTTGTTTGTTTGTTTTAATTTGAGATTAAAAATGATTTTCTATTCAATTTTAGGTTTGATTCTGTTGATTACGGTATTTTTGCTTTTTGCAGGGTGTTGGAAGCAATGATGGTGAGCTTAAGAAGTTTGGGGTTTATTAGAACATTTGAATTTGATTTTTGAACATTTGGGTTTTTGTGAAAATTAATTTAAATTATGCAGTTTTTGGAGTACCAATTGAAGTAATTGCTCAGAGAGAGAGGTCTCTTAAGGCGGTCCCACAAGTTCTTATTACATGTGCTGATTATCTTGTCGTATCAGGTCAAAAAATAAAATAATTATTCAATTTTTTTATATTTTTATGGTCTTTCTTATTTATATTTTATGATCTATTTACTTCTTTTTTCTGTTTTTAGGGTTAGGAACTGAGTTCTTGTTCAAATCTGAAGGCGATAAAAAAACTATCAGGCGATTAGTTTCCCATTTCAATCAAGGTATTGTTATTATTAAGGGCTTTTTTGTAATATGTAACTTTCATAACACAAAAAAGAACATTTTTACTTTTTTTACAACAATTTTATATCATTATTTTTTATTTTTTTGGGCAGATTGGAAAGCATCAGTACCAGACGGTACGAACGCGATAGAAATCGTGTCGCTAATTAAATGCTACTTAGCAAGTTTACCAGAGCCATTAACCACATTTTCATTATTTCATGAAATTAGAGAAGCTAGGTCAAATATTCGTGAATTGAGAAATATTTTGAAAAAACTCCCAAATGTTAATTTTATGACTCTTGAATTTATTACCGCTCTTTTGCTCCGCGTCAGCCAAAAATCTTCCCTCAATAAGGTAAACAAATAAATCAATAAATAAATAAATAAAAGAAAAATATGAATAAGTAAATAAACTAATATCTATCTTATCAATATATCATTTTATGTCAATATACCATTCAGTATTTGTAAATATAAAAATATATCTTGTATATATGTTTTACAAATATATACTTATAAACATAAAAATATCATTTTTGTGTATTTTATATGCCATTTTTAATTAATTAAATGTAGATGGACTCGCGAAGTTTATCGGTGGAAATGGCGCATTTGATGATATGGCAAAAGGACGATTCGAGTGAAGAAAGGAGAGATCATTATAGAAATATCGCTCTCAACAAGACGGGCCCCACTCGGCCTGCTGACCTGGCACTCAATGCCACTAATTCTTGGGACTATTTGGGTAGCTTTATCACCCTTCTTCATAATCAATTTTCTTTGTATACCCTTGCAAAATCCCAAAATATCACGTATACCCCTGCAAAGTTTGAAATATCATGCGAATCCTTACACATAACATAAGAAATATCATATACACCCCTTCGTTTTATGTTGACAAATGAAAACTAACACGTATATTTTTTGTTTTTGTTTTTATTTCTCTCGCCTTCTGTTTCTCTCTCTAGAAGAAGAAGATGATGATGTACAAATCCCATTGGATGACGCGTCGCCGCCAGATTACGGTGCAATAGAAGTAATTCAATGCTTAATTGAGCATCACAATGCTGTTTTTACCGATGCAAATGAGACCGTTTGGAGATAGATTCTTTCTTTTTCTTTTTTCAAATTTATTTCCTGGTTTTTTTCTGTTTTGTTGAATTTCCCTTTTTGTGTTGTGTTTGTTATACTTTTGTGTTGTGATTTTGGAGATTTTAGATTGTAAATAAAGATATGTGATTGCGTGTTTTTGAAGGAGAAATGTTTAGGTTTCATTTAAGGTTGAATAATTCACAAATTTGACATTATATTTGTCTTTAGTATTTATTTTGGAACTTGTATATTTAATTTGTAAGCGTAATATACACATATACACATACTGAATGCATAATTTCCTACATAGTATATAATTTTAATATATATTTTTATCAAAATATACTCAATCTTTTTTTTTTCTTTTTCTATAATTTAGGTCATCAGTCATGACCAACAATAACAAAAGAGGAAGAGCAGTTTGGATTTTTTTTTCTAATTTATTTCTACAAAAGAATGAAATTTTCTTTGTAAAATTTTATATAAAAATATCCAAATTATTTCTCCTTTTCCCACTGATGTTTCGACCACTCTGGTAATTGTTGAATTATAAGCTGCAAATTAAAAAAAAAAATCAGTTAATTTTTTTAAATGGAAAAAAAAAGCGGAAATGAAAAAAATACTAGAAATTTAGATTTACCTCTCCTCTTGAATCTTCTGTTCCAACTACAGTTTGGCATGCTAATCTCCATGTTTTCGGTTTCTGAAAAATAAAATCAATAAACGGAAAAATATATGATATTATCTCCAGTAAAACTTTACTATTCGCAAGAAACGATTGATTTGTAAAAATTTATACCTTATTAAGTTTTTCTTTCTCTTTATCAGTTTTCGGCGAAAGCAAGTCTTTTCCCCTAACCACCTACCAAAGTAGCATTTTATAATAAAAAATAATCCTTTATTTATACAAATATCATTTTCTGAATATATAAACAACACATATTTACCTCAACTATACATGTTCCACATGTACCGCCTCCCCCACAGTTACACAGCGCTTTACCCTAGAAAGAATATAATATTGAGCCAAAAAAACCAATAGATACATAATAAAGTAATTTAACAAAAAAATGTCAATTTTAGCAATATATATACTTACATAAGGGCCATATAAATCAATATGTGAATCAAGCATTATATCTCTTAGTTTCTGACCTCCACTTGCGGATCTATAGTGTATATCCGGCGACCCGTCTGGCAATAGTCTCGACTATTTAATTACCAAAAAAGAAAAAAAAATCAACACTGACATTCATAAATATGAAAAAAAATCATTACCCCAATGCAAAAGTGATAAATACAGGATCCAAAATGTAATTTATTATTTGAATTAGTCTAAGTTAAAGCTTACATGGACAAATGCAAAATCAATGGTTGGAGGCCCTTCATGTTCATCTGATGACGTGGCATCTGCTGTGGTTTCACCTATGTTGCTTGTTTTGGATTTAGAATCTATATCAATTGCATTTAGTCTAGTTTCTCTTCTGATACTTTTAATATTCTGAGAAATTTGAATTGTTTTTGAATTTGGATGAAATTTGGGGGTTAATTTGGTAGAAGGAAGAACAAGAGAAGGGAACTGAAGAACCACCATTTTTATTTGGTTTTAGAAATTCGAAGAGAAAAGTAGTGAAGATTGGAAAAGAAAAGGAGATTTAAAATCTTTTTGTGGGCCTTTTTTCTTTTCTTATGTTGTCTCTTTTTGAGGTTATCACTTAGTTTATCTCCTGATTCATATTTGTGGCCCTTATTTGCCTCATCTCTTGGAAAATAAACAAATACAGTTTTCTGTATATTGTAAATTTTGGTAAGATATTCTGATGTAGTACACATATACGTATCCCATATATTAATTTAGATTATATAATAACACCACTTAAGCTAATAACGAAATTAAAACCAGAACATGCAAACTTCACCAAAAAAAGGATAAAATTTCCGATGAAATAAAAAGGGAATTTTATGAAATTCAGCATAATAATTAATGAAGGGTCAGGCTCTATCTACAAGCACTCCATTTCATAAATGGCAGCTCAGCTTAAGTTACAACAAAACTAATACATAGCAGAAATAGAAACCCTAGTTTTCTCTGTACATCAAACCGCTACAAACAGCAGATACTGAACTACCAACTGTTTTTTTACGAAATATTAACAATCCGAAAATTTTAAAAACCATTATTACAAAGATTGGTCCCTCACGCAAAGTTCTTAAAAAAAAAGGAACTAATTATCACTGTCAGATTCCCTAAGCTCAAATTCCAACTGCAAAATACAAAACCACACAAACTCATTAATAATATAAACAACAATAAAATGGGGGAATTTCATTCACCCTCCAAAAAATCCAAAATAAAACCCTCACCCTTTTAAAACTCCCAAAATATAAAAAAAATATCCAAACATGATATTTTCATTTTTCAAAGGGTAAATAATAAAAAAAAATCCCCTTACAATAAAATAAAATGTTTAAAAAAAAAAAAAAAAAAAACTTACAGAAGCTTGTTCTTGAGCCACTATCATGCGCCTATACTCCTGCTGAGCCTTATAAGACCTGCAAACCGCCCAAACACTTTAAAAACCGAACCAAAAAAAACTAACTCCCCAAAAAAAATATAAAAAAAAAAAACCCTAAACACCTGAAAAGTGCCTGGACCCGGACCACGGACCGCTTATACCGATCCTCAGCCTGCTCCCTGCTCACTCTGAAGAAATCCTCCTCTCCAGTGCCCTCATCCTCTCCAGTGCTCGGTTGACTTTTAGAATCAACTTTCATGACATCAGCGCTGACGTCATCGGAGTGATTAATGCCACGTAAGCCTCTCTTTTTGAGCCGCCAGCGTAAAATTGCCTTTTCTACTATGCCCACTGACCAGATTATTTTCTTGTATTGGCGCCGAACTTGGTGGCCTCTGAATACCGCCTGTGTGAGATTAGTTTTGAGTTTATATTTATGTTTTGTTGTTTTATTTTTTGCGAAAAACTTGGCGGCGTAAATGTTAGAATGTATATATATAATGTTGGATGCGATGCAAAATGAGAGAGCCAAGTGAAAAATGGTGGATTGACGTTTGTTTTATGCAGCCAAGTTTTTTTGCAAAATGAATCATCTTAGCTAAAATAAAATAAAATGAAATGGAATGAATGAAATGAAGTAACTTATGTTGTACCGATACTATATCAAATTTATCCCTCTAAAATTTAAAAAAAAATTATATTCATAAAAACAGTTTGCTCTATAGTTAGCCCCCACTTTTACCCTCTCTCAAATACATGTGGTAAGAAAAATACTTTATGGTGGTAAGTAAAATGTGTTGTGATGGTAAGACAAAATAATGAAGATGCCGAGGTGGGGGGAATGCAAGGGGACATTGAGTATAATTTTCATTTCAATTATATCTAAAATCTATTTTTTTTATTAGAAAACAATAAATTCCACACATTCAAATTTTAAACAGGTAAATTCGATATATTTCCTTCCATTTCCCAATGGCAAATTTAAAAAAAAATCAAGTTTATAAAACCTACTTTTTTTAGGAATGTGCGTAATGAGTGGTGGAACTCTAACCTGAATATGAGATAGCACAAAATTTGATACTTTATATGTTTCAAAACCAAAAATAAATAAATAAAATATTTTAAACAGTCAAATTAATGAATTAAAATTTAAAACAGAAAATTTGATTAATTTGAAAATTAAAATTTTCAAAACCTACTTTTGAGATGCATGAGCATGTGATGTGTGACGAAACCCTAAACCTGCCAAGTTTTTTTACCCGTTCACTAACCTTAGATAAAAATAAAAATAAAAATAAAAATAAAATAATATAATGTATATATATGGCAAAGTTTGAAAAAAGAATTTAAGAAATATCTAAATTCATTTGCATTTGAAAATCAACAAATTCCAATTTTTAAAAGGGTAAATCTGACGTATGCCCATTTCCCCAAATGCAAAGTTCAAAATGTCAAACTTACTAAACCCTAGTATTAAAACCCTAAACCCTAAAAATAAAGTGAAACCTGAATCCTGATAGCATGTCGCTTCATATTCAAAAATTCCCTTCTGAGCTGCCAAGTCCTAAAATGGCTCTGAATCCTCGCTGCAGCCTTCATTGCCTTCCTTCTTTCGTAATTCCTATAATAAAATATAATATTGGGCTAAATAATAAAATATTGAGCTTAAAAAATAGAATATTGAGCTAAAAAAATAGAATATTTATATTTAGCTAAACAATAGAACATAGAGCTAAAAAAAATAAAACATTGAGGTAAAAAAGGATCTTTCTGTAAATAGAGGATTATTTCTTTTTCACCTAAACGCGTTCTGAATCTTGAGAGCCGCACATATAAACTCTGCATCCATTTCCGCGTTCTCCAATCTCGCCTGCTTAGTCTGAATCTTCAATGCTCTCTCTCTAAAAGCCGCTTGAATCTGATTGGCCGCCTCAGCCGCATTTCTATACGCCGCCAGAGAGTCTTTCAGACACAGTTCCTGCTCGCTCAGTTCCGCGAAATTAGGGTTTTCCATCTTTTTAGGGTTAGGGTTTTTAGGGTTTGAGTCGATGTTGCCGTGTAAAGACATGGCTTTGAAGTGAGAGATAAGGCCTTTTTCGGCTAAGTAAGCGGCTAAGCCTTCGAAGTTCTGATTGGCTGCCAGGTCAGCGGCTGTGGCGCCACCTGGCGAGTCGGATGTGGGATCGGTTACTAAACTAGGGTTTGCTCCTGCTGATAATAGTGTCGCCACCATTTTCTCCCTGTTTTAAAAAAAGTAATAAATAAATATTATAAATAAGATCAATTGACTGATTTATACTGCAGTTAGTACGCCTAGTAATGTTTCATATAAAAGTATGCCACACTTAATAAAATTATAATTATGTCAAATTAAAATTGATACTTTCAGTTTTGGAAGAGAAAATCTGATATTTTCAGCTTTCAAAAGGGCATAAATGAAAATTAAAAAAAGATAAATAAATAAATAATTACCGTCCGTAAAAGGCGGCCCAATGAAGAGCGGTCCATCCATTACAATCCCTAAAATCCAAGGAAAGTCCAGATAGAGCAAACAATCTAACAGCCCACACATAATTCAGCATGGCGCACAAATGAATAACTCCCTGTCCTTTCTCATCCAGCGGAGTCACTCTGCTCCCCTCCGCAATCTTCTCTACAATCCACTCCTGCAATTTATTCGTCAGCATCACTTCTAAAACATCCTCTGTTTTTGCATCGGATTGTCTGTTCAGCAGGTGGGTCCAGTACTTCTCCATCACTGGAGAGGTTTGAGCAGAGTATTTCGTCATTTCTTTTATTATTTTGGGGGATTTTTGACTGGAGAGGTTTTGGAGTTTGTTCGAGGTGGAAAAGAGGAGGTGGGCTAAGCGGAGTTTGAGAGAGAAGTCGGAGGAGGAGGAAGAGGAGGAGGAGGACGAGGAAGAGGAGGAATTAGGGTTAGGGTCTGGGGAATTAGGGTCAGGGTTTGGGGAATTAGGGTTTGGGAGGTAGTTGAAGGTGAGGATTTGGGAGATGGGGGTGGGGCCGTCTAGGGTTAGGTAGATGTCCGTGTTTCCAGGAATGTTTGACGGGACGGAAATACGGTACACGCCAGGCTGGATTGATTCGGTATTTACGATTTTGCCACCGATGTTGCAGTAGAGGTTCGATTCGTAGAGGTGCTTGTATTCGTCCGCGAAACATCCCACCACCAAAACCTGTTGTATTATGAAATAATAATAATAATAATAATAATAATAATAATAATAATAATAATAATAATAATAGTAATAGTAATAGTAATAGTAATAGTAATAGTAATAGTAATAGTAATAGTAATAGTAATAGTAATAATAATAATAATAAAAAATTAAGAGACAATTTGTGAGAAAATTAATAAATGGATAAAAAAGAAGGAAATGAAATGATGACCTTGGTTTGGTCGGTGGAATAAGCCCAGTTTGGAGAGACGTCTGTGATATTAAAGTACATTTTTGGGGAATCAAACGCTGAGTCATCATTTTCCTGATTATTCATGCAGTTCCAGGTTTTGAAGCTCGGTTGACTCTTGCTGGAAATTGCGTTGGAAATCGAGCTCAAATCCTTCAAGTCCATTAATGTTTGCTCAGGGCCCAATGAATTGAAGACACCTTTCACATCACAATTATTAGTATTAATATTATTATTAACATTATTATTATTGTTGTTGTTATTATTATTGTTATTATTATTACTATTTATTATTACTATTATATTATTGTTATTATTATTATTATACCTTGCTGAGCTGGCATGATAACTTGCTGAGGTGTCGAAGAATTATCTTCTGCAGCCTCCAATAAATCGTCCCAATCCAAAGTGTTAATCTCATCCAAAGTAAACTCTTTTTGCCCTTGTTCTACATTAGAAAATAATAAAAATACTACACGTTTAATAAATTTTTTTAATTTTTTTTTTTTTCAATTGACTGACCATTAATGACTTGTGAGTTAATTTCTTCAGAACGAAAACCGCCAACTGAGATTTCAGAATGTTGAGAAATCGAATGCGAATCGACTTGAGGAGTCAAAGGACTAAAATGAAATTTTTGATTTTGTAGGGCTATTAATTGTGTATTTTCTTCATCTGTAGCGCTTTGTTTATCCTAATAACACCAAAATATAATAAATTAGAATAATAATAATAATAATAATAATAATAATAATAATAATAATAATAATAATAATAAATAATCCTCAGAAATAATTTGAAAATAAAATATATAAACCCCAGATGTAGAGCGATAATGCACAAGAACTATTCGCTCAAATTCCCTGAAAGAAATATATTGCAAGTTTAAATAAATTGAAATTAAATATAAATTGAGTAAAATTGGCGCAATTTTTTTAGAAAGAGAGAGAGGAGAGAGAAAGTATACTTGTCAAGTAACCAATAGCATCTCCTGTAGAAATTAGGGTCATCTTCACCTCTTGCATAATATACATGCACTCTCTCTTCATTTCCTACCTATATTTATACATATTTCTTAATTACATATATTGATTAAAATAATATAAAATATTTCAGAAACAATATAATAAAACATACTGTTTTGACCATGACCACTTATTTTTTTTAACCTTTGATTTAATTGGTTCAAGAAACCTTGTTCAATAGTATTTAATTAATAATAAATATTAATATAAATGAATAAAATATTAATAACCTTTAATTTCTCATGAGCTTCTTGAACTGCTTTTCCATCTTTTTTCTTTTTCCAATTATGCCCATCCTTTCTGAAATTTCTCACAATCTTTCTATCAAACAGAATAACTGTTCCACCTATCACAAAAATATTCAAAAAAATTCAGAAAATAAATAAATAAAATTCAAAAAAGTAAAAATAAAATAAAATGTAAATACATATGAGAGAAAAAAGAATATACTAGGAGGAGATTCAATAGGCTGAGGGTGAATTTTGAATCGATTGTAATTAGATAAAATTGCATGAACTTCATTTGGCCTAAACCATCTTGTGAGAGCATGTTCCTTTAATCTTTCTATGTCCAATTCTGTTCATTAAATCAAAGAGCAATTAAATGAAATAAGTATTAAATATTTTCATGTATACTAAATATCAAGGGCCTGTTTTCCAAAAGATGGATATATATAATTTTGACTGTTTATTTAATAAATCAAAAGTATCAATCTAAAGGTGAACAAGATGAAGTCAATTTTTGGATTTCTTTTCATACCTACCAATAAAATATTATATTTGGAGGGTCCAAAAGTAATTTTCAATAGGTTTATAAAATAATATCAATCATAACTATACTTTATTCTAAATTTTGTCATGAATTCAGTGAATTGCAAGGCTTGGTGTTACTGAAACCAAAATATTTTAATAACATCATGAATCCTATTAACTAATTCAGCTTTATATTCAGTATGAGATAATTACAAAACAAAATATAGATATGTATATAACTCCTTTAAATAGATTAATTTCCAAATTGAAATGATCTACTGGTGAATTAATCATAAAATAATCTAACATTCAGGGACTAACCCGCAAATTCTAGATTTAGAAATACATGTTAAGAATTAGAAAAGGAGCTAAAACAATCTATTTCCAACTTCAATCTATATCCCCTTCTGTAAAAACTCCAATCATTCATACTAAAACAACCCAAAATCGAACAAAAAGCCTACTCAATTCAGCTAAAATCTACAAAATCATTAAAAAAATCACAAAACGAAACCGAATCAAAAAAACCATGAACACGAAAAAGGAGATAGATCACATCCGACGCACCTTTGGTGTTGAAAAATCCATGGATCTCGCCTCCGTAGAGGAGCTCCGGATCACTGGAGGCCTCCATTTCCGTTCTGTTCTAGAGAGAGAGAAAGAGCGAATCAAAGGAGAAATAATAATGATTATTATATATAGTTGGCATTTTTTTATGAATTTTTTGAGGGTATAATTCGGTTGTTTATGTATATAATTAGAGAGAGAAATCTGTAATCAATGGTAAAGATTAACTGCTTGACTTATCGTTGATAAAATTAGGAGCAAATGCTGAATTTTTCCTACCTGCTTTCCTTTTTCTACGATTTTCTACTTATACTTGAGATTGTATATTTATTTAGTCCGGACTGGAATGATAGTTTTTTACTATAAAGAAAGAACTTATCAAGTTAATTTATAATATTGTTTATCGGCTGATACTGTCATATTTTTCTAATTAGCATGCATGTATCCTTGTTTTTTTTCTTAATTTTGATAATCTTTTGGGGTCAATAATAGTTATTTTATTATTAACATATATTTATTATGTAGAATATACTAGAGTTATTTACATTAACATATTTATTAATATTTCTACCTGTTTTTTCTATACATATGCCAATTATTTTATATGCAAATTATGTGAAAAGGCAATAGTAATTTATTTTTATAATTATATGGTTCGTAACTAGACTTTATGGACATCCACATTTTGGGAGCTTTGGAAATAAAGGAAATGTTGTATCTTTTTTTTAGGGAGAATTTCAAACGATCTTCTTTTTTAAATCAATCATGCTGGACGCGAAATTCGAACCCCTCATCTAGGAAATGATGAGGTTATCACCTTACCACCTATGAAATACCTACCAACAACTGTTCGAAGATATGAGATGTAGCCAAAGAGACGGCGATGGAATGACAATTGGCGACATAATTGAAACGACTTAGTAAAAAGTAGATTACAGGCAAGAGTCAGATGGTCGGTCAGTGTAGTTTATGATCTTTTGCTCTATTAGAATTTAGGTGACAATTTAGAGCCTCCAAAATAGAGTCCTTATAAATAATTTATGTAACAACTTTTATCATTTTAATGAAGTCTTAGTAGCTAAATTAGCCACAATTTATTAAAAAAAAAATTACATGGCCCGTAGACAAATTCATACCTATTAAACTATATATGTCTGTTTCGGTCCCTTGTCCTGTTAAAAGCAGGCTTATATGCCATATCATCCGGAAGTCAGTGGAGGCAATAGTGATTTTTTTTTCTATAGATATGCAATTTATTTCATATGCAATATCTTTAGTGAAAAATATCTTTAGCAAATATATTCTTTTATTGTGAACTCAATTATTATTTGTCAGTATAAAAGTTGTAGGAAATATTTGTGAGGAAGGATCCCATGCGACAATTAATGATGACAACACTAACAACGAGGAACAGTGTTTCTATGTGAAAATAAAATTGCAAGTATTTTGTGTATTTTTTAGTGACATGATATTAGATAGGTTACGTTGTATCAATATTTTTTATACACTTTTCTTGAAGTTTTAAATAAAAAAAGAAAAAAAATTGTTAAGTTTAAATTAAATCTGACTAATTCTAAAATTATAGCTTGAAAAATATATATAATTGTCCAAATTGATTGGTTCATTTTTTACAATAGCTAATAGAGTAATAGACATAATGTAATATCCCAGAAATAACTACTAAAATTAAAAACATATAATTTTGTTTTAAAAAAATAACATGACAAGTTTTGATGCTAAATAAATGTTTTCTCTCATGATGTATTCCTATAAATTTTTCATTCTCCATGTTTCTATCGGATTGACTCGTCATGTCTGACATACTTGATATTTCATGTATATGACTCGCTACACATATCGCTAAATTAGACACCAATGATTAGTATTATTTTTAAAAGACCATGAAAACCTTAAATTATTGTTAATGTAAGAAATGCATATTAAAAGGAGAAATAATGGAGGACAAAAAAAGGCCCTCACATGCTTTAATTATCACTCCTCTCTTGTTACATTTTCAAAAGAAATCACCCTTTTGAAAAGGAAAAAGGAAAAAAACAAAACATCTTCGGCCATCAGGCCCATCACTATTTCAGACTTTGAAATTTTGAATACATATTTCCTTTTCAAGTATTTTATTCAAACTCAACCATTTATTATCATTTACTGCAATCAATTTTTTATATATAATGTTTTTGCTATTTCGTTTATAGATTTATTACATTTAAATCCGATAACACCATGTTAAAAGTTTATTAAACATGAGAAAGTGCATAAAGAAAATAATGCATAGGGTTTATGTAAATTCAAATTTAAAGAAAATAAAGCATAGGGTCTATGTAAATTCAAAATTAAAGAAAATAAAGGAAATAAATAATTAATGTTACATTCTCACTCATGATATCACAAAACAGAAGAAAAAAGAATACTGAAAAAATAGAAAAGGAAAAGTACATTGGAAATTTGGAATACACCCAAAAACCCTCCACAATTTATTCTTGCTCTAAATAAATGTACTTGTATAACTAATCAAAATGTTTACTAGGTGTAAATAGTTCATCTAACAAGCTTTTCAGATGCTGAAGCCAGAGACGTAAAGGAAAAATTACCAGAATATATAGCTTCTTTATCTGTTTACAAAAAGAAATCATTATATAAGATTAAATTAACATTAAAAAGAGAAAAATAAATAAAAATACACACTACTTTTGCAAATTTTACGAAATTTACTAGACCGACCTGTCAAAGAAAGGCAAGTGGATTCTCTCCGTGTGTATCTTGCCATTGCCTACGTGAAAATAAACCAAAATCAAGGGCCTAGATGTAAATAAATAAAAGATTGATGTGAAATATATAAAAACATGCCTGAACAGTCGCAGAAGCAGCATCTTTCAAGGAATCAGTTCCATCCTCTGAAAAAATATTCCTATATTTTCCAAACAAAACAAAAAATATCTCAGTAAATTATGTCCAAGAAAAGAACAATATATGCATACTGTATTAGGGTTTATAAAATAATTAAGGAAAAAAGAGGGACCTCCATAAAACATTGGCAAGCTCATCGTGTTTTGCTTCTTGTGCCATTGCTGCATCAAATGCAACTAAATTTCCGTAAAATATTTTCTCCAAATCTTTCATCCATTTAATCAATAGCAAATTCACCTATTTATTCAAAAAAAATCACATAAAATCATCAATCTATTTCTAGGGTTTTGGTACTGTACCAGTCATGTCTTTTATATCCTATTACTTGTTTTATAAACCTTGATTTCAAATATAAAAGGACCCATTTAAGATTTCAGTACTGTAAATTGGGGCTAAATTGAAGAAAAATGGGTTAATTGTGGAAAAAAGTTGGATTGATTGAGGCAAAATTGGGTTTAACTGGTGTTAATTGAAACTAAATATTATAATATATATTAAGAGGGGGATTATTATCAACTTACACCAGCTTTAGAAACCCTAACTTCAAGGTCATGATTGTAAATTTCATACAAATACTGCCCAAATTCAGTCCCTTCTTTTCCTTCTTCTTTCAACCGTCGCAAAACAAGCCACATGTGAAGCACGAGCAGTGAAAACGTCGTTTTAAATGTTTTCTCCAAGTTAAAAACTGCATCATAAAAAAAAATTAAAATCACATAAATAAATTACAAAATAATTTTAGAATTAATTATAAAAATAATGATGAAAAAAAATGAGAGGGTACCTTCATAAATAGGCGGTTTGTCGACCTGAGAAATGATTCGTTTATACACAACATTTGCGCCTCTAATAGACTTGCTTTGTTTACTATAGAACAAAAGTAATTTGAAAATAAATCGCTTTATGCCCTCATAATTTGGTTCTTCGATTCTCAACAGAGAATTTGGAGCTAGAGCCAGTGAAGAAGGTTTGGACCAAAAGATTGTGTTTAAATTAATCTTGACCTGAAAAAGAAAGGAAATTATTTAAATTTCAGAGGGGCTAAGTAGTAAAAGGTGGATTATTTTGGGGGTCTAGATGAAAAATTTGTTTGGGTTTCTCAATTAATTGCCAATTGTGAACCAAAATAAGATTTAATTATATTTAAACCCTTACAAAATGAGAAATTGGAAGGATACCGCAACTCAAAATCATTTTATTACTGAAGAAATAACAAGATCTAACGCAACAATGCGAAACTGAAATTTCTTCGAGGGCATAAATGCAAGAACTCGTACCTCAGGTTTCTCCTGTTCGAGCTTATTCGAGTAAGGAGAGGAAGAAGGAGCCACTTTAGAAGAGAACCCATTGCCAGTGGCCAAATAGTAATAACCTGCCTCTTTAGGGCCTTTTCTGAATAATGAGTTGGTATGAGAGTTGAGCTTCGATGCTACGCTTCTCAATCTATACGCCATTTTTGTGAAAAAACCAAAGGAAGAAAAGAAGAAGAAAGAAATAGAAGAGGGAAGAGAGGAAGGCTGAATAGAGAGATGACGTGGCTGCACGCGGTCCATGAAGGTTGAAGTGGACCGTAATATAACGGGCTTTTATAAGGCCTTTTGGGCTTTAAGCCCAAGGGTAAGAAGGTAATTCTCATTATCCTCTTTCTTTCTTTTCTTTCTCAGTTCAGTGAAGGACGGAACACTGAAGTGAAGAGCTCGATGGAGATTATCTCTTCTCCCTCTTTTTCTTCTCCGTTTATACCGAGTATTGGATCTCTTTTTTTTATTTCTCTTTCACATGAGGAATGGTTAGTTGAAGTTCGTTTTTAATGATTAAATTTTGTTCGTTTTGTGTAGGATTGTTTGCACGATCGAGAGTACAATTCAGAGGATTCAACTGTCAAAATAAGAAAACAATTCAGTGGTTACAAACTATTTGTTTCTCTAATTTCTCACATAATTTTGTTTACTCGAACATAATTATACAATTTTAGTCCAAATTTCTTACAATTCTCATTTGAATACAGCTATTTTGGAACTGAAGAATGTGAGTCCAATTCCAGAAAGGGTATTACAGGAAGAAGGGTTATTTTTTCAATTCCAATTATTTCTTTGGGTATATTTGCACCGTATTTATCTTATGCAAAATCAAAAAGTAAGAGCATTTATGATGAAAGGAGATTACTTGAACAAAATAAAAAGATTCAGCAAGCCAATAATGCCCCTGATGATTTCCCTAGTTTCATTAGAGAAGGTAAAATTTAATTATATTATATTATAATAAATTAAATTTCTGTGTTAATACTTTTCATTTCTATCCCTACAATATCTAAAAATTTAAGATATAACCCTGTTGAACCCTACAAATGGAAACCTTCATTTGGTTTTCACTGCAATAGAGCCTAATTAAAAAATTAAACCCTAATTCATTCATAAAACCCGATTTAATAATATAATATATGAATAAAATTTAGGGTTTGAGGTGAAAGTGTTAATACCAGAAAGCTTTAAGAAAAGCGAATCAGGTTTATTATACAGAGATGTTGAAATCGGTACAGGTGACTGCCCTAAAGATGGTCAACAGGTCCTTTTTTATTTTATTTTTATTATTATTATTATTATTTTATTATTATTTTTTTACTTTCCAATTCTCACTATCTTTTTTAAATTTTTTTTAACTTTTTTTTAATTAAAAATTAGGTGGTGTTTCATTATATTGGATATAATGAATCGGGCCGAAGGATTGATAGTACTTATTTTCAAGGAGCTCCTGCTAAAATTAGATTAGGG
Organism: Juncus inflexus; assembly: GCA_024447665.1. NCBI lineage: Eukaryota > Viridiplantae > Streptophyta > Magnoliopsida > Poales > Juncaceae > Juncus > Juncus inflexus. The sequence continues at coordinate 11,913,072 of JAJHPC010000013.1, read as the reverse complement.
AATAATGCCCTAGTTCCAGGCAAATATATTCAAAATAATAATAGAGAAATATAATTTACTGTTTTTTTTTTCACTTTTTTTAGTTTTAAGCATAGTAAAATAAAAAGGAATTAAAAAATTGTAGGGTTTGAAGAAGGTATAAAAGCAATGAAACCAGGTGGTAAGCGAAGAATTATTATTCCGCCTGAACTTGGGCCTCCAGTAAGTATATATTTTGATTAATTAATTTATTATATTTTTATATTATTGAGTAGAAATATGATTTAGTTACTTATTGCAGGTGGGACCATCGACATTTTTTAGTGCGAAACAATATGAGGTTTTTGATGTGGAATTACTCAAAGTTCAAGATTGTCAAAGAAGAACCATTGGGTTTTATTCTGATGTAGTTTGTAATTAATTTCACTTTTAATTCGCTCTTTTTTCTTAAATGTTTGTAAATTTTTCCAAAAAATATCAAATAAAATGGACCCTTTGAGCTCATAGGGTCTTTGCAACACTTATCCAATATAATTCTACTGAGCTTTCTATTATTTTTTAGAGTCGCGTGTAGTTTTGATTTTTTCTTTTGTTTTCTTGAAAATGTTAGAATTATATTATGTTTTATATATAAAAGTCTTAATTTTTTTGGTTTTCTAAGGTTACTTTCAAAGATTATTTCGCAGCTTTAATTTTTATCTTTTTTTAATGAGAGAAAACAAAAATAAATTAATAGAGTTGAAGCGCAACACATCAAAAAGTTGAAGCGCAACAAAAAAGATCGAACTCATGCTTTGCTTGTCATGTCTTCTTGCTCTTCTTTTTTTCTTCTTTATTCTGGGTTTGCTTGCTTTTTCCTTTCGTACTCAAAATTAAAAGCAAAGAATAGGATCCTGGTAAAAAAGAAAATAAAATCTTGAGTAGAGAAGAAGAAAAATGAAAGTCCTAAACCCCCTATATATATATCAACCTATATCCACCTTACAAAACCACATCAACCATAAACCAAGGTTTTTTCATATAAACAATCTACTTACAAAAAGTTGAATATAGCGAGACGACAAAAAGAGAGAGATGGCTCAGGAAATTGTGAGTTCACTGTTGTTCAAGCTTGCCGATGTTGCATTTAAAGAAGTGGTCTGCTTGTACGGAGTGAAGGACAAGGTGGACTATGTGGAGCGCGAGTTGGGATGGATTCAGTCGTTTTTAAAAGATGCTGATTCGAAACGTAAGGGTAATAATAGTGTTCAAATTTGGGTGAAGGATGTGAGGAAAGTGTCTTTTATGATAGAGGATGCCATCGATACATTCTTAATAAAGGTTGAGAGTTTAAGTCTGAAAGAACCCGGCATTTTAAACACCTTAAAGAGGGTATGCAAGAAACCGAAGAAGTTAGTTGCTATGCACAATCTTGATAGTGAGATCAACAAAATTCAAGCTAGGCTCAAGGAGATCAGAGAAAATAAAGATATGTAAGTATAAAAGTTTCTTTTTTTTTCTTCTTCTAATTTTCTTCCTTTTTTGTCTCTTTTTTTAGAGACTGCACTTTCTTTTTTTCTTGATTTGGGCCAAATTTTGAGTTTTAACCATGACATTTATTTTTCTAATTGTTTATCAAATTTTGTCAATCAGATGTGGCTTAAATGATTTGGGGGACAACAATATTGGGCTGCCTAATAGGCTACCTGCGATTCCTGAAATTGATAAGATAGATCTTGTTGGCTTTGAGACTGAGAAAAATAGAATCATCGGGTTACTTCTCGATAAAAATATTTCTAGACGGTCGGTGGTATCTATTGTTGGAATCGGAGGACTCGGAAAGACCACTCTTGCCGAAAAAGTATATCAAAGGTCAGTTCATGTGATTTAATTTTTCACATAGTGTTGCAATTTATGAACTTCAGAGTACAACATAAATATCACAAATGATCACAGTATTTTAGCATATTTTCCATTTAAAAATGAAAATTTAGGCAAGAACTGGAAATGAAAATTTAAGACCACACTTTTTTTAATATTACAAAAATTAAGGGATTTGCAATAATGAAAAGGATAAGGAATTGTTTAAAAGTTCTCATTGAATGTTTCTTTCGTCATATGATTAAATAAAAAGAAATATAAAAAATGACCTAACTTATTGTTCAAATTTTTTCGATTCTTTCCTTGCAAAATGAGCCAATATTTTTATATATAATACAAAACTAATTGTCTATACCTATTTTAATTTACTCACAGTGTTAAGAGTAAGAAACACTTCGATTTCGATGTATGGTTAACTGTATCACAAGAATTTAAATCCATAGATCTCTTGAAGAAAATTTTAGAGAAGGATTATGGCGAAAAAATTGAAAAAGAGCGCGACGAAGTGTATTATATAACCGAGGTTAATAAATTCTTAACAGAAAAAAGATACTTAATTGTGTTGGATGATATTTGGTCGGAAGATGTATGGGCTCGAATCAATGTCGCTTTACTGGATAATAACAAAGGGAGTCGGGTAATAATCACAACTAGATTTTCCAATATCGCCAAGAAAGCAGACCCGGAAAGTGATCCGTTCGAGCTTCGTTTCTTAACCGAGGAAGAAAGTCTAAGGCTCCTCTTCAAGAAGGCTTTGCCTGGAAATTCTTTTAGCGAAGGATATCCTCATGATCTACTAGAGGTAGCGAAGAGTTTGTCAAAGCAATGTGGTTGCTTGCCCCTCGCGTTAGTTGTTGTAGGTGGTATGTTGTCAACAAAACCTCAAACGGAAACTGCTTGGAATAAGGTGATGCGGACCATGGATTGGCAAACCGATGGAAAAGAGTGTACAAAGATTCTAGCTAGTAGTTACGAAGATTTGCCCGTTCATTTGAAAACATGTTTCATCTACTTGGCTTCCTTTCCAGATACTTTGTATTTAGCCTGGGATATTATTTATCTATGGGTTGCAGAAGGATTCATACCGCATGATGCACGAGGTACTGTGGAGGAAAAAGCTGAGAAATATTTAGAAGAACTTGCTCAGAGGTAACTTTTTTTTATCTATGACTCTTTATTATTTATTTGGGTAATTTTCACCCCAGGTCACTCAACTTTTAAAAATGACCAAATAGGTCACTCAACTTTCAATTGTCCCCTATAGGTCACTCAACTTTCAAAAATGACCAAATAAGTCACTCAACTTTCAATTATCCCATATAGGTCACTCAACTTCAAAAAAATGTTCAAATAGGTCATTCAACTTTCAAAAATTATCAAATAGGTCACTCATATCGGATGACTTATTTGTATTTTTCAACTAATTGGGTGACCTATTTTGGTTATTTTTGAAAGTTGAGTGACCTATAGTGGACAATTAAAAGTTCAGTGACTTATTTGATATTTTTTTTAAAGTTTAGTGACTTGTAGGGGACAATTGAAAGTTGAGTGACTTATTTGATTATTTTTTGAAAGTTGAGTGATCTACGGTGAAATTTACCCTATTTATTTACAATATGGGTAATGATTTTTCATTTTCTTAAGGTTCTTGCAAATAAAACAATTGTAAACTTTTAGAATTTATAAAATTTTGATACAAAATTTTATTTCCATAGATATATTTATAATAGTATACATAAAAACTGGTCGTTTTCTTTCTAGTGCTGACATCTGTCCCCTCCTCCTGCAATACACTACTTATTATATTGAATAATAAAATAACTTCGCGTAGCTCAGCTGGTGACCAAGCCTTGCGCACAAGTTGTGATGTCGCGAGTTCGATTCTAGCTGGACTCAGTTTTTACCAGCTATTTTCTGTTAATATTTTAAACCCTATACCCTTTACTTCTTATATACATTAGAAAAATCCGTCTAGCGCAGTTGGTAAGGAGCTACGCCTGCATCTTGGTAGCACGCGAGTTCGACCCCCTTCCAATTTTCTTTTTCTGCTAAAATTTTCTTAAAACTAATGTGGCAGCAAAAAAATAATGGGCCACCAACCCATGAAAGTAATAACTTGGGCTTACTTTATTTTTATTTATTGATTTAGTCTATACTAGGAGAATTTCCGCGCTCCGCTGCGATTTTTATCATTTTTATTGTTTAATAATTAATACATTAAATTTATCTTATGAATTAATAATCATAAAAAATCTATATAAATTATTTTTAATAGTCATTATGAGAAAACATAATGGTGCGTTCGAAAGTATAACAATTGGGGTCTTGAATGAAAGATTTCATCATCCTTGTTATATTTTTCATTTTTTTAAAAAAAATTGAGCTATTGAAAAATAATATTTTGAAAGAAAACGTTAGGAAAAAATTACCTTAGAGAGAGTCACACACATGGAGCCCACATTCTTTTTTTTTTTTGAGAAATGATTTATTTATTTTTTTTTTTTTTTTTTAATTATTTAGGGAGAGAGAAAGAGAGGGCCCACATTTTTTTTTGAAAATTATTAATCTATTTTTTTTAATTACTTGAGGGAGAGATAAAAGGAGTGACACACGAGACCCGCATTTTTTTTGATAACTTATTATTTTTTTTATTTTTATTTAGGAATGAGTCATAATGTCATTTGACATTGTGATATTCAATCCAGTTGATTGAAGACAGGAGATATTGAAAGTCATTATGAGAAAACATAATGGTGCGTTCGAAAGTATAACAATTGAGATCCTGAATGAAATATCCCATCATCCTTGTTCTATTTTTCATTTTTTCACAAAAAAATGAGCTACTAAAAAATCATATTTTGAAATAAAACGTTGGGAAAAAATTACCTGAGAGAGAAAGACACATGGAACCCACATTTGTTTTTTGGAAAATGAATTATTTATTTATTTTTTTAATTATTTGAGAGAGAGAGAAAGAGGGCCCCACCTTTTTATTTTTATTTTGGAAATCATTATTTTTTTTTATTTGAGGGAGAGAGAGAAAGAGAGTGACATGTGGGCCCCTTTTTTTTTTGATAAATCATTATTTTTAAAAAAAAAATTATTATTATTTAGGAATGAATTATGTGTAGCGAGTGTTCGGTGGTTATTGATATTATAACTCACAACACATAAGTTACACAGTTTAGTTTTCAAAATAATTAATTATATTTTTATTTGGAAATCATTATTTTTTTTTATTTGAGGGAGAGAGAGAAAGAGAGTGACATGTGGACCCTTTTTTTTTGATAAATCATTATTTAAAAAAAAAAATTATTATTATTTAGGAATGAATTATGTGTAGCGAGTATTCGGCGGTTATTGATATTATAACTCACAACACATAAGTTACACAGTTTATTTTTCAAAATAATTAATTATATTTGATTTGACATTTCACACTAAATCAGGATAGAACACAGAATACCGAATTTCGACCAATCATATTCTGACACCATCTAACTACACAGAAACCGAAACCGTCATAAAATATCAGAAACTCTAAACGATCGAACGGTCCATATCAAACCACATCACCCCATCCAATGGTCACGAAAATGGGGTGACGTGGTCTCTTAAAACCCCTCCCTTGGATGCTAGAATTTGGGGGGGGGGGGCAATTTGTTCGACTATTTATGTGGGAATGAAATTTTTTTTTTCTTTTTTTATAGGAATAAATTTTTTGATATACACCCTGCAAAAATAAAAAAAATAACACTTATCCTTACAAAACAAGAATTATTCTCTCCATCATATAACCTCCCACAAAATATTCTACATATAATGAAACAAAAAAAAATTCAGTCAATACAACTTTGTGATTATTATTTATAATATAAGAAAAATATTTTTTCTTACACCACTCAAAAAAGAAATTAGAAGCAATAAATGGGGCATTATTTCAAGTGTATCCTGTAAATTTCTTACAAAAAACAATTCCTCCTAAAATCAGTTCAGCGCAACATCGTAAATATAATTTAGAATATAGGAAAGATATTTTCCTTTACATCACTCAAAAATAGTATTCCTCCTAAAATGCATATCTTGGTTATGACCTCCTATTCAGATATTGTAAATGTCCTTCAACATTTTTAGATAAAATTAAATTTTGATTTTTTTTAAATTATGAACTATTTTTTGAAGAAAATTATGATGTAATTTATCTGAAGCGGAGCGAGGTAACATCTAGTACAACATAAAAGCGATGTAAAACACTACAATAATCATAAGTTATAATAGAAGAGGACCAAACACTGCCTGTTCTAGTGTCCAGTGTACTGCAATCTCTATTTATGTGTCATTTCCTTGATAAAAATCTGTGTGAATTTGAGCAACTAACAAGTTATAAATGAGAAATTTATGCAACTGATCTAACGTTAAAACTGATCCATAATTATTATTTTTTTCCTATATCACCAATAATGTTCCTAACTAACCTGTTACACTATATTAAAGGGTATTGCTTTGGTCACTTTTTCTTCCCATAGCCAATCAAACAATGCCACATGTGCGGGCCCAAATCAGTTTCAAATCAAAAGTTGACAACTGGATCATACGATATTTTTCGAGCCTTTCATCTGTTGATCGGATGGTCTACAATCAATTCCGCACATAATAAAATTCTAGGGCAAAATGGTCATTTAACCTAGAAAACCCGGTCTAACCAAGCTCCGGTTCATGATCTTTTCAAGTTTCTCTCTTCTCCATTTTATCTGGTTCGTGGTCTCTTGAGTTTTATTTCTCTCAAGTGTCAGCTCTTCCCATCCCATCCCATCCCATCTCGATGCGCTCTCTCTCTCTCTCAAGCACTCTGCAGCAAATTATTGTGTAAATTCACAACCTTTTCACCAAAGGTTCGATCTTCTCCCCAAAATTAGGATCTTTAGGCCTTCGAATTTTCCCAAATTCAATCCGGTCAATTCTTCAGAAACAATAATTGGTCGTTTAGTTTCTATTCTTTATCAGTCTCCTCCCCAAAATCCGGACCTTCAAGACCACCTAATTATCCATTTAATGTAACAAAAATTAATTAAATCGTGTTTACTATTGTTTGCCTACGAGTCCGAATTTTGAGATAATTAGGCCGATTAAGTGCTAAATCAGCAGTGAATCATTGTTATTTCTGCAACCCAGAGCTGAATTAGGTATTAATCTGGCTATAGGGACTGAATTCGGTCTTAATTAAGGATAAATTTGATTATACCAGTACGAATTAGGGGTATTCAATGATTTTGGTCTTAATTTCGATGAATTAGGGTTACATGAGTGTGACTTTGAGGATTAATAGGTCTGATTGGAGCTTAATTGGTGGTAATAGTTTTAACTGCACAATTAAGGTTTAATTGAAGAAATTTGTTTAACTGGTTTGATTAGGGTTCAGTTGAAGAAATTAAGCTCGTGAAATATTATGGTCACAAAGCAATTAGTCTTTAGATAAATTGTTTTAGGGTTCTGAATAGAGTTACTAATGCATTTAGTTCTAATATGAAGTTATTACTCCTAATATGCTTTGTGACTGTGAATAGAGCAAGAATTACTCCTGATATTAGGGTTTTGCTATATAAAAGCAAGAGGGCTTAACTATGGAGTTATTACTCACATAACATAAAAATGGAATTCACACGTGCAACGCACGTTCAGAACCTAGTATATAGAGTGATGATTTTTATTTTTTATTTATTTTGCATGTATATGCACACATATATAACATCATATACTTATTTGTTAGGAAAAATGGGGTGTTTTAAACAAATTTTCTCTCTCGGGACTTTCAACGAACACTTTATGTGCGATAAATATGATTAACTCAAATACTAAAATCAATACCACAAGTCATACATGATTCACTCAATACGCAGGGAATAAAATCACAAACACAAGATTAAAGAAAATCTCTTTATATTATTAATTTCGGTGCCGACCGTACCAAGCGAATGATATGAGAGAGCTTACAAACAGCAAGTTCAAGAGGTGTATGATTCAAGTCAGGTGTATGATTCAAGTCATTGATAGATACCGTGATTCCATCATCAAGTGGTTCCGTGTACACGATCTCCTTCTTGATTTAGCTATTCGTGAAGCTCAAGAGAAAGATTTCTTAAATGTATTTCGAAAGCAAAATAATTCTCAGGGTAGTAATGTTACTCGTCGTGTAACTTTCCAACTTGCGGATTATAACTCGGACGATACCAGCAAACTGGCCGGTGAATACTCAATTCCAAACGTCCGCACCTTGTTCTTCTTTGGAAAGGTAGCGCCATTTGATTTTCAATTTAAGCTGCTTAGGGTTTTGGTAATCATCGACATTTATAGTGGAGAACACCTTTACTGGTTGAATAATCTAAAGTGGCTGCTCCACTTGAGATGCTTGGTGTTTAGAGATTGCGAATTCGAAACCTCCAAATTGACTTTAGATATTGATCATTTACACAATCTCCAAACATTAGAAATTTATCATTGTTCTGGTATAGTCATAAAAGGTTCCGAGAGTACATTGGCCAACAAAAATCTGAAGCATGTAGATTGTTATCTTAGTTGTATAGTCATACGAGTAGGCTCCGCGTCACCCGACCCACCAAGTCATGAAATGATTTTTACCGTATACGAATGGCCAGAACCTGAGTTAATCCTTACAATTAAAAATGATTCTTGGGAAGCAGCTTTTGCGAGACTGGCTGAGCTTAAACAGAGGTATCCCAATATATTTTTAGATTATTACCTACAGCTAAACAGCAGAGTTATCCCTCTATTAAAAATCACTGACAATTTGAATCGGTACCCAACATATTTCTTGTATTTGAATGGTGAGATTCAACAAAAGAATACGAGGTTAAATGATGATATGTTTCCAAACCGTGTCAATAATATCGTACTTTCACAATCTCACATTGATCAGATGCAAGTGCTGCCTCAGTCTCAATTCAAGCGACTTGTGTTGTATAAAGGCTCATATATTGGAAAACAAATGATTTGTTTGGCAAACAGCTTTAGTACGCTAGTTTACTTGGAAATCTCTTTGTTAGAGAAATTAGAAGAATGGCATATAGAGGATGGGGCCCTGCCTGAGCTTTGCCGTCTGGTAATACAAAAATGTCTGAAGTTGCGGGTGCTCCCGAATCTACCATACTTGAAAAAACTCGAATATTTACTTTTGAAATTGATGCCGGAAAAATTCATTCGGTGGGTGCAAAATGAAGACAAACACAAAATCGAGCATATTGAGATCGTAGTGATCGAAAACTGAGAAGATTCTTATTACTCTAGCTGCTACCCGGTATTATTCAGTTTGGGCTTTGTGATATTTTATTATTATTTCTATGATTTGAGTGTGTGGTTTACGTGTTATTTGTACTTGTTTATTTGCTTTGTTTATTTGTTTGATTTGTTTGTGTTGATTTTCGTTTGTGTGTGCTCAATAAATTTGTTGAATGTAAGAATTATGTAATACGAAACTGTTGTAAGATTTCGATTATCTTAGTTTGATTAGTTGCACAAAAAAACTATTTTCCTTATATGGCTACAAGATCTTACAATTTACACTGAATTTTGTAGAATAGTTCTTATTGATATTGGATGAACAAGATTCGTACCAGTACAATTATATACCAATCGAAGATCATTTTTTTTTTCTTGGAGCTTTATTTAATTAGCTTGGGTGAATTAATGTTTAAGTTATAACCTAAAGAATTAGTAAAGACCGATCCTAATTATGTAATTAGAAACAATAATTATTTTTCTTATTTTTGGGATTGAATGAAAAATGATAATTGTTATATTTGGCAATGCTACCGGTACCGTACCAGCATGTGTAAAGGCTCTCCTATAAGATTCTTGAATGTTTTTGGCATTCATTTTACAGAGAGAAAATTCTATCTTTTTTCGAATTTCTAATATAATTTTTTTTAAATAAATTTCTGATATTATTATGCTAATTCAAACAGAATTAGCAATTGTAATCCAAATTTATTACAATTCTCATTTAAGTCCAGCTACTTTGGAACTGAAGAATGCAATTCCAATTCCAGAAAGGAAATTACCGGAAGAAGGGTTGTTTATTCAATTCCAATTATTTCTTTGCGTTTATTTGCACCGTATTTATCTTATGCAATATCAAAAAGCTAAAGCATTTATGATGAAAGGAGATTACTTGAACAAAATAAAAAGATTCAGCAAGCCAATGATGCCCCTGACGATTTCCCTAGTTTCATTAGAGAAGGTAAAATTTAATCAAATTATATTAAATTAATTCAAATTTCTATTAATGTTTTTCATTTCCACCCCTGCCATAGCTAAAAATATCAGATGTACCGCTATTTAACCTGAAAATTGAAGTTATTATGATTTTTTATTGTATCAAAATTATGATGAATTATGGAAATCTCTATTTATTTTAATTAAAATAGGGCCTTATTAAGTTAAACACTAATTTACTTACTATTTAGGGTTTGAGGTGAAAGTATTAATACCAGAAAGCTTTAAGAAAAGTGAATCAGGTTTACTATACAGAGATGTGACTACCCTAAAGATGGCCGACATGTTATTTTTTTTTTTTTATAATTATATATTTTTTTTCCTACCAATTTTCACTTTTTTAAAATATTATTTTTAACTTTTTTATTAAAAATAGGTGGTGTTTCACTATATTGGATATAATGAATCGTGCCGAAGGATTGATAGTACTTATTTTCAAAGCGCTCATGCTAAAATTAGATTAGGAATAATGCCCTAGTTCCGGGTAAATCTATTCGAAATAATAATAGAGAAATATAATTTACTATTTTTTTTTTCAATTTTTTCATTTTTCGCATAGTAAAATAAAAAGAAATTAATAAATTGTAGTGTTTGAAGAAGGTATAAAAGCAATGAAACTAGGTGGTAAGCGAAGAATTATAATTCTGCCTGAACTTGGGCCTCCAGTAAGTATATATTTTAATTAATTAATTTATTATATATTTATATTATTGAGTAGAAATATGATTTATTTACTTATTGTAGGTGGGACCATCAACGTTTTTTAGTGCGAAACAGTATGAGGTTTTTGCTCAAAGTTCAAGACTGTTCTAACGAAAAAATTCATTCGGAGGGTGCGAAATGAAGACAAAACACAAAATCGAGCATATTGAGATCCAAAACTGAGAAGTTGCTTATTGTTCAAGCTATATGGTATATTTTAGTTCGGGCTTTGTGATATTTTTTTATTGTTTCTAATTTGAGTGTGGGTTATGTGTTATTTGTACCTACTTGTTTACTTGCTTTATTCATGTGTTTGATTTGCTCAATAAGGTTGCTAAGTGTAAGAATCGTGTAATAAAAAAAATTTGTTGTGGGATTGTGTTTTATCTTATTTTAATAAGTTGCACAGAAAAATTATTTTCCTCAAGTCGCTACAAGATGTCAAGATCTTACAATTTGGCAATTTGCATTGAACTTATTAAAATAGTTCTCGTTGATTTTAGACGAGCTATAGTTTGAGGAAATAATTATTTTCTTTCCTTAATTACTAAAAGTACTTATTAATTAGAAACAAATTGAGGTCTTCAGTTTATTTATTTTCGTATTATTTTGAAACGTTATTTGTTTTCATTTTTCTTTTTGAAAGGATAATATATCTTTTTCATTGAAATTTATTTATGCATAATGTATAGAATATCAAAATCTAAAATACTTATCAACAGATATTTTTGTTTAGGCCGTGTACGGTGTGCCCCTACAAAACAACATAATTTCACGTATAAACGACAGCTCATAGGTATATGCCTGTGTGCAAGTTGTGTAAATTTAGCATTTCGTGTATGGGTCCAAAGGGCTTTGAAAAAAAGGTTTTTGAAAGCCTTCATCTACCGTCAAATCTTTCATCATCTGCCCTTGATAGATAAGCTACTAACGGGGCTGTTAACTGTGTTAAACGGGACTGTTAACTCTGTTTCAAGAAATAGAAAACAATTCTAAACAAAAATGGAGAGATCTTTTCTCTCTCTCAATTGTACTCCGGCCTACTTACGCTTATGCCACCCACTCGCCTCCCTGACGCCGTCTTCTTCGCCCCACATGGAAAACCTAGACATGAGATAACAAGAAGCATTCTGAAATAAAGATAATGGGCTGGGCTGATAGATCGTTTAATACTAAAAACAGGCCCAATTAAGGCCTCATCTTTTCATTTTCTTCTTTTTCTTTCCCTCAACGATCAACCCCCCCCCTATTTCTCTCTCTGCAATCTGAATCAAATACTTTCGTTCTGTTCTTATTTCTCTCACTCTCTCTTGCGAAAAAGAAAGAAAACAAAGAAGAAGAAGAGGAATCATCAAGATGGATATGGAGAGAAAGCAGGCTGAGCTGATACAGCAGTTCACGGAGCAGGCGACGGCGACGATCGATCCACGTGTGCTCGCCTCCATCATCGCCGACGCCACGTGTCATCCTTCCCTCTTCGCCTTCTCCGAGATCCTCTCCGTTCCTAATGTCTCCAAGGTGCAAGCAATTTCACATCTTAATCCTTGTAAAAAGACTGTTTTCGTATGATTCAGTTTTTGTTTGGGGGAAATTAGGGTTTCTGGTTTTCGGTAAAAACTGTTTTTATTTTCTCTTTTGTTAGTGTGATTAGGGTTTCTGATAAATGTAATTGTTTTTTTTTTGTATTGCAGCTTGAAGGAACTCAACTTTCTTCGTCTTTGGATTTGCTCAGATTATTTGCCTATGGAACATGGTCTGATTACAGAAGTATGAAATAAATTTCTCCTTTCTTGCGAAATAGTTGTTTAATTAATATTACAATTTTGGAACGTAAATATGTGAAATAAATAGCTAAGTTAATATTTATTTTGGACTTAGGTAATGCGAGTAGTCTCCCTTCATTATTGCCTGATCAAGTAAGGAAGCTGAAACAACTCAGTGTTTTAACCCTAGCTGAAACAAAAAAGGTAAAGAAACGTTTACAATTATTATTTTTCATATAATTGTATTAAATATTAATATTTGTATAAGATTAAAATTTCTTTATTTTATTTTTGGGGATTAGATATTGCCTTATGATCAGCTGATGCAAGAAATAGATGTGTCTAATGTGAGAGAACTTGAAGACTTTCTGATTAACGAGTGCATGTATTCTGTAAGTTTATTTCCTCTTATTTATCTTTTAAAATTAATTGCTCTAATAGATTTATTAAATTATTTACGGTTGTATTTTTGTAACTTTTTTTATTTTTAGGGTATTGTGAGAGGAAAGCTGGATCAGTTGAGACGCTGCTTTGAGGTTAGTTTTTTCTCTATGATAAAATGGAAAATTAATAAATTTTTAAATAAATTGAGTTTATTTATTTTTTATTTAATTTATTGGTTTGATAATTAGGTGCAATTTGCTGCTGGAAGGGACCTGAGGCCTGAGCAACTTAGTAGCATGCTACAAACTTTATCCAATTGGTATTTTTATTTATTTTTTTATTACCCTAATTAAACTTTTTAGTTTATAATGTATACTTATTTTTGAACAATTTGAAGAATACCCTTAAAAATTACAAATATCCTGTTTCACTCGTAAAAAAGTAAGAATATGCATTTTACACCTATAAAACAGATCTAGAAGCCCATTTCTTGAAAATTCCATACTAAATTATTTCTGATACTAAATTATTTCTAAATATCATAGGAACAGTTTTATGCATATAAGAAGATTTTGCTTTTGATTTCCATTTTAAAGACCTAATAAATAAACCACCGCTCTCATAAAACTGCTACTAAATGATAAATCATTATATGCATTGAGTAAACGATAATTATGCGCATATAAGATATTCAATATATAAATTACATAACTTTCAATAATTAACGAAATATATTCCATTTTATAGGTTGGGTACATCATAAAGCATGCTAGAATCAATACAAGATAAAATGAAAGATAATTACATGCATTAAATAAAAGATAATTACGTCAATTAAATAAAAGATAATTACGTCAATTAACTAAAAGATAATTATACGCGTACAAGATACTAAATATATAACTAAATTAACTTACAACAATGAATTAAATATACTCCATTTTATAGGCTTGGCACATCAGAAAGCATGCTAGAAACAATACAAGACAAAATAAAGTGGGCTGATTCAATGAACGAGGCCAGCCTCAAACATAAGAAAGAAATCGAAGATAAAGTCGATGAAGTCAAAAAGTCTCTCAAGGTAAAACGTCCCTCTTTTTCTAACTCCTTTTATATTTTATATTTTCTTCTTATATTTTTGATTAGTTAGGAAAAAATAAACAAATATTAAATAAAAGTTAAGCAGGCAGAAATGGGGGGAAGCACCGATGGTATTATCTCGGATTCTGCTGGAGGAGGCGGAATCGCTTCATCTTTAATGATGGACTTTGAAGAAGATCGCGTCCGCCCCAAAAGGTACTATATTGCAATTTTGTTATTTTATAGGGACTAAATTGGAAGTTTGTTAAAGCTGACTGTGGTGAAGTTTTTTGAATCGCAGGAGGCGGCACCCGATTGCATAGACAGCAAAGGATATTATAATAATGTTTTGTTTTTTGGTTTAGACCCTGCCTTTTATTGTTATTTTATTTTCTGTTCTTTTTTTGGTACTGGGACCGGGCATGTAAACATTTTGAAGGAACGAGTCGGAGTTTTGTGCTTGTTTTTTGGCAGGTTGTGTTAATTGGGATTTATCCTGGCGAAATTTATTTTAGGGAGGGAAATTATGCGCTTTTGTTATTTTGTTGCTGAGTCTTTGAGTAGTTATTGGTTTAACCTTATGGTTGTGTGATGAAGGCTTTATTATATTTCTATTATTAGATTTGATTGACTGGAAATTACTGGAGTTGTTTTGATATTATATTATCAAGTATACTAGGACAAATGAATTCGGTAGTTTTATTTTTGGAAAACTTGTGATTGATTAGGAATGTATTCTCCCAAAATATCCTCTCTATCTAAAATAGAAAAGCCAGCTCAGTTTACCCGCTCAAACCTAAAGTAGGAAAGAAATATATTTCCTCTTTTGTTAAAAATCTAGATTTCCATTCCCGGTTATTTCCAGAAAATTCATTCATTACCGTATTGAGAAAACGAGAAAAAGCGGGGGGCTAAATCGCAAAAGAGCCACATAAAGTAAAGAAAAGACTAAACAAAAGACTCGAGCCGAATCTCACATCTGAGTATTTCACGCAAACCCTCAAACCAAACACAAACAAGGAAAAAAGAAGAGAAAACCCTAGAATCGATAAGGTCTCGCTACATTGCTCTCATGGCGACAGCAAAGGTTCTTCGCTCTTTTTCCCTCTCTGAGAAGCTTTCTTGACTATTTCTTTTGTTGAGGTGTTTTTTTTTTTTTTTGACGAATTCCTTTTTTGATGTGAATAGGTAGATAACAATCGAGGGGAGGGCTCCTTTGGTTCCAAGAGATCTCGCAATGACGGTGAGCTTGAATCTTCTCTTGTTGTTTAATTACGGTTTATTCTTGGTTTTGTTTTACTAATTCTCTTTGATTGCGGTTTGGTTAGACTTGATTTTCTGCAATAGTAGTAGTATTCCGTGAAGCCTTTCTAGATTATTCCACTGGTTGCTCTTTTTTCTTATACTGCTAATACTTTTTATCGCCGATTTCTTAATTAATCTTCTTTTAGCTGTTAATTCTTCTATCTTTTCCTTAATTAATCTTCTTTTAGCTGTTAATTCTTGTGAATTGTTCTATCTTACTAGACCTTCTGCTAGGGTTTAACACGTCCTAATCTTAATTTTAATTTTATATTATTTTGAATGATGTAGCAAAAGATGGAGATTGGACATGTCCTTCATGTGGAAATGTGAATTTCAGTTTTAGAATTGTCTGCAACCGTGGCGCTTGTGGGGCCCCTCGTCCTTCTCCCAGCCCTAGCCCAGTTATTATTATTTTTTTCCTTTCTCAAATTCCAAACTAATTTAAATTCAATAATTAAGAGAATTCGCAAAAACAATCCCTGCGTTGTTCTTAATTGCAAAAAAACCCTCCATAGTTTATGTTGGACACCGTTATTTAGTATATAATAATAATAATATATAGTTGAATCTTTTCAAATAAATAAAGTCAGGATGTGCTTTTTTACAATTGTCAATAACACAGGGGCTTTCTTGCAATTTAGAGATGATACAACTACAAGTGGCTTTTATGAAAATTTCCCTTAATCCTTCCTTATTTATTTATACTCCTTTTTGTGAACAGTTGGCAGTGGCAGCGCAACCAGTTGCTCTGAGGTACGAGCAACAGAGACCGACAAACCCTTACTACAGCGGGGCCCACCCGCCAGTGAGTGCTTATGGAGCGCACCCACCAGTGAGCGCGTATGGACCGGGTCCACAGGCCGCTGAGCTGGCGTACCAGCATTTGAACATGCGGTACGGCTACCCGCCTCCTGCTTATGGGCCTCCTTCTGGTTCTTATGCGCCTTATTCGTCCTATGCTGGTATGTTACTTGATATATATAACTCTGTCTTGGGGTTTAGGGTTTAGTTTGAATATGGTATTAGTGAATTTTGTTTAATGGGTGTTGTGTTAGTTAATGGTAAATTTGGATGGAATATGAGTTTATTATTATATGAGTATGAATAATGTGTGTGTTGTGAGGTAATAATAAGAGGTATGTGAATTTGGATAATGTGAACAGGAACGGGTTATGGTCCAACGGCGTATCTGAGTCGATACAGTTATGGTTATCGTGGGTCTCCTTTGCCGGTTCGTCCTTTTCTTCCCTTTTCTTTTTCTTTTTTTTTTTAATATAAGACTTGGTTTTGTGAAGTGGATTTGAAATAGTCAACTTAGTGTATTTGGGAGAGTTGTTTTTTCATCTTTCATTTTTTTGCATATTAATTGACATAGTTTATTGTATGAATAAATTGGGTGTAAATAGGGTACAGCAAGTCCGTGGTCTGGAGGCGGAGCATTGGCTGATAATAATGACAATAATGCATCAAGAAAGCGGCGTGGAGGTACATTATTAAATTCTTCTTTATTCTTTTTATTTTTATGTAGTTTATTTTTGTAATTAATCTATGCTTTTATATTTTGATATTTCGAAGGCCCGGATGGAGCGATGGATGGAGACTGGGTGTGCCCCAAGTGTGAGAATAGGAATTTCGCATTTAGAACCACTTGCAACATGAAGAAATGCAGTGCTCCTCGCCCTTCTGAACTCGTAACCAATCAATCCTCTTTGTTTTTTTTATTTTTTATTTTTTATTTTAATAAAAATGAAATGGTGTTAAAATAAATAAATTGTGGATGATATATAGGGATCAAATAATATGAAGAAGGAAGGAGGAGAGGTGCCAGAAGGAAGCTGGACTTGTACCAAATGCAGCAACTTGAATTACCCGTTCCGTAATGTTTGCAACCGAAAAGGATGCGGCAATGAGAAACCCGCCCCTCATTCCAACTCCAACTAATCTCTCTCTCTCTCTCTCTGTGATTCATAAATTTGCAATTTAATTGCTTGTACTATTCACTGCACGTGAATTTCACTGATGTAAAGGTTTTAGGCTGCCATTACAGTCTTCTTTACCGGTGAAATATTTTGTTTCATGTACGCTAAGAGATTTGTGGATTATTAGATTCTGTGTTTCTTTGTTTTTAAGTGAGATTTTGATAGTATGAATTGTAATTCTGTCAAGTTAAATTTTGCTTTTTGCCTAGTTAGGTTTGCTTTTTAGATGTTCACGCTGTTTAAAAGTTCAATAGTTGTGTGGATATTCTTTTTGTCCTTTGAAAATACAGTGTTAATGTTTTATTAATGTTGTCCCAGTCAGTTAGTTAATACGGCAGTAAAAGATATTAATCTGGGCCTTCACACAAATTATTTCCTGACAGCTGGATCCAGCCTGTATAAAGCTGTAAATAGGCCTTTCATAAGAAACGGGCCGAAAGTAATTCTAGACAGCTTTATTCAGCCTATATACAGTATAAATGGGCTGAAATTAATTCTAAACAGCTGAATACAGCCGAAAATGGGCCTTTTTAAAAATAAACACTCCGAAATAAAATTAAGACAGCTGGATCCAGCCTGTATACAGCTATAAATGGGCCTTTTTAGTTGTAATGGGCCGAAAAGTTAATTCCTGACAGCTGGATCCGGCCTTGCTCTGACTTAGTCATGGGCCTCTTTTCCCAAATCAGGGTACTGGAATCCAAATAGATTTCAACCAATGACTTGATAGGGAGTGTTGAGCTATATCCTTTTAAATCTATTTGCATGCAAAAACGTAATAAGATTAATCCCAATTGTTCAACATCAACACTAATCAGAATAATCAATCACTTATGCCACATTTACATGAATTAGTTTCAACGTCTATCTTTACAACAAATCAAATCGATTAAGCCACACAATAGAAAGATTCTACAAACACAATAACCAAAAAAGAAAATTAAGTACAGAAATATATCAAAGAATAACTCACATCTACAAATTTCACTCCACTCCCTGACTTTTTTCCATATTAAATTGCAAGTCAAGTCAGGGTATTGGAATGAAATTTAGATAATAAAAAACATATGTAATTAATTACTAAAATTTAGCCAAGACATTTCGCCCATCTGAACCAGCAACAGATCTTTTGAGGCAATCTGTACGGTTCAAGAGAAACCGGGTCCATGTTAAGTTTTCTAAGATTAGACCAGATGTAAACTCCTCTTTCTTGTTTCGTACCAGGTACTGTATTATCTAATATAAACGCCACTATCATTGCCACCACCATATTTATTGACAAAAGCGCATTTAATGCATAATTTAACTATCATAAGATAAAAAGAAATAAATTAATTTGTAAATAATTGTTTGTTTTGTGTGATGAAATATTAATATATTACTTACCGCAATATTACTGGTGCGAATGGGACCACTGGAAGCAGCGGAATAAGGAAGGAGATAACTGGGGAGAATAAGGCTGGAATTGGGAGAATAGCCCTGGAAATAAGCCGGAACAGAGAGGGAAATAAACAAAGTAAACCCTACAATTATCACATTTCGCGAACTAGCTGTTTGAGTGTATCTCAGTGTAGAAAGTCCTAAAGCAACAACCAAAGCCCATGTGAAACATAAAACAGAAGCCGCTACTGACAAGGGTATAGACGCAAGAAGCGCCCCTATTTTCCCTACAAAAATGTAAATAATGAATTAATAATACAAAATTAGCAAAAATAAATTTACAATTTCAAGGCGATTGATTAATGGACTAATTTGAGGTACCAAAGAAGGAGAAAATGATTAAAAAGAGGGCGCCGATTTGTAAGGCTCTTCTGCTGGCCATTTTGGTGGTACCGATTGTGTGTAGATTTTCGGTGAGCGTACCGCATCCTAAACCGGTACCCCATAAACCCGCGATTATGCTTGTTATTCCTTCCAATCCTATTCCTCTGCTCACTATTCCCTGCGTTGGCGGTCTCAGATTTACTAATAATGCCGTTGCATGATAAGTTCCTATCTGCAAAATAAAAAATAAAATAAAATAAATAAAATGAATCGATAAACAACTAAAATAAAATATATCAATAAATATATTAAATTAATTATTTAAATAAATATTTAAATATATAACTAACATAAATAAATAAATAGATTAATTTAGTTACTTCATTAGAAAAAATAAATAGATAACACAATAGATGAAATTAATTAACATAAATTACTTTTAGTTAACTCCCAATCCCTAATACCAGAGTCACAACAATCCTTGTCCCAACTCCTAAACCCCTAAAACAAAATCTCACTCACCGAGTCAACCGACGCGACAAGCGAAGCGAATACCATAACAACCCCAGTCCTAAACTCAAAAACTGGCGGGCCCCACTGGAACGGAAACGGCACTCTCACCCACTCCGCAGTCCTCCACGCGTTGGAGACGTCGGTCCGGCAGTGCCGCATTATATCGGCCTTTCTCCTGCACGCATCCGATAATATGTTGGAGCTGGGGATATTAGAAGTGGAACTATTACAGCCTTTGTAGGTGTAGGCTCCGCCGGCTGTTAGGAAGAACGCGTATGCCCATGTTATTCCCACGCTTAATGGAATCTGATATCAAAGTATTACAAAAATAAATGAATAAATAAATATAATATGTATAGTGAACATAAATAAAGAAAATAAAAATAACATGACATGATATAAAATAAAATAAAATAAAACAAAAAAATAAAATAGAATAGAATAAATAATAAAATAAAATAAAATAAATAATAAAAACCAAATGAAATATAATAAAATAAAATGAAATAAAAAATAAATTAATAAAAATAAATAAATGAAATAAACAAACGTTACCGCGTAGACAAGGAAAATACGGTTTCCAAACAAGGAGACTTTCCGCAAGTACTGCAATAAAAAACAGAAACCACTAAAAAACAAAACCCACCAACGGATTGCAAATAGAAAAGAAGGTTTGAGGGGTAAAATAGGAAATAAGAAGAAAAGTACGAGGGTGAAGAGGAGAACGAGGACAATCAAAGGAGCACTAATCTCGATGCAACTGCCCGCTTGCGGAAACCCGTAACTGAAGAACGAGAGACCGACTGCTGCTACCGTAGGTGCAACTACAACTGGATTTATTAACCTGTTCATTTTGCAATTTCATCCAACCATTGTTATCAAATTACAAAAGTACTACAAATACAGTTTGGCCCAAATAATAATATGAAATTACAGAAATCGTACAATATTATTTGGTTTTATACAATATGATGCGTATATTATCGCTAAATTATATAAATATTAAATAAGGCAATGTTATAATGTACTTAATATTCGCGTGCAAATTGTGGATTAGGAAAATGAGAAAAAATGATAAAATTTATTTAGACAAGTAAAAAAATAAATTACCTTACAAGAAGAGACATGAGACCACTGTACCCTAAAACTGTTTGGAAAATGGATCCAATAATTATTGCGCCTTGCAATTCTCTCATTATATGCTTGAATTTCTGCATTTAATCAAATATATCACAAAGAATAAGCACAATGTACTAAAGAAAATGAAATTACAAGCAGAATGAGTAATTAAAGAGCTTACATTTTCACTGAGATTTCTGAATTCTTCAGAATTTATAATAACTAAAGCTGGTGCTAAGTACACAAAAGAGCTTCCTTGTACCAATGGAAGTCTGGTACCGAAAAGTGTATGTAGAATTGTTGTGATTCCGGTAATGAATAGCATTGTTGAAATAACTGTTGCTGTATCTTTCTGTATAAATAAAAAAAAGAAGAAATGCAATTCCACTTAGGATTTCTGCATGTTAAAATATGCTGTGTAATTGAAAAAAAATGAAAAATGAAAAATGAAAAAAAAAAAAAACTTACATCCGAGCCGCCCATTGTTGGTACCATGACTAGTGGAATGAAAACAAGTGAACCAGCCATTGATAAGTAGTGTTGTATACCATATAAAATTAGAGCCACTGAAAATTAAAAAAATATAAAAAAAATTCAAATGACAATTTTCATCTTTTAGAGAAAAAAAAAAGAATAAAATAACACTATTTGCATGGACAAAATGTTTAATAATAACAAAAAACTTCATTTTGGACCGTTTTGAAAGGCCCAATTCATACCAACAATTTAATACCAAGAAATTCATAACCATTTCATTTAACAAATTTATGCAGGAAACAGAGATACAAAAACCGTGGGGTTTTGTTATCAACACAACATGCAAAAAATGGTATATCACATAAAAAAAACAGTATATCACTTGTAAAAAAAAAATCTCAAAATATCTTACCCCAGCCTGGATTTTCTGTGACTCCGCATTTCAAGCCTCCAGGCCTGAAAGCTTCTCTCTCTCTCAACTCATCTCCTTCACCTTGCGAATCTGAGAAAAACCCTAACTCCACTTCCGCTTCAACTCCTTTTCCACGTACTTCCACTTCCTCTTCCTTCTTCTCCTCCATTTTCTCCATCCTCGCCGGAAAACCTCCGTTCTCCCTCCTCGCCGGAAAACCACCACCATTCCGATCCGAATCAGGTTCGATCTCAGCCCTCCGTTCAGGCCCATTCTCTATATCCTCCGACGTGGCACCACCACCAGGCCCGTTCGATTTCGCACTGCGGTTGCCAAAACTGCTCTCCTCCCATCTCTCTCTGATTCTCCGGCCGAGCCGGACAGGGTTGAACCCGACCCGGTTAGGCCGTTCGGATGAATTATTATCATCCGGTTTGTTATCCCTGGTTCTTCTTGCTGGCGGATCTAAGAGGCTGGGAGCATTGGACGACATGGCGAGGCGGGAGCGGCTCAGTTCGCCAGAGTTGGTGTTGAACCCGGTTCGCTTGGCCCAGGATTTGAGCGCTTTAGGGTTGTGGTCGGGTCCCCGGACGAACGGCTCGATGCGGGGCGGCCATGGACCGGGTCGGTCGGGGTTCGGGTTCTGCGGATCGGGCGAGTCGGAGGTTGAACCGGGCTGCATTGCTACGCTACGGAGAGGATGAGGATTAGGAAGGGAGAGAAGAAGAAAAGAGAGGAAATGGAGGTTTTGGTAAAGAGAGCGTAGAAAGAAGGGAAAAGAAAGAAGAGCAGAGAGTGGGAAGTGAGATGGAGAGGTGACGTGTCGCTTTCAGTTTTTGGAATGCTTTGAAATTGATATGGTGATTATGTGTAGTCATGGATTTTATGATAATGCCTGTAATGACTCTTTCTTTACCTTTTGATGTGTGCGTAGGTTTAGATATAGTTTTATAAAACAAACAAGTAATTCATTTTGCTAATTAGTAATAAAAATGCTTAGGTGTCACTATTTTGATTTTTGAGGTAATGGTTAATTACTAATTGACATTAAAATTTTAAGCTGGTTTTTATATACTGAAAATGTCATTATATTTCAATAATATTTTATAAATGTGAGACTAATGACTGTATAAATTTAGTTAGCCATAGATCTATTAGGATATAAAAAAATGAAATAATAAACATTTGTTAATAAGTGGAATTTTCATTAAGAAAAAAGCAGACTCACTACACGGAGGCAAACACTGATACTGAGGAGAGAAATTTCGAATCCGAGAAAAGGCCAGGGAGAGCGTTTTTTTGTTTTTTACTTTTTTGAATTTGAAGAAAAAACATAAATTAAAATTATTATATTGAGGCTGATCGACGTCTCCAGACTGAGAAATTCGTTTTCTATTCATCCAATTTGCAGTAGTGTGATGCATTTTTATGAATTGTTATAAATGATTTGAAATTTTATATTATGTCATGACTTATTTAAGATATAGTATTTAAGTTGTCATGCATTGTTTCTTTAATTATATGTAATTATAGTATATAATATTGATTATTATTATATTATAAAGATCTAGTTAATTTTTGTAATAAAATTACACTAGTTCATCAAGAAATAAATGACTTTCATATATTTGCATAAAAGCTCTTTATTTTTTGCCGAAAATCTAAACACTATTTATCATAAAATATTAATATTTTTGTCGAATCTTAATATGATACATAAAGTTTCAGTGTCAAATTTATTTACTATCTCATCTCGAATTATAATTTTTTATATGCTTTTATTATAATAATTTTGCTTCTGATCAAACTAAACAAAAACTATATATTTCAAATGGTAATATTGTCTAATACAAATGAAAATGTCTCAAGAAAAATTTCTATATACGAATTGATCTTAGTTGATAGATTTATAAGAAAAATGTAATATTTGTCAAACAAATCTCGATCGTTAACTAAATTGGAGGAAAAATATTGAGTAAATGTTGGTGTTTCGTAACAACTCCAAAGAAAACTGACTTTTGGACGTTCTATATTTTTGGCAAATAATTTGGAAGAAAAAATAAGAGACGGCGAAGCTTGCTCTGCAGCTTATAATAATAATGGATTCCTGTCTTTCAAGATACGTTTCCAACGTGTATTCTCGCATGGACCCGTTCCAAGATAATCTTATATGCTAAATTTGTAAAAATATTGTAAATTTTCTATTTTAATTCATATTCAAATTTGAATATGTATAATTCACATGATTGGTTGCATCTATTTTGCTTTAAATAGTCATCCATCCATTAACTTCATACATATTAGCACGATTAACTTCATCTACCTTCATTTATCAAAAAAATATGTATATCTACCTTCACTTTTGAAGTTTCTTCTGATTTGGAGCTTTGATGAAGATAGGATCAGGCTCTTCGGCCGTGTGAATATTAGATTGATGCATTTCTTTTTTTCCTGAAGATGGTCTCTTTGTTTTATTTAGGAATTAGGATGTATTTTTTAATATACGAGTTGAAGAAAAGATTGTATTCTCGATTTAAGAAATCAGATAATTTATTGTACTTGACATGTCAATTTTACGAAACATGTTTATCTACATTGTGTATATATTTGAGTTTGATGTTTACTTTATTTTTATACGAAACACAAAATATAAAGCAAGATGAAAACATGGTATTTTCAAACATATTTTCTGTACTTTGATTCAGCCAGAGAAATATTTTTTTCTTTTCTTCTTTGTACTTTTCAATATATACAAATAATCAAAAGCATACAAAAATGAAATGGCTATAATATCAAAGCTTTTGTTTCTATCATTTAGAAAATAATCTCTTGTTTCTTTTGAAATACATATACATTTAATCAAGGATACAAAATGTCAGAAATATGACTAAATATGAAAAACATGGTATAATAAGATCCATCCAGAAAAGAGGCACATTCCCTCCCATCAAATGGTCCCTTCACTTATCAATTGAACATGGTTAAACTAATTCAACCTGAAAACGGTACACTAAAATTAAAAAAATTATTGGCAAGGATGAACGGTTTTTACCTTTTAAGTTAATACTTTTGGTTTAATGAAGATTTATATTTCAATCGGTACTATGCGAAAATTAGGCCTCATTTAAGCAATCAAAACATTGAACCAATCGATTTTAAGGTTGTTACATCTAATACAATCAGGCATGCTAGCTACAAGTCCGAATTTCGAACTGATTGCAGCAAAAGGGTTAATCCAATCCAAAAAGCAAAAAGAAAATACAAAAACACAGTGGCTATAGTAAGGCACGGTATTCAGGTAACTGTTAATACTTTCAGGGATGATAAAGATCAGGAAACAACTTAACCTGAGATGAGTGAATTTTAGGGCGTCTTTGTTTATTTCAGAATGCTTCTTGTTATCTCATGTCTAGGTTTTCCATGTGGGGCGAAGAAGACGGCGTCAGGGAGGCGAGTGGGTGGCATAAGCGTAAGTAGGCCGGAGTACAATTGAGAGAGAGAAAAGATCTCTCCATTTTTGTTTAGAATTGTTTTCTATTTCTTGAAACAGAGTTAACAGTCCCGTTTAACACAGTTAACAGCCCCGTTAGTAGCTTATCTATCAAGGGCAGATGATGAAAGATTTGACGGTAGATGAAGGCTTGCTGAATCTTTTTATTTTGTTCAAGTAATCTCCTTTCATCGTAAATGCTTTAGCTTTTTGATATTGCATAAGATAAATATGGTGCAAATAAACCGAAAGAAATAATTGGAATTGAATAAACAACCCTTCTTCCTGTAATTAAAAAAAAAATTATATTAGAAATTCGAAAAAAGATAGAATTTTCTCTCTGTAAAATGAATGCCAAAAACATTCAAGAATCTTATAGGAGAGCCTTTACACATGCTGGTACTGGTACCGGTAGCATTGCCAAATATAACAATTATCATTTTTCATTCAATCCAAAAAAAAAAGAAAAATAATTATTGTTTCTAATTACATAATTAGGACCGGTCTTTTACTAATTCTTTAGGTTAGAACTTAAACATTAATTCACCCAAGCTAATTAAATAAAGCTCCAAGTAAAAAAAAAATGATCTTCGATTGGTACATAATTGTACTGGTACGAATCTTGTTCATCCAATATCAATAAGAACTATTCTACTAAATTCAGTGCAAATTGTAAGATCCTGTAGCCACATAAGAAAAATAGTTTTTTTGTGCAACTAATCAAACTAAGATAATCGAAATATTACAACACTTCCGTATTACATAATTCTTACATTCAACAACCTTATTGAGCACACATAAACGAAAATCAACACAAACAAATCAAACAAATAAACAAAGCAAATAAACGAGTACAAATAACACGCAAACCACACACTCAAATCATAGAAATAATAATAAAATATCACAAAGCCCAAACTGAATAATACCAGGTAGCAGCAAGACCAATAGTAATCTTCTCAGTTTTCGATCACTACGCGCCTAATATGCTCGATTTTGTGTTTGTCTTCATTTTGCACCCTCCGAATGAATTTTTCCGGCATAGCTTTCAAAAGTAAATATTCGAGTTTTTTCAAGTATTGTAGATTCGGGAGCACCCGCAACTTCAGACATTTTTGTATTACCAGATAACCAAGCTCAGGCAGGGCCCCATCCTCTATATGCCATTCTTCTAATTTCTCTAACAAAGAGATTTCCAAGTAAAGTAGCGTACTAAAGCTGTTTGCCGAACAAATCATTCGCTTTCCAATATATGCGCCTTTATACAGAACTAGTGTCTCGAATTGAGACTGAGACAGCACTTGCATCTGATCAATGTGAGATTGTGAAAGTACGATATTATTGACACGGTCTGGAAACATATCATCATTTAACCTCGCATTCTTTGGTTGAATCTCACCATTCAAATACAAGATAGTTGATGGGTACCTCTGTAGGTAATAATCTAAAAATATATTGGGATACCTCTGTTTAAGCTCAGCCAGTCTCGCAAAAGCTGCTTCCCAAGAATCATTTTTAATTGTAAGGATTAACTCAGGTTCTGGCCATTCGTATACGGTAAAAATCATTTCATGACTTGGTGGGTCGGGTGACGCGGAGCCTACTCGTATGACTATACAACTAAGATAACAATCTACATGCTTCAGATTTTTGTTGGCCAATGTACTCTCGGAACCTTTTATGACTATACCAGAACAATGATAAATTTCTAATGTTTGGAGATTGTGTAAATGATCAATATCTAAGGTCAATTTGGAGGTTTCGAAATAGCAATATCTAAACACCAAGCATCTCAAGTGGAGCATACTCTTTAGATTATTCAACCAGTATGGGTGTTCTTTACTATAAATTCGGATTATTACCAAAACCCTAAGCAGCTTAAATTGAAAATCAAATGGCGCTACCTTTCCAAAGAAGAATAAGGTGCGGACGTTTGGAATTGAGTATTCACCGGCCAGTTTGCTGGTATCGTCCGAGTTATAATCCGCAAGTTGGAAAGTTACACGACGAGTAACATTACTACCCTGAGAATTATTTTGCTTTCGAAATACATTTAAGAAATCTTTCTCTTGAGCTTCACGAATAGCTAAATCAAGAAGGAGATCGTGTACACGGAACCACTTGATGATGGAATCACGGTATCTATCAATGACTTGAATCATACACCTGTATGAAAAGAAACATTCTATGTTAGAATGTGACTAGTGAACAAAGGAATTTGGCCCATTAAGAAGATAATGTTGAGCTCCCTCCTCATTTGGGCCTAATTTTGGGATTTTAATTTAACTTTTGTAATAAAGGAAAAAGAAAGGGACTTTTTGTAAAAGGTTCATAAAATGCACTTAGATCACCAGAGTGTTTTCTTTTTTCTCTGTGTGCGTGAGGTTTGAGTTTTGAGACCATCTCTTCATTTTTCGTGAAGAAAGAAAACAGCCAAAAGAAAAAGAGAAGGAGGGAGAGACAGAAAGAGAAGGAGAGAAGAGAGACCGAAACTTGCTCTTTGTAAACTCTCTCATATCATTCGCTTGGTACGGTCGGCACCGAAATTAATAATATAAAGAGATTTTCTTTAATCTTGTGTTTGTGATTTTATTCCTCATGTATTGAGTGAATCGGGTATGACTTGTGGTGTTGATTTTAGTATTTGAGTTAATCATATTTATCGCACATAAGGTGTTCGTTGAAAGTACCGAGAGAGAAAATTTGTTTAAAACACCCCAT
The DNA here is from genome assembly GCA_024447665.1 of Juncus inflexus. Lineage (NCBI taxonomy): Eukaryota > Viridiplantae > Streptophyta > Magnoliopsida > Poales > Juncaceae > Juncus > Juncus inflexus. The sequence continues at coordinate 11,885,235 of JAJHPC010000013.1, read as the reverse complement.
TTTTCCTAACAAATAACTATATATTATGTTATATATGTATGCATATACATGCAAAATAAAAATAAAAATAAAAATAAAAAACATCACTCTATATGGACTACTAGGTTCTGAACGTACGTTGCACGCGTGAATTCCATTTTTATGTTATGTGAGTAATAACTCCATAGTTAAGCCCTCTTGCTTTTATATAGCAAAACCCTAATATCAGGAGTAATTCTTGCTCTATTCACAGTCACAAAGCATATTAGGAGTAATAACTTTATATTAGGACTAAATACATTAGTAACTCTATTCAGAACCCTAAAACAATTAATATAAAGACTAATTGCTTTGTGACCATAATATTTCACGAGCTTAATTTCTTAAAGTAAACCCTAATCAAACCAGTTAAACAAATTTCTTCAATTAAACCTTAATCGTGCAGTTAAAACTATTACCACCAATTAAGCTCCAATCAGACCTATTAACCCTCAAATTCACACTCATGTAACCCTAATTCATCGAAATTAAGACCAAAATCATTGAATACCTCTAATTCGTACTGGTATAAACAACTTTATCCTTAATTAAGACCGAATTCAGTCCCTATAGCCAGATTAATACCTAATTCAGCTCTGGGTTGCAGAAATTACAATGATTCACTGCTGATTTAGCACTTAATCGGCCTAATTATCACAAAATTCGGACTCGTAGGCAAACAATAGTAAACACGATTTAATTAGGTTTTGTTACATTAAATGGATAATTAGGTGGTCTTTAAGGTCCGGATTTTGGGGAGGAGATTGATAAAGAATAGAAACTAAACGACCAATTATTGTTTCTGAAGAATTGACCGGATTGAATTTGGGAAAATTCGAAGGCCTAAAGATCCTAATTTTGGGGAGAAGATCGAACCTTTGATGAAAAGGTCGTGAATTTACACAATAATTTGCTGCAGAGTGCTTGAGAGAGAGAGAGAGAGAGAGAGAGAGAGAGAGATGGGATGGGAAGAGCTGACACTTGAGAAGAAAGGAAAAAAAACTCAAAAGACTACGAACCAGATAAAATGGAGAAGAGAGAAACTTGAAAAGATCATGAACCAGAGCTTGGTTAGACCGGGTTTTTAGGTTAAATGACCATTTTGCCCTAGAATTTTATTATGTGCGGAATTGATTGTAGACCATCCGATCAACAGATGAAAGGCTCGAAAAATATCATATGATCGAGTTGCCAAATATCATTTGATTTCAAACTGATTTGGGCCCGCACATGTGGCATTGTTTGATTGGCTATGGGAAGAAAAAGTGTCCAAAGCAATACCCTTTAATATAGTGTAATAGGATTAGTTAGGAACATTATTGGTGATATAGGAAAAAAATAATAATCATGTATCAGTTTTAACGTTAGATCAGTTGCATAAATTTCTCATTTATAACTTGTTAGTTGCTCAAATTCACACAGATTTTTATCAAGGAAATGACACATAAATAGAGATTGCAGTACACTGGACACTAGAACAGGCAGTGTTTGGTCCTCTTCTATTATAACTTATGATTATTGTAGTGTTTTACATCGCTTTTATGTTGTATATATCTATGAAAATAAAATTTTGTATCAAAATTTTATAAATTCTAGAAGTTTACAATTGTTTTATTTGCAAGAACCTTAAGAAAATGACAAATCATTACCAATATTGTATATACATAAAAGTCATAGATAAAAAAGTTACCTCTGAGCAAGTTCTTCTAAATACTTCTCAGCTTTTTCCTCCACGGTACCTTGTCCATCATGCCGTATGAATCCTTCTGCAACCCATAGATGAATAATAAGCTCAGCTCTATACACAGTATCATCTGGAAAGGAAGCCAAGTAGATGAAACATGTTTTCAAATGAACGGGCAAATCTTCGTAACTACTAGCTAGAATCTTTGTACACTCTTTTCCATCGGTTTGCCAATCCATGGTCCGCATCACCTTATTCCAAGCAGTTTCCGTTTGAGGTTTTGTTGACAACATACCACCTACAACAACTAACGCGAGAGGCAAGCCACCACATTGCTTTGAGAAACTCTTCGCCACCTCTAGTAGATCATGAGGATATCCTTCATTAAAAACATTTCTCGGTAAAGCCTTTTTGAAGAGGAGCCTGAGACTTTCTTCCTCGCTTAAGAAATGAAGCTCGAACGGATCACTTTCCAGGTCTACTGCCTTGGCGATATCGAAAAATCTAGTAGTGATCAGCACCCGACTACCTTTATTATTATCAGGTAAAGCGACCTTGATTCGAGCCCATGCATCTTCCGACCAAATATCATCCAACACAATTAAGTAACTTTTTTCTGTTAAGAATTTGTTAACCTCGGTTATATAATACACTTCGTCGCGCTCTTTTTCAAAATTTTCGCCATAAGCCTTCTGTAAAATTTTCTTCAAGAGATCTATCGACTTAAACTGTTGTGATACAGTTAACCATACATCAAATTCGAACGGTTTCTTGCTCTTAACACTGTGAGTAAATTAAAATAGGTATAGATAATTAGTTTTGCATTATATATAAAAATATTGGCTCATTTTGCAAGAAATGAATCGACAAAATTTGAACATTAGGTCATTTTTTATATTTCTTTTTATTTTATCATATGAGAAAGAAACATTCAATGAGAATTTTTAAACAATCCCTTATCCTTTTCATTATTGCAAATACCTTGATTTTTGTAATATTAAAAAAAATCTATTCTTAAGTTTTCATTTCCAGTTCTTGCCTAAATTTTCATTTTTAAATGGAAAATATGCTAAAATACTGTGATAATTTGCGATATTTATGTTGTACTCTGAAATTCATAAATTACAACACTATTTGAAAAATTAAATTACATGAACTGACCTCTGGTATACTTTTTCGGCAAGAGTGGTCTTTCCGAGTCCTCCCATTCCCACAATAGACACCACCGACCGTCTAGAAATGTTTTCATCAAGAAGCATCCCAATGATTTCTTTCTTCTCAGTATCAAAGCCAACAAGATCTATCTCATCAATTTCAGGAATCACATGCGGCCTATTAGGCAGCGTTACAATTCCCGTATTGTCGTCCCCCAAAACATTTAAGCCAAAGCTGATTGACAAAATTGATAAACGATTAAAAAAAAATAATTGCCATAGTTAAAAATCAAGTTTAGGCACAATTATTAAAGAGAGGAAACTTAAGTCTCTAAAAGAAGGCAAAAAGGAAAAAAATTAGAGACAAAAAATATACTTTGAGACTTTTCTAGTTACATATCAACATAATTTTGGATAACAAATTATACCTATCTTTATTTTCTCTGATCTCCTTGAGCCTAGCTTGAATCTTGTTGATCTCACTATCAAGATTGTGCATAGCAACTAACTTCTTCCGTTTCTTGCATGCCCTCTTCAAGGTGTTCAACATGCCGGGCTCTTTCAGACTTAAACTCTCAACCTTTATTAAGAATGTATCGATGGCATCCTCTATCATAAAAGATACTTCCCTTACATCCTTCACCCAAATTTGAACACTATGATTACCCTTACGTTTCGAATCGGCGTCTTTCAAAAACGATTGAATCCATCTCAACTCACGCTCTACAGAATCCACCTTGTCCTTCACTCCATACAAGAGAACCGCTTCTTTAAATACAACATCGGCAAGCTTGAACAACAGTGAACTCACAATTTCCTGAGCCATCTCTCTCTTTTTCTTGTCTGGCTATATTCTACTTTTTGTAAGTAGATTGTTTATATGAAAAAACCTTGGTTTATGATTGATATGGCTTTGTAAGGTGGATATAGGTTGATATATATATAGTGGGTTAAGGATACTCATTTTTCTTCTTCTCTACTCAAGGTTTTATTTTCACTTTCACTAGGTCTCTATTCTTTACTTTTCGTGTTTAGGAGGAAAAGAAAAAGGAAAGCAAAATCAGAATAAAGAAGAAAAAAGAAGAGTAAGAAGACATGACAAGCAAAGCACAAGTTCGAACCTTTTCTGTTGCGCTTCAACTTTTTGATTTGTTGCTTCAGATAGGTATCTCTATTAATTTTTTTTGTTCTCTCTTTCGAAAAGAAAAAAAAAAAAAAAAAAAACTAAAGCTGCAAAATAATCTTTAAGAACAGAAATATAAGTTGTTACAAAGTAACCTTAAAAAACCAAAAAATTAAGAAATTTGTATATAAAACATAATATAATGCACGTTTCGAAGAAACAATTAATCAAAACTACAGACAACTCTAAAACATAATAGAAAGATTAGTAGAATTATATTGGATAAGTGTTGCAAAGGCCCTGTGAGCTCAAAGAGTCCATTTTATTTGATATTTTCTTGAAAAATCTTCCTAGAAAAACAGCATCAATTTGAGAATATTATATAAACAAAAAAAGAAGAAAAGTAGCATCATGATCCATTACTTAAATGTTCAAAAATCTCAATACATAAGCATGATCAATAATTAGAACAAACAAGAGAGAGAAGAAATATATAGACAAGAGATGGAAGAGAGGGTGCAAAAAGTGGTGGTGATGCGTCACGGCGATCGGATCGACAATTTCGATCCGTTGTGGGTCCCAAACGCAGAACGTCCGTGGGACCCAATACTAATTGAGGCCGGCAAGGCCAGGGCTCAAGCCATTGGGGCCCGCCTGTCAGGCCTCGATTTTCCTATTCATCGTATTTTTGTCTCTCCTTTCATTCGCTGTCGCCAAACTGCTGTTGAGGTTGTCTCAGCTTTCCCCTCATTAAGAAAAAAGAGAGAATTAAAAACGAAATTAATTACAAACAACATTAGAATAAAAGCCAATGGTGTTTCTTTGACAATCTTGAACTTTTAAGTAATTCTACATCACAAACCTCATATTGGTTAAAAAGGACCTGTTGGCCCATCTTTAGGCAGTCACCTGTACTGATTTCTAAATCCCTATATAATAAACCTGATTCGCTTTTCTTAAAGCTTTCTGGTATTAATACTTTCACCTCGAACCCTAAAATTTATTCATATATTAAATTATTAAATCGGGTTTTACAACTGAATTAGGCTTTAACTTAATTAGGTCCTATTTCAATTAAAATAAATAAAGATTTCCATAGTTCATCATAATTTTGATTCAAGTAAAAATCATCATAATTTCAATTTTCAGGTTTAAGAGGGGTATATCTGATATTTTTAGATATTGCAGGGGTAGAAATGAAAAAATATTAACAGAAATTTAATTTAATATAATTTAATTTGATTGAACTTTACCTTCTCGAATGAAACTAGGGAAATATAAATGCTCTAACTTTTTAATTTTGCGTAAGATAAATACGGTGAAAATAAACCCAAAGAAATAAATAGAATTGAAAAAATAACCCTTTTCCTATCCTTTCCTTGTGACCTGAATTGCTAGAATTTGTTAGCCAAAAAAGAAAAAAAAGATTTCAGAGAATAATGAGTAATTGATGTGTTTACTCCCCGATTAATTAATTTGGATTAGAATTGTATAATTTTATTAAAGTAAACAAAGTTATATTCGAAATTAGAAATATTTTGTCACCACTGAATTGTTTTCTTATTTTGAGACTAGAATCCTCTGATGTGTACTCTTGATTGTGCGAACAATGCTACAGAAAAAAAAAAATTATTATTACAAGTATAATCAGAATCACTGAAGAACTGAGCTCAGCAGGAATCTACTAAAAGGATAATGAGAATTACCTTTTTACCCTTGGGCTTGAAGCAGGCCTACTTTCTAAACCGTCATAAAAAATAAATATAGCCTAAAAATTCCACTCTATTAGGGTCCATTTCAGAAGCGTACCATCGAAACTGAACTATCATGCAACAGGTTATTACTATTTGGTCACTGGCAATGGAATCTCTTCTAAGGTCGCTCCTTCTTCTTCCTACTCGAATAAGCTCGACCATGAGAAATCTGAGGTACAAGTTTTTGCATTTATGCCCTCAAAGAATTTCAATTTCACATTGTTGCTCTAGATCTCATGATTTCTCATTTTGAGTTGCGGTATCCTTCGAATTTCTCATTTTGTAAGGGTTTAATTAATGTACCTTACATGAAGAGACATGTGATGAGACCACTGTACCCCAAAACTGCTTGAAAAATGGACCAATAATTATCGCTCCTTGCAATTCTCTCATTATATCCATGCTTGAATTTCTGCATGTAATCAAATAACACAAATAAAAGCAAAATTTATACAAAAAATGCACTGAAAAATGAAATTAGCAGCAGAATAAGTAATTAAAGAGCTCACGCTTTCACTGAGATTTCTGAATTTTTCAGAATTAATAATTACTAATGCAGGTGCTAAGTATACAATAAGTAATTAGACTGTTATATCTATTTGCGGACTAAAAAGTAATAATAATATTAATCACACTTGTTCAACACTAATCAGATTAATCAATACCTTATGCCAGATTTACATGAATTAGTTTAACATCTATCTTTACAACAAATTAAATCAATAAAGCAGCTTCTACAAACAAAATAACCAAAAAAAAAAATTAAGCACAAAAATCACCAGCAACACAAAGAATAACTCACATCTATAAATTTCACTCCAATCCCCGACTTTTCCCAATATTAAATCACACGTCAAGTCAGGGTATTGGAATGAAATTCAGCAAATAAAATTACAAGCAGAATGAGTAATTAAAGAGCTTACATTTTCACTGAGATTTCTGAATTCTTCAGAATTTATAATAACTAAAGCTGGTGCTAAGTACACAAAAGAGCTTCCTTGTACCAATGGAAGTCTGGTACCGAAAAGTGTAAAAAAAGAAAATCTCAAAATCACTTACCCCAGCCTCCAGGCCTGAAAGCTTCTCTTTCTCTCAACTCATCTCCTTCACCTTGCGAATCTGAGAAAAACCCTAACTCCACTTCCGTTTCAACTCCTTTTCCACGTACTTCCACTTCCACTTCCTTCTTCTCCTCCATTTTCTCAGTCCTCGCCGGAAATCCTCCGTTCTCCCTCGCCGGGAAACCACCGGCGTTGCCATCCGAATCAGGTTCGATCTCAGCCCTCCGTTCAGGCCCCTTCTCTATATCCTCCGACGTGGCACCACCAGGTCCGTTCGATTTCGCACTGCTGTTGCCAAAATTGCTCTCCTCCCATCTCTCTCTGATTCTCCGGCCGAGCCGGACCGGGTTGAACCCGACCCGGTTAGGCCGTTCGGATGAATTATTATCTTCCGGTTTGTTATCCCTGGTTCTTCTTGCCAGCGGATCTAAGAGTCTGGGAGCATTGGAAGACATGGCGAGGCGGGAGCGGCTGAGTTCGCCCGAGTTAGTGTTGAACCCGGTTCGCTTGGCCCAGGATTTGAGTGCTTTAGGGTTGTGGTCGGGTCCCCGGACGAACGGTTCGATCCGGGGCGGCCATGGACCGGGTCGGTCGGGGTTCTGGTTCTGCTATGATGAGAGGAAATGGAGGTTTTGGTAAAGAGAGCGTAGAAAGAAAGGAAAAAAAAGAAGAGGAGAGAGTGGGGAGTGAGAGAGAGGTGACGTGTCGCTTTCAGTTTTTGGAATGCTTTTAAATTGATATCGTGATTATGTGCGGTCATGGATTTGATGGTACTGCCTGTAATGAGTCTTTCTTTACCTTTTGATGTTTAGATATAGTTTTATAAAACAAGCAAGTAATTCATTTTGCCAATTAGTAATAAAAATGTTCAGGTCTCACTATTTTGATTTTTGAGGTAATGATTAATTACTAATTGACCTGGTCTTTATATACTGAAAATAGCATTACATTGCAATAATATTTACAGATGTGCGACTAATGAATGTATAAATTTGGTTCGCCATAGATCTATTAGGATATGAAAAAAAAAAATGAAATAATAAACATTTGTTAATAAGTGGAATTTTCATTAAAAAAAAAGAAGACTCACTACACGGAGGCAAACACTGCTACTGAGGAGAGAAATTTCGAATCCGAGAAAAGGCCAGGGAGAGCGTTTTTTTGTTTTTTACTTTTTTGAATTTGAAGAAAAAACATAAATTAAAATTATTATATTGAGGCTGATCGACGTCTCCAGACTGAGAAATTCGTTTTCTATTCATCCAATTTGCAGTAGTGTGATGCATTTTTATTTTATTATTTTTGTTTATATGAATTGTTATAAATGATTTGAAATTTTATATTATGTCATGACTTATTTAAGATATAGTATTTAAGTTGTCATGCATTGTTTCTTTAATTATATGTAATTATAGTATATAATCTTAATTATTATTATATTATAAAGATCTAGTTAATTTTTGTAATAAAATTGCACTAGTCCATCAAAAAATTGCTCTGCAGCTTATAATAATAATGGATTCCTGTCTTTCCAGATACGTTTCCAACGTATATTCTCGCATGGACCCGTTCCAAGATAATCTAATATGCTAAATTTGTAAAAATATTGTAAATTTTCTATTTTAATTCATATTCAAATTTGAATATGTATAATTCACATGATTGGTTGCACCTATTTTGCTTTAAATAGTCATCCATCCATTAACTTCAAACGTATTAGCATGATTAACTTCATCCACCTTCACTTTTGAAGTTTCTTCTGATTTGGAGCTTTGATGAAGATAGGATCAGGCTCTTCGGCCATGTGAATATTAGATTGATGCATTTCTTTTTTTCCTGAAGATGGGTTCTTTGTTTTATTTAGGAATTAGGATGTATTTTTTAATATACGAGTTGAAAAAATTATTGTATTCTCGATTTAAGAAATCAGATAATTTATTGTACTTAAGATGTCAATTTTACGCAACATGTGTTATCTACATTGTGTATATATTTGAGTTTGATGTTTACTTTATTTTTATCCGAAACACAAAATATTAAGCAAGATGAAAACATGGTATTTTCAAACATATTTTCTGTACTTTGATTCAGTCAGAGAAATATTTTTTTTCTTTTCTTCTTTGTACTTTTCAATATGTACAAATAATCAAAAGCATACAAAAATGTAATACCTATAATATCAAAATGACTAAATATGAAAAACATGGTATAATAAGATCCATCCAGAAAAGAGGCACATTCCCTCCCATCAAATGGTCCCTTCATTTATCAATTGAACATGGTTAAACTAATTCAACCTGAAAACGGTATACTAAAATTAAAAAAATTATTGGCAAGGATGAACGGTTTAATGAAGATTTATATTTCAATCGGTACTATGCTGAAATTGGGCCTCATTTAAGCAATCAAAACATTGAACCAATGGATTTTAAGGTTGTTATCTCTAATACAATCAGGCATACTACAAAGTCCGAATTTCAAACTGATTGCAGCAAAAGGGTTAATCCAATCCAAAAAGCAAAAAGAAAATACAGAAACTTAGTGGCTATATAGTAAGGAACTGTTAATACTTTCAGGGATGATAAAGAGGAAACAACTTAACCTGATGAGTGAATTTTGGGGGAAAAATAATAATATATTTTTTAATTAATTGTATAAAGCCTGAATGTCTCTTCACTCTCTTGTCCAAAATTTCTATTTAAAGAAAGATCAACAAAATAATTCATTGTTTTACTTAGCATACGGAAGGGGGGTTTATTATTCGTTAGTGGGTTTTTAGGTTGAAAGAGACTGGTTGTTTAAAACAGCTGACCGGTTGTTTAGACTATTTTGGTTTGCCATCTGTACTCAATTAGAAGTATTTTTACCAAATAATTCTCTTCTTTTGCATAATTTTGAAATTAGCAAACTTATGCAAAAAATAGCATATTGCAACCAATATAAGAATTTTATTCTATTCATGTAGATTTTAAGCCAAGAAAGGATATATGAAAGATTTACTCACTGAAATAGCTACAGTGCAAGAACGCTTCGTACAAACAACATAACTTGTGCGTGCACGAAATGTGGCGTCACTCACTCAGGCTTGAGCTACTTACTCTACTCTCATTTATTTATCATTATCACTATAGAATTTATAGATGAACGAGTTTGGCTATTACCGGGTCGGGTTTGTTTGTTATTAGATATTGGATTCGATAATTATATAAAAGACAAAGTTTCGTGTATATTCTTTATTTCCCTCTGTTGAAACCAGGTACGTTGGAAATATCGCCTAATTATTTATTCAGTTAAATGAAGATTCCAGGTGGGGATTTTCGTTTTCTAAATTTTAACTTTTTGTTTTAATTAAATTTTGGACTCGAAAAAATAACTAAAAGGAGATAAATTCAAAAGATAATTAGAATAGTTATGTTTTTGGTTCTATACTTATGAAAATAGAATATTGTTCTAAAGTTAGAGAATTGCATAATTTGGTGCTTGAGAGTGACTCGTTGTTTTATTTTCTTCGGTTCTTCCACCGACGACTCACTGGACGTTACTCGTACTCTGCCGACTTGTTTTTCTCCGCTCTTAGTAGACTGGAGTTCTCCATTTCCAAGATGCTACTTTTTAATGCACGTTTTGTTGAAACTTCAAAGGAAAAGAGAAGAAAAAGTAATTCAATTTGAAACATATATTTTATGCAAATTCAAGAACAACATAGATTCTTCTTGATTTGTTTTGTTTATATATTAATGATTACAATTTGTTTGAATGTTCTAGACAAAATCATAAGAATAATTTTTGGTTTTTTCTGATAAACACTAAATTTTTAATATTTACAAAATAACAAATTGCATGCTTATTGAATAAGATATTTCATGTTCATAAGTAAATCCTTGTCATATAATAAGACGTTCCACTAATTTATGATAATATCTAACATTGAATTTGTTCATCTTTGCAAAAATCTTTATATTTATGAGAATAAATTGTTAAGCAACACCATATTTTGAGCTCTAATATAATATTCATTATTCATTATTCTCATTGTTTAGAAAACCAAAATACAAGTTAATGAAATATCAACTGCTAAAATATAATCAGATGAGAAAATTCAAGTAATTACGAAATATCAATAATGAAAAGTCTTTTTGTAAGTAAAGAGATAAAAAAAATCATAAAATTCTTATTAATGTTTTCTTTATTTTAAAATTCCAATAAATATTAGATTTCCATAAAATTTTAAAATCTGAAGAGTAAATAATATAATCTTCGATACACTTACTTTAATCATTAAATCTACAACGCATGAATTGGTTCATTCACTTATAAGTGATTCATGAGTTCCAGTTTAGATAAAACGGAGAGGAGACGAACAACTAAATCCGCCATTATTATAACAATAACAATAACATCATCCTTCCTTCCTTGCATTGAAACAGTTTCACTTTCACATTCACACCAACTCTTTCTCTCTAAGTTAAGATCGCTCTCATGGCGGTCGTTGCGCCTCCGAGCCACGGTGGATCCTCCCCGGCGATGACCGAGTCCGCACTGGATCCTCCCCGCCGATCCTCGGCCTCGGCCGCATCGGCGGCGAAGCTGGCGGACGCCATTGGAGACGCTTCGTCGGATTCCTCATCGTCCGGCGGAGATCAATCTTCTGATCGCCGAGAACTTGATTTGATCGTGAGATTTTCAATTGACTTGTTTGATTGAAACTAGAAATGCTATCAATTTCGTGTAGAATTAAATAAAGTACTTTGAGTTCAACTGGGTATTTTTTATTTATTTAATTTTGTAATTTTTTTTCAGAATCAAGGTCTGGTAGCTAGAAGCGAAGAGTATAGGCTTCTTTTTAGATTACCATGTGATGAGGTTCATTTATATGTTTTCTCTAATTTCATAATTCAGAATATCTTTTTTATTTCATTTTTTGTCGATTTAATTTTAGTAATTAATGGATTTTTTTATTTTTTTATTTTTTTTTTGTAAATAAAAGGTGCTTGTGACAGACTTCAATTGTGCTCTGCAAGATAGCATTCTTCTCCAGGTAGTTCTGTTTTTTATCCAATTTAAACAATCTAAAAAATATCATTTCATTGAAAAGAAAATCCATTTTCGCATTTTATTAGATAATATTTTATTTTATTTTGTAATTCTTTTGCAGGGGCATATGTATTTATTCGTTCGCCATGTTTGTTTCTACTCGAATATTTTTGGTTATGAGACTAAGGTACTTTTCTTGTTTCAATTAGGCTCTTATTTTATAAATAAAGAAAATAAATTTATTTATGGTTTATTTAATGTATTAAATTATTTATTTGTAGAAAAAAATTTCACTCAATGAAGTAAATGCTGTGCGAAAAGCCAAGACAGCTGGCATTTTTCCAAACGCTATAGAAATTACGGCCGGGGGCAAAAAGGTACAATTACCAAAAACAATTCACCTATCCGAATTATTCTGTAACCTAATTTTTAAATTAATTAAAATAATTGAAATAAATGCAGAATTTCTTTGGATCTTTTCTCTCACGAGATGAGGCGTACCGAGTAATAACTGAAGCCTGGGCCCATCAAAACCCTAATGCAAAAGCTTTTCTTGATCGCCAGGTCAGCACCAGTAGATTAAAACTAATGATCTTTAATTGGTTTATTTTTATTTATTTATTTATTTATTTCTAGGATTCAAGGTCTAGTAGTATTAATGAAGAAAATACGTTTGGCTTGATTGAAGCAAAAGAAGAACTTGATACCTCTTCCTCGGACAGGTTTGACTTTGACCAGCATTTATAAAAAAATAATAAAATAAAATAAAAGTGAAATACATTGTTGAAATTTACTGAAAAGTCCGTTTGTTTTTAATTATTTGCAGGAATTTGGATGCAAATGGATCTGTGTCTAAATCTATTGCTAATGGAAGTATCAGTAATAGTAACAACAACAACAACAACAACAACAACAATAATAATAATAATAATAATAATAATAATAATAATAATATTAATAATATTAATAATAATGATGATGATGAAGAAGAAGAATTAATTATATTGAAGAAACCTAGTGATAATAATGAAATAAGTGAAAATGGAAATGATGCAAATGCAGTTTCGAGAGATGTATTTATTTGGCAAAATGAGGATATTAATGCTCCTAAGGGTACTTCATTATTTATTGTAATATTATTTATTATTATTATTGTTATTAATATTATTTATTTTCTATGTATAGTTCCTGAAGACTACACATTGATAGCTGAAGCAAATTTTCCAGTAAGTCATAGTAGTATTTAATTCTTTTATAACTTTCCATAAACTTTTATTACTTTTTATTTTGAAATTTAAATTTTACAAAAAAAATGTAGGTTGGAGTAGAAGAGTTTTATAAATTATTCCTTTCTGACGATTCTTTTGATTTTCTTGACGATGTCCACAAAAAATGTGGCGACAAGGGTAAATTCGTCTTTTCATCCTTTTCTACCCAAGATTTTAATATATTTTCCTAATATATCCCTGAATTTTTTTATATTTTGTTTTTTCAGAATTTCAAGTGTCTAAATGGACTAAGAATGAGCAAAATGTTTATACGCGTAATGTTTCGCTTCAACACCCAATCAAAATTTATCTTGGTATGGATTAATTAATTTGACAATTTGAGTTAATTATTTTTGCATGAGATAAAAAACCTATGTTAATAAAATTCAGAATTTTATTTGGATTATTTTATAGGTGCGAAATTTGGGAGTACTAAGCAGGTTCAAAAGCTCCGTATATATAAAGACAAGTATATATTTTTCCTATGAAATAATTCATTGTAATTTTAACATTTTTAGGGAAATTTGCAAATATATCCATGAAACATCTTAAATTCTTATAAATTTGTTATTAATTTTTTTATTTTATTTTGACAGTCATTTAGTAGTAGAAACATCTCAGACTATAAGTGATGCTCCTTTTGGGGATTATTTTTCTGTTGAGGTAATTTTTTATTTTTTTATAAAAACATTATTCAGAAATTTGCAGAAGGCCCTGTATAAAATATTATTTTTTATATAACAGGGGAGATGGGATTTAGAGCAAGACTCTAATGGATGCAAACTTAATGTTTATTTATATGTCTTATTTACAAAGAGAACCATGTTTAAAGGTATTTAATTTTATTTTGAAAACTGAATTATAAAATTATTTTTTCTCAAACATTTTCAAATTGAAATTATTTTGAAATTAAAATTGTAGGAAAGATAGATCAGGCTACGAAAGATGAATGCAAGGACGTATATAATCTTTGGATCAAGCTAGTAAGAACTTTGAATTTCATATAATTTATTTATAATTTTAATTTCGAAAAAAAAACTAATATATCTCTTTTCTGTTTTAGGCCAAGGAGAGATTAGCTAGTAAAATAGCTTCTCAACCAAAAGGTCATTCATACAAAAATATCTCTCTTTTATTTCAAAAATAAAAAAAATATAAAGAATTATATACAAAGATACTAAATATGAGACATATTTAATGCAGACGATTCAAATACTGCTGCTACTAATATTAGGAGCTTAACTGGAGATACGAATCAAACAGAGACTTTAATAAACAATGAAATAAACTTGGATGGTATAAATCCAAATCCCCAACTTGCACCGGAAGTGAACTCAATTGTATACACAGAAAATTCTACGCAATTAAATTTGGACAAGTCTTCTTCTTCTATTTCTACCATTTTGAGGGAAATATTGAGTGTTTTTCTCTCTTTCACAAAATCAACTCGTTTCCCAGCTTTTTTACTTGCAGCTTTTGTTGCACTTATCATATTAATGCAGGTAAATCATTAATATTCTATCATTAACAAAATTAATCTTTTATTATCATGTTCTATTATGGACTAATAAATTTAAAATTTAATTGTAGGTATCCATAATTATAATGCTGACAAGGACTCCAAATGTATATGTGTTGAGTGAAGGGAATAATTACATGGGCGGCAACACAGGTGGCTACACGAGAGAGGCCACAGAATATCTAGAGAAGAGATTTAGTTCTCTAAAAGAAGAGATGCGAATGGTCGAGTCGCAAATGGAGAGAATGAGACAGGAGTATTCTTGGTTAAATTCTCATTTGGAAACCCTAGATAAATTTAGTAAAAATAAATCCTAGTAATAAATCTAGGTTTTTTAATTTATTTCGCTTACGCTAATGAGAAGTGTGTGGTGCAAGCTGCTTGAAAATTGTATTAATATGGCAGTTTGACAAGTTGAGGATAGAGTGGTTAATAGGAGATGAAAATAAATGTAATTATATATATCTTGTTGATAAAATGCTGTGTTTTCTATGAATGCAATAATATTCACTTGTATATTGTATAAAAGATACATCTCTACATGCTCATATTACAGTAATTTTCATGTTCACAAATTTTCATATAAAGCTTTTATATTTCCACAAGTCTAAATTCCAGACAAAGATTTGCCTAAATTTATGCTTCAAATAACAAGACAATAAAAGGAACACATCACTATTTTCTAACATAAAAAACAAGGGCAAAAAGGTAAAAACACAGTTACAGAACCAAAAGGACTAATTATGTTCCAAACCCTGTTTTAATTTTTCACCAAATCTTAACACAACTTAGAAAAGAAAGAAGTAAAAAGATAATGTTGTATCGACAAGACAACCTTATAACATAATAATTAGGTAGACCAGCATCAATAGTTACATGCCAAAAGGAAAAAAATATTCCTTTTTTTCAGTTTTTTTTTTTAATATTTTTATACTTGTTTATTTCAAGTAGAGCAGCAAGAGCTGGACTGACCGACAGGCTGGCCCTTGATTTGAACTGTTGGTGGCCTTGCACTTCCCATTGTTGGCTGACTCGCCATCCTATTTTTCACCAAATAAAAAAATAATTTTATAAACATAATTAATAATTAATTATTGTAATTAAGATAATGACTAATTATTATAATTAAGAGGTATACCTGGTCTTGATAGAAGAAGCCATGGCCATGAAAGCTTGCTCAACATTGGTTGCATTTTTAGCACTCGTCTCCATGAATGGTATCCCCAATTCATCCGCAAATGCCTTTTACCAAATATTAATGAAATAATATTAATTACGAAAATAATTAATTAATATTTGTTGAATGACATTTTTTTTAATCTTTCGTAGTGATACACACAGAATTATTGTGCCCAAAAATCAATGTAAGAATGAGAGAGAGATTGGTAGTCTTTAACTATATGAAATTACGCCTAAATAAATTATGATTTTTCTGTGAATTTTACCTTGCCAGTTTCATAAGAGACGACCTTTTTATCAGTAAGATCGCATTTGTTTCCCACTAGAAGCTTATTAACATTCTCACTAGCATAACGGTCTATCTCATTCAGCCATTGCTTCACATTATTAAAGCTCTCTTGATCCGTCACATCATAAACCACCTGTACACCAAAAAACAATAATGAATATAATAAATGAATAAGGACTGGATTGTAAATTAACAAAAGTTAATGTGGAACTTACAATGATTCCATGAGCTCCCCTGTAGTAACTGCTAGTTATAGTTCTGAACCTCTCTTGTCCAGCTGTGTCCCACTATAAATAAGTAAATTAAATAATAAGAATAAAAATAAATACAAATGTAGTTTTTTGTTAGAATCAGATGAAAGAATCATATGATATAAAATAATTAAACTTACAATCTGAAGCTTAATGGTTTTACCATCCTGCTCCACAGTGCGTATTTTCTGTACAAGCATTATGAATAATAAGAAATTCCTTTTAAGAAATTGTATAAATTTAAAAAACATAAAAGTTCACTTACAAAGTCTACTCCAATGGTGCTAATGTAGCTCTCCAGGTATGAGTCATCCTAGAAATAAAGGAAATAGTATATTAATTATTAGGGCAAAATTGAAGGAAAAAAGGTTAATAAAAGACAAAAAAGATATAGTTATTTAGTTACTGCAAATCTAAGGAGAAGGCAAGATTTCCCGACACCCGAATCACCAATGAGCAAAAGCTTGAAGAGATAATCACTGATATTTCAAAATAATAAACGAAATAAATCAGCATGAAATTAGTCTCTTAATATAAAAAATCATCATGTAATTAGTTTCTTAATATAAAAAATCATCATGAAATTAGTCTCTTGATAATTCTACGGTACACAAGAAAGGCAATCATGTCTAACAAGGTATCATGCCAGTAAAAAATAATTGTAGCTCCTTTCTCCCCTTTCTATTTTGTTCTTTTTTTTCAATTTTTTCCTCCAAATTCAGAGAATAGCTGATAATGACTTAAACACCTTAATTCAACGAGATTCAATTTCTGATTAGCCAAAGCCTAGCATCAATCAAATCAGCAAATCTGTTTCCGATCGAATCTAAACCTAATTTCTGATCCCCGTTTTCACGACGTCTTAAATCACGAGATCTAACGAGATTCAAACACAAATCGACAAACAATCGATAGAAACAACAATCCAAACATTCCTAACCACAATCAATCAATCAATCAAACAATCAAAATCAAAATCAAAACAAATCACAACAACAACAATAAAAATCAGAAGAACACTTACTACTCAGGATTCATCGCGAAGGAAGGAGAATCTCGCTGAAAATCGAAGAATGAATCGCGATCTGACGCTTGATTATCGCTCTGAAAGAAAGGGGAACAGATTTGATTTGTAAGAGAGAGAGGGAGAGAGAGAAAATCGCGGGTAAGAAAGATATAAATAGACGGCAAGGCAAACGTGGGAGGCTCTCTTTTCACCTCCCCCACATTTCGCATAAAACACCCTCAATACTTTTTATTAATTAATTTTATAAAACATCCTACTATTTTTGACTAATTGCAGATATCACTTTTTTTTTTTTGCTTTAATTGCAGATATCACTTCGGTCTCTTTAATAACACGAAAAGAAGTTAATTATTTACAACGGTTCAACAACAAGATAAATATTTATTTTTGCTTAAACCCTAATTTTAAGCAAAAAAACAACAAGGTGAATATAATAACTCCAATTACAACCAACAACGATACGCTTTTCTCTATTACTTACAGTGTATCTCTTATATAAATGATACAAGATTCATTAAAAAATAATAATAAAAAAACATATTAATATTCAAAAATATTGTCTAATAAACTCCTATACACATCTCTTTACACATAAATTACATAATCAATCAACTCGACACAACCGGTTCAGGCTCGATCAACTCACACTCAAAGTTAGTATGTTCAAGAAATGGGCCGAGTCTGACAAGCTTAGGGATAAAAATGTAATTTCGCAAGGCGCAAACCAATGGATTATCCCACTGCACGAGCGACCCCACAAGGCTGGCCCGCACCGTCAGAGGAAAAACTCTGTACCACCTCTCTTCGCTGTATTCTTTCATTGCTTGGTCTATTGCTTCTTCCCCTTTGTTTATCGCACCTATTTGTTTGAATATTTTTATTTAATCAGTATTGGTTTTGGTTACGTTTTGTTTTGAAGAATTTAAATGAAATTATAGTTTTAATTGAAATAGTAAGTAGAAGTTGAAGTACATACATAATTATAGCTGTCATGTATATTTATTATTATTATTAATATAAATTGCTTTAGAATAAATAATATTATGTAAATTTGCAAAAAAAAACCCTTGCATTTTGTCTAAATCGTTAAAAAATATATAATTTAAAATTGCAAAAAACCCTCTATTCATGAGAAAATCAAATTTCTGCCCCTCACATTACTTTGTATCTAACACTCTCCACTAATGTAGTGACTTCCTTTTCACAATTTTCACTAATATATGAGCCTTCTTTGCAATTCAGATACAACCCGGGGTCACTTTTCCAAATTCCCCTAAATTACTGATTGGGTCTGAACAATCATAATACCAACCTGACAATTTCATTGCCAACACAACAGAATCCTCTAAGGCGCAGCACGCTCCCTGGCCGAGATTAGGAGTCATGGGGTGCCATGCGTCCCCAACGAGCACCACCCCGTTGCGGTACGCTGGGGGGCTCCTACCGGGCCACAGCCACCTGTCCACTAGTGGAGTTTTTATTATGGTAGAGTCTTTGGTGCTGTTAATGGCTTCTAGAAGGTCTGACGGGAAGTTTCTCACGAGGTTGAGGGCTTCCTTCTTTAGTTGAGATGGGTCGGTATTTCTCACGCCTTTCAAAAATATACAACTAATTAATATTCAATGATAAATAAATAATTTATTTACTATATTTGGTATTGTGGTGTTCAATGAAATAAAAGAAAGCAAAGTAATACCCCAAATATATCTGAATAATAAATAAAATAAAATAAAATAATTACTTAGTAGTTACAAATAAATAAATAAATAAAGTATATTTTATGAAAAATAATAAATATTTAAAGTTACAATTAAATAATAAATAAATAAATAATATTTTTGAGAAATAATAAATATATAAATTAATTAATGAAATGGAAATTATGTTTTTGTAAATAAATACCAGGTGAATCACTATTGAAGCAGACGAACCAGTAGACCTTGGACTTGGAAACGGGCACAAACCCGGCCCGTATACCCGCTCCATAAATATAGTTGACTTTCGAATCAAACGGTTGACCATCTGAGTACTCTGCGAGCCCTCTGAACGCGCAGTGCCCCACGAATTTCGCATCAGAAAATCCCATCCATTTGGCTATTGGTGAGTTCACCCCATCACATCCTATCACTGTCTGTTTTTAAAAATTAAAAAAATTGAAATGTTTAATGAGAGAAAAAGAGTGCAATAAATAATGGAGTTTGTTGGGTTTAACATTGTTACAGCAATTAGTAGTTGATGCATCATAATTAGAACGATTTATAAAAAGAGAGAAATGATGAATGAGTAAATTTAGAATAATAAACAAGACAAGTCTAAGATAAATTAGAAAATTTTAATAAATATATTTGATGATATTTCTCATGTTTTGAGGGGTATACATGATATTTTGAGGTTTTGTAGGGGTAAATGTGAAATTCAGCCAAGAAATTAAAGCATCAAGCTTGTTATTTAATTACCTTTGCGAGAATTTGGCGGCCATCTTCAAGTTTTAACAGAGTTCCATCACCCCCTTGTGCATTTACAGATTTAACCCTAGAAGAGTATGAAATTGTGTTTGGGGGCAGTTTGTTTGCAAGGGTTTCAAGCAGAATCCTTCTCTCCACTGCTCGCACTTCTTGCCTGATAAAACAAAATAATCATTAAGCTCAAATGTTTCATTCCATTATTAAGAAAAATCAAGCATTTTGGTGCGTAACTGTATATTGATATGAAGAAAAAAAAACATATTGAAAAAGTAAATAATGAAATACCCAGGGGCTTCTTCATCAAATGAGAAGGATCTTAGCTCTGTTCCATTATCAGATTTCATTACCATCCTACACACAGCTGAACGAAAACAATTAATTCAGCTTAAAAACTTGAGCATTTAGAGAGGCTAAGTTAAAGGGTCATGCGTGCAAGAAAAGAAAGCTAAGTTACCCTTGAATTGGAAGGAAATTCTGTCTCAGTTCATCACCTACACCAAGTGAATCCAGTACTCTCCATCCATTCTTAAACAATGTCAAAGATGTGCCTCCAGTTCTCAAAGCACGACCCTACAAAATTATATATATATATATATATAATTAATTAATCTGCATATTATTCAATCTTTACAGGGGTATATAGAAAAAATGAAGGGTATACATGCAAAAGAACACGAACCTGTTCTAAAACAATAGAGTTAACGCCCAGCTTGTGGAGAGAGAGTGAGACGGCCAAGCCGGCGATGCCTCCGCCCACCACCACCACATCCTGCTTCGAAACCGATGACGTGGCAGTAGAGGAATCCAATGAGCACGCGACGCGTGGCGGTTTAGAGTTTGTTCGGACGAGCGAGGTAGTGAGAGAGAGTAGAGAAGAAGCCATTTGTGATTCTGTGATGATATGAAATTTTAGTAGGAATGTTTGATACAAGGTGTTAAGAGTGGAACGTAGTAGAAGTGGGTGGTAACAAATAGAGTTTTGAGGTATGAGAGAGAGAGGGAGAAAGAGGGGCTTCGGTGGCTTTTTCATGCGCCACAGGAACGATAGGTATTGTACTATCGTCTCCAGTTTTATATAACTGGAAGGAACGGATGGGTTGTATTTAGGAATTCTGCAGAGAGGCATCTCAATCATATTAACTTGCAAACAGGGCCAAACAATGTTGGATCTATTTGGAAACTGGGAATATTGAAGGCCTTGCGCATAATGATGCAATACTATCACTTTGTGGGATATAACATAATATAGACATGTAAACATAAAAAATAAATATAATATAGACATGTAAACAGTGTAATATCTCCTTATGTAACATTTTGCATGTTTTTGGAGAATATCAGGCCAAACAAAAAAGTAAATTAGCACTTAAATGAAACATATTGAGACACTTTTAGAAAAGAAGCTAACAACCCTCATAATTAAATTATATATTTTGAGGGTAAAGTCACACCATTGCTTTGGAACCGAATTGGTTCCGAGTCATAATTTACAAATTACAATAGAAAAAGGCATAAAATAAAATAAAGCACATAACACAACATAGGTACAAATCATAAGGATTTATATTGTTCGATGAGATGTGATGCATGAAGTCGCGAGGTGGGGACCACTGTACAGCCAAGATTTCTCAGATATGCAATCTGAAATAAAAAAAAATATAAATAAATAAACAGATGTGATGAGTCTTGGAATATCATGAAAATGCAAGGGCTGAAATGCAGATATAATAAAGACCTGCTTAGGAGTGGCTTCTGAGGAGCCCATCGAGTTCTCTATTCTCTGCTTTTGAAAATGCTCCTGAAATTAAATAATTAATTAATTTTATTATTTCATGAAGTAATAATTACTAGTGTAATTAGGGTTTTAAACGTAAAATATTTGGGTAAAAGTATTAACCTGTCTCTCTCGTGTCAAATGAGAACGTGTATCAGCTGGAATCTGTTCCCACCTTATAACCTGTAATTTACAAAATAATAATATTTTTTCTTAATTAATATAAGAAATATTTGCAAGGGTATATAATAATATAACTATATATGCAATAAAATAATATAAGATTGTACAAAACTAACATATTGAGCGTACTGAAAAGCTTCAGCACTATTTAAACATGATTTTAAATTCGACAAAACATCCTGAAAACAATGAGAAATTAATAATTATTTCCAATTAATAAAATGCCTTGATGATTTTTTTAATCTTTTTTTCAATTAACAAAATACCTTCCGTTTGTAGGATTTGCCCCTCAATCTTTCATCAATGACAAAACCAACCTATTAACATATGCAATTAAGTCCCTTATCTTACTTTAAATTTCAATATCAAATATATAAATTAATAAATGAAATTACCTTATCAAGTAACCTCTTAGGGTTTTGAAATGCTTGCTTTCTTGCCCATTGGTGAAATAAATGAGAAATTATTGATCTATCCTCTGTCTCAAAACTATTACACAAATTAACAACAGTATAATATATTTTTTCAGATAATAAAAATAAAATTAAAATTGAAATAAAGGCGTACCTTTTTAAGAAATCATTACCAAGGCACATACGTGTCAATTCTTCATTAAAATTATTATTAGCATTATTACTATTATTATTACACTCTCCAGATATAGGAGATATTTCTTTAGGGTTTGGCACCATTTGCTTCAGATTTTCCTCACCCTATTATTTGATATTTAAAACAAAATAAGTAAACATAAAAATAATAAGTGATCAAATAAATATTCACATTTCATAAATAAAATTCCAACCTGATTTTCAATTAGGTGAGAGGGAAGTTCTTTGAGAAATCTTGACGGCTGTAATAACTAAAAACAAACAAACACAAAAATCCAATAATTATTTTCAATTGTAATTAAAAAATAAATAAAATAGTCAAATCAAGAAATTAAAGCAATTTAATTACCTGATGATTAAAATCCAATGTGAGATATAAAATATGAAGCTTTTTCCTAGCACGTGTCATGGCAACATAAAACAATCTTCTTTCTTCCTAAAATTATCAAGGGCAAAAATGCAATTTCACTTTTAACAAGGGGATATTAATGAAAATGGATATGTATAAGAACTTAGTTATATTATATATACCTCTAGCGATGAACTGTTTTCTTTAGAAATTCCATTATGCTCATGTAATAAAGGAATTTCAGAGTCATTTGCCTTAAATCATTAAAATAAAATTAAAAATAAAAATAGTTAAAAGACTATATATAGTTTTAATTTATTTTAAAATAAAAAATAAAATGTACCTTCACAATAAACACAACATCCCACTCTAATCCTTTGGACTAAAAACAATCAAAACTCAAGGTCAGAACAAAATATATGCTCAATAAATATATACCTAAATTAAAATATAATAAAAAAATTAAAATGAAAAATGAGAATTAGATTACCTGATGAATTGTGGTGAGAAGAATAGAATTCTGATTTTCATGCTTTCTAGACCTAAAATTCTCTGTTTCTCTTAGAGAAATATAGTCAATAAATGCTTTTAATGTATTTTCACACCCTTTTTCCTTCGATTCCATTTCCATTTTATTTTCCTCTTGATTTGAATAATGATTTGACAAGAAATCCGACACGTCATCCATCAAAAATTGAATCACCTGCATTTCAAACCATATTAATTCCAAAACCCTTCAACTATTATTAAATAATATATACTATCTTATAATAGTTTTATAAAAAATACATACAGATCTAAGGTCATGATCTTCATTTAAAAATTTGCCACTATCCACATCTACAATTGCTCGCTGCTCTAAAAGATATTTCTATAATAAAAAAAATAAAAAATTTAGACTAAATAAATTAAAAAAATTAGAAAATAAAAGAGAAAAATGTATTTCCATATAAGGCCATTAAAAAAATAGTTTTACCTGAGGTAGCATGTCAGCTACTGAAGATACAACTACTGAAATTGATTGCTCCTATTTAAAATAGCACTCACCACATAAGAAGTTTATTAAATAGATTTAAATAAAATAACTTAAGTAATATATAAATGATAAATTAATTTAAATAATTACCCTTTGTATAAGCTTTGAGATCATATCTATTGTTGACAAGACTTTTCGCCCTTGTGTTAGCTGAGCCCTACACAAAATATTTTACATTCTTTAGTCTTAAATGTAAAAAAAAGAAAATAATATACAAAATGGCCCTTTAAAAATTTCAAAATAACCTTTTAAAGGTACCAGAAATCTTGGCAGTAAATATGTCACGTGCAGCCTCCAAAAACCCACATTTTCTTGCTGTACTTATTTTCTCAATATAATCTGCTACCTGATAAAAAAAAGGAAATAATAATAACATATCAATTGCTATTATTATTTTATTATTTATTGATAATAGTTTACTTTTTTCTTTTCATCTTTGTCAGAAGGAAAAAGGGCCTTAAATGCCTGGCGAGACGGGTCATCATCACAACCCTTAAATGTGGATTTTAATATTGCCATTATTGCTTTAATTACCTTTTTCAAAATAAAAATCTTAAATTAATAACAGAAAAATAAAGTATAAATGTACAAATATAAAGAAATATATAAATAATTAAAACCTTTTTTCTATAGAAGGCAACACCATGCGCATTAAATGGGATTTTACGCTCGCGAAAGCACGTTTGAAATGCTTTTCCAGATATCTACAAAATAAAAAATATATATTTTCACAAAAATACGAAATTTTAAATAATTACAAGGGTAAACTTGATAAACAATTATTAAATTTATTACCTGTCGGCGATATAATACAGCAATATTACCATAATTAACATCAGAACTTGAAATAATTTCTATAATCTTATCCACAACATATTTACATTGCGCTTCCTCACTGTGGCATTCTTTCACACTTATCTAAAACATTTCGTCAAGGTCTAAAAATATAAATAAAATAGTTCTGAGGGACTGATTGTAAACTAATAAATTTTTTGTTCAAAAGGATACTTTACATCCTAAAGGATTGTCAGTCTCGACTAATTTATGAAATCCAAGGGCTTTTTTGGAATTATGTAAAATTAGAGATGTTGCTGCCTCTACAATTGACCTTGTTGACCTGTAATTCTTGTTCAACCTTATCTGTAATAACAAAATTATTATCAAATGTCAGGGACTTTTTATTAATTTTAGATAAATTTTAGGGGCTTTTTGTGAATTTTACCTCCTTGTGATTGGGAAAATCTCTTCTGAATGAATCAAATCCAGATACATCTGCTCCATTAAAGCCAAAAATAGACTAAAAATAAAAAACCAAAACAATTTCAGACAAAATAAAATAATAATATTTTAAATACTTATAGAAAAACAAAATAAAAAAATAAAAGACTTGATCATCGTCTCCAACTATAGTGATGCGATTATGAGAGGCGAGTATTTTCAAAAGATGAAATTGCATTGAACTTGTGTCCTGAAATTCATCCACTACAATTGCTTTCCATGTATCGCTACACTCCTTTTTAACTAACAAATAATAAAATTTATTAGTTAATTTTGAAGGTTATGAATAAAATATTAGAAGGATTTTCTTGTAAATCGTGTTATTACCTTCTGGGAAATCAGAGAGGAGTGAGAGGGAGCAGTTTATGAAATCATTGTAGTCTAAAGCATTGCACGATTTTAGAATTTCATTGTAATTGCGTAGAATCGAAGCCTGAGAAAAATTGCATATTATAATATATGTAATTTTAAGTAAGAATATTTAAACATAAATTAGAGTAAAATTATTACATACTCCAATTATATCTCCACTTTTTTCACATTCTTCAGGAGTTTTTCCTGACGCTTTAGCCTATAATAAGTAAAAATAATAGAAAAATGAAAAAATATATTAAACTTGATAAAAAGTATTTAAATAATATAACGAGCAGATAGAAAGAAACAGAAACCTTTGTAACGAATTTCTCCCATTTCTTGGATTTATCTTTGAAAGACTTTGCAACGTCATCATTGGAGAATTCTTTTAAGGAATTATTATTATTTTTATTCTCGAATAATCGCAATGCCTCGATAACCGCGCGCCTCTGCTGACCGTGACTGTATACCAAAAATTCCTCTGTTCTTCCCAATCTTCAAAAAAAAAAAATAATAATAAAAATAAATAATAAAAATAAAAAAGATAAACAAAAAGAAAAGAGAAAAGTGAAAAAGAAAAGATTTATGTATCCATTTGCACACATTAGAAAAAGAACATAGACACTTAAGTATTACAGGAAAATAATACATCATATTATAGAGACCTCCAAAATGAAAAAAATGCACTAGTTTCTTTTATTAAAATATGTAATTAAGATTTCGCTATCTAACTTAAAAATTAAAAAACAAGGAACAATCATTAAAGATTAAACAAAAAATAAGTAAATTGTGCAAAGCCAAAAGTGAAGAAAAAAATCTAAGAAATTAAAATAATATAAAAAATAATAATCTAAAATAATCTCGTACTTTTCAGCGTGGGACCGACAGAGTTGGAGAGAGAAAGAGTGAAAAGTGCTTATAACTAATTCCTTTGCAATTTTTTTGCCAACCACTTTTGCAATTCGGTCCCTCATTTCTGACGCAGCTGCGGTCGTGAAGGTCATCGCTAGAATATTATTCGCAGAAATCCCCTACAAGTTTTAAAATTTACATTATAACCCTCAATAAAAGAAATTAAGAGAAATAATGGATTGTTTTTATTTTACAATATATGCCACTGTATTTTTCTTTCTTTTGGTGATTTGTTTTTCCTTTTTTTTACTTGTGGTGCTTTATCAAGTTAGTGGATATAAATAGTAAAATATATTTTTTATTGAATGGAGAGGGCTCTTTTAAAGTAAAATATAGTTTCAAGGGCATATTTGTAAAATTTAATAAAACAAGGGAGGATTTGGTAAAAAAATGTTACCTCATTGAGTAGTGTAAGCACACGCCCAACCATAGTAGAAGTCTTCAATTAACAGAAAGAAAAATCATAAAAAAATAAATAAATACATCGTAAAAATTTAATCATTTAAACCCTTGAAAAATATAAAATACCTTTCCACTCCCTGGCCCAGCTACAATCATAAGAGGGATTGAAATATCATTACAAGCGGCCTCACTTTGCTTATCATTTAATGAATTAATATACTCTTTATATTTTTCTGGCATTGAATTTTCGCCCTCTTTTGTTTCTCTCTCTAAAAAATTCAACTCATTTTCTTCTATTTTGGGTACCAAATTAGAACTCTCTTCACATATTATATCATTTTTTCCAATATTTAGTTCATCATTATTAATTACCTCTTTTCTCTCTCTTTGTGCATTACTCAGCGAAATATTCAAATTATGTCCAACTGAGCCCAATTCGATTTTAGGGTTTTGATTTTCCTTCTTTTGCATAGACCTTTCTTCACACAACAAATCAACTTCTCTTAGAAATGCCTCATCACTAAAAAGCCTCTCACCTTGTGTTAAATTACAAGGAATTATATCACCATTTCCATTTTCATTTGAATTGATTCTTTCCTTTTTGGGCAAAGATCGCTCTTCACATATGGCATCAACTGTTTGTAGAAATGCCTCATCAAAATCTTCGTCAAGAATCCAATTATCATCAGATAGAGATAATTCCTTCGGTTGCAAAGGAGTTTTGCATGAGTCTTCATTAATCGTTTCTTCTGATTTTTTGATGTTTGTCTTGATTTCAGAAAGTGGGGTTCGGTTAATTGACGGGTTGGATCCATTTTGATTGCTGAAATTTTCAAAGAAACAAAAATAAAAGGATCTTCACTCTTCAGTAACAAAAAAAATCAGAGAGAGAGAGAGAGAGAGAGAGAGAGAGAGAGAGGGGTGTAATTTGAAAAATCAAAGAATTTCTAGAGACTGAGGTTAAGTTTGAAAATGAATTGATTTGAAAGGGAAAGGAAGAAGAGATAATGAAGGACCTGAAGGGCCTCTTGCAAGGGAGAAAAGGCTTTGAAGCTCTGAAATGGCGAGGCAGCAGAGATGGCGCCGTATTTTCTTTCTTCATCTCTCTCGCAGTTATTCTTCACTTGTTTTTCTTTCTAGAAAGAAAGGAAGAAAGAAAGAGAGAGGGAAGGAAGGAAGGACCGATTTTGATTTTAAACTGAAAACGGGAATTGAGTCTACTACTACTCATTTTCATCCAAAAAAAAAAGGGAATTGATTTCCGAATTTCTATCAAATGCTGTTTCGGTTAGAAACCGGGATTTCAATTACCGAATTAGTAAGCCTGTGCAGTTTTATGTACGTGCGTGGCCCGAGTAACGGTTCAAAAAACTTACTTTCAGAATTATTGGATCAGATAAGAGCTTTTAATTTTTTATAACAAAATGAGAAAGAAATTAGCGAAATATATTTCTAATACAAATTTCCATCTTTCCCCCCATACCACTCCTCCCTCCCTTGGTCTTTTGCTTCAGATCCAATTCTCACAAATCCTAGCTCTTGATATTTTCTCTTCTTCTTTGTTAAACTAACCTACAGAGAGAGAGAGAGAGAGAGCTTGAGAGTTCAGTCATGGCGGCTGAGACCGATACCATCCCCTTCCATCCCGGGATCCACCAGCTTTTGAGTACGATCAATAGTATCGTTGAGACCAATAGAGAGAAGCAGGTCTTTCTTCGTGATCTCATCAAAAACGCTTCTGATGTAAGTTTTTTAGTGCTAATTTTAACTTCTCAGATCGGTTGGTTTTGTAGTGTAATATATGTTACTTAGGGTTGGGATACATTCATTGCATCGTTATGTTATCTTATTCGAGTGAATTGGATCTGTGAGTTGGAGTTAATTAGTTTCGAATTTGAGTTGGGAGTAATTTGGTATGTATTTATTGTTTACACATACAAGCATTGGACCAGATCCGATCGGAGAGGTTGAAAGGCAAGAGGAATTTGGATGGTGAGCTCTTCATCCGCATCGTGCCAAACAAGGCCTCCAATACCCTCACAATCATCAACAACGGTGTCGGCATGACCAAGTCCAAACTGGTCAAGCTCGGCACCATCCCCAGACCCGGCACCAGGACGTTGTGGGCGTATATGTTGGGTTTCTACCGTTCATAACGCAGTGAAAAATACAAAACGAAACAAAATCAAATTCGAAACCCAAAAGAAGGATCCGTGAATTACAATTAAATCAAAGAAAAGTTTATAACTTTGTACCTTCGGATTACGCTTAATCCGTGATGATAAAAAGCGAATTTGGTTGACGCTTTTCTTTGGTCCATTCCAAACCGGTTTCCAAACCGATCCTTTGTATGTTTCGCCTAACCGGTCTAACAAACCGATCTCCAAACGAACGGATTCCCCAAGCAAACCGATTCTCCAAACAAAACTACGGTTTCAACCCGAATCACAAAGACGCCGCACTTCGCTTCGTCCTCTACCGGTATCCACACGAACAACCCCTTTGAACGGATAAAGAACGATATATGCTAGTATCCGTTCTTTATTTCTCTCACAGAAATAACAAGAGAATACTTTTCGGATTTTTCTCTCCTTTTTGTCTCACAAAATTTGGACGAAAATATTATAATCCTTAATCTGATTTTGGGGTGTCTCTTATGCCTACATAGTCCATAAGTTTCATATCCTATGTGCATGGTAACTATGTAACCATATATGCAACACACCTTATCATATAAGATGTAGGATTGGATGTGTCACTTGACTATGTAGCTCTCCAGACAACTTATCACATAAGTTATGATTTTTCTGTGTACGTCTCAATAGTTGTTCTTTGTGTGTGACCATGTAGGTTTACTTAATGTTGACAATAATCACAACGGATTATAAATCATGAGTGACCTCTAGCAAGACATCATGATTACCCAAATTAAGCAAATATAGATGATTCGATCAAACCTAATTTATGTCATGCATTGTATCCCTTTGTTACACGATATCTATATCGTCCATAAGGCATGGTATGTGTCAACCTTATGTTGGTCGATAAATATTTCTTGACACCGAATTTGATTGAACATGAAATGACATTAATAACTCTTTATTAATTCACTTGAGCACGGCCGTGCGTTTCTTCAATCAAATCATCAAGAGGCCTAAAGATATCTCTCTCAATTTATGAGAGGAACAAATCCTATCTTAATTAAACTCTTTCCTCCGAATAATTCATTATATACCTAATTATAATCTTTATGACCGCCCGGTTAAAGACGATGTTAGATTATATTAAAGTATAAAATTTCTCATGTAGGAAACCGAGATAATCTCAAGTCTAAGGATTACGAGATACATTCTTTACTGAGAATAATTAATGACACGAACCATGTAGTATTCTCACGGTGGGTCAATCCAGTATATGGTTTCTAACATATACTTATGTTAATGACTTAATAATTCTTATTCATGATCAGTAAAACGTGACCATCAGTCAACTAACATACTGATGTACATTTATAGCTTATCATAAAGTATGTTTGTCTCACAAACATCCTATGAATGATCAAAGACAGTTTAGAATATCATTCATAATACTTTATAGTTTTACTATCAAAGTCACATATTTTGATGATATAAAGCTGAATATCATATTCAAGGTTCATTTTAGTAATACGAATAAAATAACCAATACGCATTTATTATATAAAATATCTCTAAATAAAAATAATGTTTGTTTAATACAATCCATACATCTAGGTCTCAAATACATTGGCCTAGGGCATACTTCTAACAGTATACCCTCGCCGACGCTAGCTGGCATCCCTTCCTCTGGCGGATGACCCGTTTGGGATTCTACACGGCTTACTTTGTCGCTGAGAAAGTGGTTGTAAGTACCAAGCGTAAAAGCGGTGAGCAGTATGTGTGGGAGGCTCGGGCTGGCTGCGGCTCATTCTCCGTTACGAGAGATACTACCGGCGAGAATCTTGGTAGGGGTACCAAGGTGACCCTGTACTTGAAGGATGATCAGGTATGCCAATTTTTTTATCTATTAGTTAGTTTTCATATCTCATAACAGAAAGAAACCGCTTGCTTCATAGTTAGGTCTTGTCTTTTATATATTACAGAGTGCGTATCTTGACGAGGCGTTTCTGGAGGCCTTGGTGAAGAAGCACTCACAGTTCATCTCCTACCAAATCTTCCTCAAAACCACCGAAAAAGATCCATCTGGATCCGAGTTGTCCGTCATCCACCAGAAACCCATCTGGACGCGAAAACCAGAGGATGTTAGCAAAGAAGAGTACGCCACCTATTACCAGAGCTTGATGAAGGGTGTGAGAGAAGTGCCTCTTGCGGTGAAGCACTTCTCCCATTACGAGAGCTTGATGAACGGTGTGTTTGTGGAGTTTAAGACGATTTTATTTGTTCCGAGGGGGGAATCTGGATGCCATCCCATGGATCTTGTCAACGTTAGCATTTACCAGGACCTGATTCCCAAGTATTTGAGTTTTGTGAGGGGTATTGTCGACTCAGAGGATGTGCCGTTGAGGATCTCAAGAGTGATGCATCAGCGCAACAAGATTCGCGAGGGGATACGTGAGAATCTCGTCAACAAATGCTTCGAGCTCTTCTCCGAGATCGCTGAGAATGAAGAGGACTATGGCGAGTTTTACAAGGCTTTTTCGGAGAATCTGAAGCGGGGGATGAGTGAGGACTCTCAGAACGGGACGAGAATCGCCGAGCTGTTGAGGTATCGTTCGACCGAGAGTGGTGATGAGTTGACCAGCTTGAAGGATTATGTCACCCGCATGAAGGAGGGACAGAGCAGGATTTATTATATTATTCTCCTGTCTTGGAATAAGATTGAAGCGAAAAGAAGAAGATTTGTAGAAAGAATAAAGAAGAAAATAGAGTGAATTCAACGAAAGGTAAGATATTTTAATTTATTTTCGAGTTTAGGGTTTAGGATTATTTGTTTAAATTGATAGAAATTAGTATGAAATAAGTTTGAGTTTGTTGAAATTAGTTGTATTTCTTTGAATAGATTGCTTCAAATTGATTAGAATTTGTTTTATTTTGAGTTTTTAATTATATTTTGTTTGTCTTGAGTTTTTAATTAGTAATTTTTTTTGTTGTTGATTTGTTTGTAGAAGGAGAGGAAGGAGAAAGAGAAGGAATTGCAAATTTTTTGCAATTGAAATTTGAGGTAATTTTTTTTTTCATATTTATTGGTATATTATGTAATTACGTTAATTTAATGTATTTATTTTGAAAAAAAATTCATATTGTATTTATATATGATTTGTTTTAGTGTAATTTATTTTTTTAACTTGTAGTAGTTATTATTATTAATTTTTGGGTTTAGTTCATGAGTTTTTTTTTTTAAAATAGCACCCGTAAAAAAAAAAAATTAATTAACTAGCACCCATACGGAAATATTATTTATATTTTGTTAGTAGAAATAATTATTAGTTATTTTAAATAATAATTTTTTTTTATGAATTTTTTTTAGATGTTTCTCCTTGTAGTTAATTTTATTACAAATTAAAATACTTTGTAGATATTTTTATTTTAGATAATTATAATTGTAAAATTGTAATCTTCATTTTAGTAATTATTTTATTATTTTAATTTTTAGAATTTTTTTTTCATATTTATTGGTATATTATTTAATTACGTTAATTTAATGTATTTATTTTTTAAAAAAAATTCATATTGTATTTATATATGATTTGTTAAGTGTAATTTATTTTTTTTACTTGTTATTTAAATTATTTATTAGTAATTAATTGTAGTAGTTATTATTATTAATTTTTGGGTTTAGTTCATGAGTTTTTTTTTTATTTAAAATAGCACCCGTAACAAAAAAATTAATTAACTAGCACCCATATAGAAATATTATTTATATTTTGAAATTTATGATTATTTAAGAAAAATCTTGTTGTTTATTAATTCAAATATTATTGTATTTAGGGAAAAAACAAGAGTAAATTCTTGAAAGAAAATGGCACGTAACGGATCAATTCTCGTATATTATGATGGTCGGGTTGTTCATCTATCGAACGGAATAAACTATGATCCACCTGAACCGTCTTATATACCAGAAAATACGAATGTAAACAGAGATTATTACGAATTGTGTAACGAGATTTGTGAGAATATCGGTTGGTCTTATAGTGATGATCTTATAATCCGAGGTAGATTTCCTTCCGTTCAACGTGACAACGGGTTAAATTATAGGTTATTGAAAATTACGAACGATACACAATGGGTTAAATTTGCGGAACACGTTACGAGGGTTGGGGTTGAATTAGAAATATATGTTGATCGTGTCCAGAATAAACAATCACATGTAGGAACTAGTAGTAGATCGAATGTAGTTTCAACCGCAAACAAAAATGAATTGGACGAGGATGGAAATGAATGTGAGAATGAAGACATTTTTGCGGCGTTTGATATGGCCCGGGCGAGTAATAATATTCTTCCAGAAATAGATGAAGAAGAAAATGAATTGGATGAGGAACCGCAAATGGGGTCAGAGGACGAAGAGGAAGAGGAAATTTATGAGCTTAACGAAGAAGAAAGGGTAGCGCCATTCCGATATACGGAAACAGGGGAAATGGTTAGTGTAGAGACTTTTGACGATCCGCCGGCAGAAGAGTTCAAAGATAGTTCAATGTGGGAATATGCAATAAATGATGTTGTGTCAGGTAGGCGTGTGACTGAAAGGGATGATGAAATATTGTATAAGGGGCATATATTCGAAACAAAATTGGAACTACAATCGGCTGTAAGAGCATACAATGTCAAGCATCACCGAGAAATAATAGTCGACCACTCAAGCAAAGAGAGATACATTGTAGTCTGCAAGCTTAAAGATGAAGGTACATGATGTAATTGGAGGATGCACGGTTCGATTAATAAGAAAAATGAATTATGGGAGATTAAAACATTTAAACAACCACATGTGTGTACTAATCAGACTCCTCGAAAAGACCACAAACAGTTAACGAGTGCGCTTGTTGGGGGATTAATTCTAGATATAGTTAGAGCGGATTTAGAAATTAAACCTGTAACCATAATAGAAGCAGTTAAACTAAAGGTTGAATATACCATTTCATATTGGAAAGCGTGGAACGCGAAGCAACATGCGATTCGATTCTTATTCGGGGGTTGGAGGGAGGCATATAATTTGCTTCCCGAATTGATGGCGGCAATATCATCAGCAAATCGTGGTACACTATATTTTTTTAGAACGGGAGATCCAAATAGTGCGGGTGAGCTCGACTTCGAAGGTCTTTTCTGGGCATTTGGTTCATCACTCCACGGTTTTCAATGGTGCAAACCAGTCATAACAGTAGATGGAACATTTCTAACCGGAAAGTACCAAGGATGTTTGCTGACGGCAATTTGTAGCGATGCTAACGGTCAATTATATCCTCTAGCTTTTGCGTTAGTTGAGAGAGAGAAGAAAGAGACATGGGAGTGGTTTTTTGATTGTTTGCGAAATGTAATCGGAAATCAAAATAGTTATTGTGTTATTTCGGATAGGCATCCCTGGTATAATTAGCGCAATGAGAGGTGATAGATGGAAACCCCCTTACGGTTTTCATCGTTATTGCATGCGGCATCTCGAAGCAAATTTCGGTAGCCACGCGACGAACAAAACAGTGATTCCGTTGGTACCGAGATTAGTATGTGCGCACAATAAATATAAATTCAAAAAAATTTGGGAAAAAATGGAAGCGAAGTATCCCGAGGGGACCGAATGGTTATCGAGAGTACCTAAAGCAAATTGGACACTCTCGCACGATAATAATGGTCATCGCCGGGGCCTAACAACTAGTAATAACGCTGAAATTATGAATTATGTTTTCAAAGGTATAAGAAAGCTGCCGATTACGGCAATTGTTATGGCGACATTTTACAAGTTGAACTGTTATCATGTGAGATATCGGGCGGATGCTCGAAAGCCGGGATAAAAACGGTGGTCGGATATGGTGATGGAAAAAATGGAACGGAGAAGAAATAAGGCCGCTACGCATATCGTTACGTGTTACAATTTAGACGAAGGTGTTTATCAGGTGGAGACACGACCTCGTCGGACGACGAGTGGTATCGGAATTCCGGGAAAGACTTGGGAAGTTAACTTCAATGAAGGTAATTGCGGGTGTCAGAAACCGATGATATATCACTACCCGTGTTCTCACATCATATCTCGTTGGCATGCATAAAGTAGTATCATCCGAGCCCTTTATTCATCCATGTTATTCCTTGGATAATCTGAAACATACGTATGAAAGAAGTTTTTATCCTGTTAAGGAAAGATCACATTGGAGGCCACGCGAAGAATTCTGTAATTATACATTATATCCGGGCGATAAACTCGTAAGAAAAGATACTAACGGAAGAATGCAACGTGGACGGCGTCGGGAGATACGTTTCAAAAACAGTATGGATACCATGCACAAATCTGTCGGTGCAAAGTGTTGTAGTGTGTGCAAGTTGCCGGGTCACACAAAACCAAGATGCACACAAAGGGGTGGAGGTCGATACAATGGGCCGTAGTTTGTTCGAACTTTGTATTATTTTAAGAACTTGTTGTTTGTTGGAACTTGTAGTTTGTTGTTTTAGTTTATTTCGAACTTTGTATTATTTTAAGAACTTGTTGTTTATTGTTTTAGTTTGTTTCGAACTTATATTATGTTGTTATGACGAACAAAATAAACATAAATACAAAACATAATATATAAATAGTCCATCCAAACATAATACATAAATAGTCCAAAAAAAATACATAAAATTACACATAACCACTAACTAGGTGTGTACCGTGCAACACCGCGTCCAACACCCATTCTAGTAGTGCGTCGCACACCATGTCCTCTCGAGGCTCTTGAGTAAGTTGGCTGACGCCTACGCCCTCGTCACGGTCCTCATTTCCACCATCATCATCGTCACTATCTTCATCATACTCATTAGGAGTGTCGAGATAATGCCATGGAAGACCGGCAGGGTATTCATTACCCTCAATATGCCCTTTTCGCATGCATCCCAACATATCCAGCATGACGCTTCTCATTTTCGCCCCGTTCCATCTCTTACGAATGGCTTTCAAACCCTTTTCACACGCCTCCGTAAAATGTGCCATCTAAATTTAATTAATAATGTAATATTGTTAAAATGTAATATTATTAAAATTATTAAGCTATTAAATTATTTCACATACCGCTTTTCTTTTGTCGGGAACAAGAGGACGATATGAGTCTGTATCATGCGAGATGGTCGACTGCACCAATCTCGCCTCCGATACTTTTCCGTACCACTCCATATACTCCAAATGTTTGTCCGGATTATATGCCCTTCTCTTAAATTTCTCCGAGTTGTTCGTCCAATATTGCCACTTTTCAAACTCCCAATCCTGAACATATCTCTCGTGAACTGTAGGCCAATCACCTCCGCGACCGTTAATCATCTTTTCCAAGAGATGATTGTATTCACACTTTCCTTGAGGGGGTATCCTCTGATGAAGCCCGAACTGTCGCATCACCCGTTGCGGGCGATAATGCTCGACGATCCACATGTAAATCAACTTGGACCGAATAAGTGCGGAATCTCTCTCAAACTCGCAAATGGGTGGAAGTCTCGTGCGGTACTTCTCGTAGGGTCTCCACTCAATCTGCGACTCATGAAGGTTATCCAACTGGTCTCGATTGCCCCACAAATGAGTCGCTCTGGGTCTCTCCTTCACCGTAGCACCAATCCAAATAAATCCAACCGTATCGTTCTCATCCGGATCATCAAAGATGTTTAAAACATCCGGACTAGTGCCGAGGGGAGGAGTCGGTCGTCCGAACTTGAAACGCGTCCAAGCCCACATCTGAAGTAACATAATACAACCCCCCATATTCTTCCGTTCAGGCGCCGTACTCTTGCACAACTCCCGGTATAAATATCCTAATACCGCACTCCCCCATGCCCATTCATCTAATCTCTCCATATCCTCTAAAAATACCAGTGGAATTGCCGATATACTATCGCCCGACGGGTCCGTGAATAGAATATCACTGCATAAAGCAAGTATATATGCGCGGCAATATTGTTGTACCGTCAACTCAGGGGCTCCGACCTCCAAATTAGAGAAATTCTGGATAAACCATCTTCTTTTAAGCAATACCGCGCTATCATGCCGAATCATTTATCTCGGGTGTTATCCCCAATAAATCCGTAATTTTTTGGCCCCAATTCACATCTTTATTACTTACACACATGGCCGCTCCATCGACTCTCAAACCCAACAAACACGACACATCCTCTAATGTAATCGTCATCTCCCCATGTGCCATGTGGAACGTGTGCGTTTCTTTTCTCCACCGTTCCTGCAATGCGGTTAAACAAATACCGTCTAACGGTATATATCCAATCTTCGCTACTTGGAACAAATTAGCCCTTTTTAGATAAGGGATATAAAGGTCGTTTCAAGGCACCTTCATAAAAGAAAACGAAAATAATAAATATATTTGCAAGTATTATTTTATATTATATAATTATAAAATAAGTACCGCAAGGTGATGCTTCTGAAACGGTAGGGTTCGAATGATATCAAGCCTTCTTCTCTTGTAAACCGGCTAGTCCTATGTTCGGCTTGTAGTGTGTTGAGCGAATATGGCGGAGAATTACTTTCATCAATCATACGACTTTTTCCTTTGTCCGCTCGACTAGGTCGACTAGGTCCGCCTCTAGATGCCATCGGTCACTATTTCTAAAAATTAAAATAATAAAATAATTACTAAAATGAAGATTACAATTTTACAATTATAATTATCTAAAATAAAAATATCTACAAAGTATTTTAATTTGTAATAAAATTAACTACAAGTAGAAACATCTAAAAAAAATTTGTAAAAAAAAAAATTATTTTGTAAAATAACTAATAATTATTTCTACTAACAAAATATAAATAATATTTCTATATGGGTGCTAGTTAATTAATTTTTTTGTTACGGGTGCTATTTAAAAAAAAAAACTCATGAACTAAACCCAAAAATTAATAATAATAACTACTACAATTAATTACTAATAAATAATTTAAATAACAAGTAAAAAAAATAAATTACACTAAACAAATCATATATAAATACAATATGAATTTTTTTTAAAAATAAATACATTAAATTAACATAATTAAATAATATACCAATAAATATGAAAAAAAAAATTCTAAAAATTAAAATAATAAAATAATTACTAAAATGAAGATTACAATTTTCCAATTGTAATTATCTAAAATAAAAATATCTACAAAGTATTTTAATTTGTAATAAAATTAACTACAAGTAGAGACATCTAAAAAAATTCATAAAAAAAAATTATTATGTAAAATAACTAATAATTATTTCTACTAACAAAATATAAATAATATTTCCGTATGGGTGCTTTGGTTAATTAATTTTTTTTTGTTACGGGTGCTATTTTAAAAAAAAAAAAACTCATGAACTAAACCCAAAAATTAATAATAATAACTACTACAATTAATTACTAATAAATAATTTAAATAACAAGTAAAAAAAATAAATTACACTAAACAAATCATATATAAATACAATATGAATTTTTTTTAAAAATAAATACATTAAATTAACGTAATTAAATAATATACCAATAAATATGAAAAAAAAATTCTAAAACTTAAAATAATAAAATAATTACTAAAATGAAGATTACAATTTTACAATTATAATTATCTAAAATAAAAATATCTACAAAGTATTTTAATTTGTAATAAAATTAACTACAAGTAGAAACATCTAAAAAAAATTCATAAAAAAAAATTATTATGTAAAATAACTAATAATTATTTCTACTAACAAAATATAAATAATATTTCTATATGGGTGCTAGTTAATTAATTTTTTTGTTACGGGTGCTATTTTTAAAAAAAAAAAACTCGAACTAAACCCAAAAATTAATAATAATAACTACTACAATTAATTACTAATAAATAATTTAAATAACAAGTAAAAAAATAAATTACACTAAACAAATCATATATAAATACAATATGAATTTTTTTAAAAATAAATACATTAAATTAACGTAATTAAATAATATACCAATAAATATGAAAAAAAATTCTAAAAATTAAAATAATAAAATAATTACTAAAATGAAGATTACAATTTTACAATTATAATTATCTAAAATAAAAATATCTACAAAGTATTTTAATTTGTAATAAAATTAACTACAAGGAGAAACATCTAAAAAAAATTCATAAAAAAAAATTATTATGTAAAATAACTAATAATTATTTCTACTAACAAAATATAAATAATATTTCCGTATGGGTGCTAGTTAATTAATTTTTTTTTGTTACGGGTGCTATTTTAAAAAAAAAAAAACTCATGAACTAAACCCAAAAATTAATAATAATAACTACTACAAGTTAAAAAAATAAATTACACTAAAACAAATCATATATAAATACAATATGAATTTTTTTTCAAAATAAATACATTAAATTAACGTAATTACATAATATACCAATAAATATGAAAAAAAAATTACCTCAAATTTCAATTGCAAAAAATTTGCAATTCCTTTTCTTTCTCCTTCCTCTCCTTCTACAAACAAATCAACAACAAAAAAAATTACTAATTAAAAACTCAAGACAAACAAAACGTAATTAAAAACTCAAAATAAAACAAATTCTAATCAATTTGAAGCAATCTATTCAAAGAAATACAACTAATTTCAACAAACTCAAACTTATTTCATACTAATTTCTATCAATTTAAACAAATAATCCTAAACCCTAAACTCAAAAATAAATTAAAATATCTTACCTTTCGTTGAATTTACTCTATTTTCTTCTTTATTATTTCTACAAATCTTCTTCTTTTCGCTTCAATTTTCACAATTTTTTCTTCTATTTTCTGCTGAAAAATGGCTCTTTTTTTTGGTTTTTTTCTTTTGGGTGTTTGGGGGAGAAATGGGGCGAGAGAGAGAGGGGTTGGGTGGGTTATTAGGGGAGAAGACTCTACCGCTGGGTCCCCCGGCGATAGAGTGTAAAAAAATTTTTTTCCTTTCGTTCGGCTGTTGGGGGGAGAAATGGGGGAGAGAGAGAAGGGTTCGGGTGGGCTTTTATGGACCCCCAACTCTACCGCCAGAAGGTCTGGCGGTAGAGCTATTTTTCCTTTTCTCTTTTTTTTTTTTTTTTTTTTAAACGGGTTTGATACCCGATTGGGTCGGGAAAAAATTACAACAATGCCACTACCGCCAGAAGACCTGGCGGTAGAGGTTAATTTGTATGTAATTACCCTGTTTTACGGGAAATTTTGAAAATTAGGCACTACCGCCATAGGTGCAGGCGGTATAAGGTCTCTACCGCCACCATAGGTGGCGGTAGTGCTAGTTACCTAATTTTTTTCAAAACAGTGCTATTTGCTGAATTATTTTCGAAACGGATGCTAAAAAAAAAAAAAAAAAGTCTAATAATTGGGTTTCGAACTCGAGTGCGTTGACTGCATGTCTATGCGCAAAATCACCGTCTTGTAGTCCCAAACATGATATTTGACCATTACAAGAAGCGACACTTTGGCCCCTCACAACTTTAACATGAATTTCCCTGTATATATATATAAATAAATATATTCTCGTTTTGAAGTGTACACGTGTCTTGCTCAAAATTTGCTGTGCTGGATTTTTTTTCCCTGGGGGATGGTTTGGTAATTTTGATGCGCATTTTAGATGTGATTTAAGATTTTATACTTCTTAATATATAACGAGTTGTTTTCAAATAAATATAATATTCAATATATAATTCGTTACTTGGTCATCTTTTTTGTCACGAAACATAAGGCTATCAAATCACAACCGTTCAATCCGAGCAAATCCACCGAGCAAATCTGACGATTGAAAATGAACTTTCTTTCTCTGGTAACACGTGCCATTTCGTGAGATTTTCCGTGTCAAGTTTTATACTTTCAAATATATAGCGGATTATTTTCAAATAAATATTATGCCCAATATACAATTCATTACATAATAATTTATTTTACTGATTTATCGTGACATCAATTTTCTTTTATAAATAATACCCTCAAACTTTAATTTTCGTACATGCCATCGACTATTATGCGTCAAAGAGAGTGACACAATTATTTTTTTTATAAAATTGAAGGTTTTATTTTGGATTAGATTAGTTAGGTAGAGCCAAGTTATTACCTCACAAAAACATATTAATTATATTCTTTTTGTTTTTCAAAAATTTCATATTATTCCTTCAAAAATTTTAATATTAACTTTTTTGCCGTAAAAACATAAATTTATCTTAATTAAGAAAATACATCCCGGAAGTGGAGCAAAGATTTGTATTTTTTTTTGCTTTAAGAATATCAGTTTTATTTTATTTCGAAAATATCTTCATTAAAAAAAATTAATATGATTTTTTTTTTAATAAATATTAAATTTTTTTATTAGAAAAATATGTCCCTCAAGTTAAATAACTTTCAGTCCTGAAATATACGATAAATTTGTTAAGGCTTTAGTCCATTTTGGCAGCAAGAAAATCAAGGATTTCATCCGAGCGGCAGCAGCGTGGATCTAGAAAATCCTTAGTCTTTCATCCGAGGTAGATTTAAAAGATGAACGATCCAGATATAGCAGAAAAAGAAGGGTCTGGAAGGGTCTGGCTCTCCGCTCGGCCTCCTATTTCGAATTTCGAATTTCGAATAATCCCACCCTACCAAGCGAGCAAATTCTCGATAGAAGAATCTCGATTGAACCACAAGCAAGCTTCAGATCCAATCAATCCTCACACACCCTAGCTAGCTATTCTCCTTTGTTAAACAAACCGTACATGGCGGCCGGGACTGAGACCGATACCATCCCCTTCCATCCCGGGATCCACCAGCTTTTGAGTGCGATCAACAGAATCGTTGAGACCAATAGAGAGAAGCAGGTCTTTCTTCGTGATCTCATCAACAACGCTTCGGATGTAAGTTTTTTAGTGCTAATTTTATCTTCTCAGGTCCGTTGGTTTTGTAGTGTAATGTATGTTACTGAGGGTAGGGGTACATTCGTTGCATCCTTATGTTATGTTATTCGAGTGAATTTTGATCTGTCAGTTGGAGTTGATTTCGATTTTGATCTGTGAGTTGGGAGTTAATTAGTTTCGAATTTGATCTGTGAGTTGGAGTTAATAAGTTTCGAATTTTAGTTGGGAGTAATTTGGTATGTATTTATTGTTCACACATGCAGGCATTGGACCAGATCCGATCGGAGAGGCTGAAAGGCAAGAGGAACCTGGATGGTGAGCTCTCTATCCGCATCGTGCCAAACAAGGCCTCCAATACCCTCACAATAATCGACAACGGTGTCGGCATGACCAAGTCCAAACTGGTCAAGCTCGGCACCATCCCCAGGCCCGGCACCAGGACGTTGTGGGCGTATACCCTCGCCGACGCTAGCAAGCACTCCTTCCTCTGGTGGATGACCCGTTTGGGATTCTACACGGCTTACTTTGTCGCTGAGAAAGTGGTTGTAACTACCAAGCGTAAAAGCGGTGAGCAGTACGTGTGGGAGGCTCGGGCTGGCTGCGGCTCATTCTCCATTACGAGAGATACTACCGGCGAGAATCTTGGTAGGGGTACCAAGGTG
Organism: Juncus inflexus; assembly: GCA_024447665.1. NCBI lineage: Eukaryota > Viridiplantae > Streptophyta > Magnoliopsida > Poales > Juncaceae > Juncus > Juncus inflexus. The sequence goes on along the minus strand of JAJHPC010000013.1, from coordinate 11,842,860 downwards.
ACCCTGTACTTGAAGGATGATCAGGTATGACAATTTTTTTCCTATTAGTTAGTTTTCATATCTCATAATAGAAAGAAACCGCTTGCTCCATAGATAGGTCTTGTCTTTTATATATTACAGAGTGCTTATCTTGACGAGACGCTTCTGGGGGCCTTGGTGAAGAAGCACTCACAGTTCATCTCCTACCAAATCTTCCTCAAAACCACCGAAAAAGATCCATCTGGATCCGAGTTGTCCGTCATCCACCAGAAACCCATCTGGACGCGAAAACTAGAGGATGTTAGCAAAGAAGAGTACGCCGCCTATTACCAGAGCTTGATGAAGGGTGTGAGAGAAGTGCCTCTTGCGGTGAAGCACTTCTCCCATTACGAGAGCTTGATAAACGGTGTGTTTGTGGAGTTTAAGACGATTTTATTTGTTCCGAGGGGGAAATCTGGATGCCATCCCATGGATCTTGTCAACGTTAGCATTTACCAGGACCTGATTCCCAAGTATTTGAGTTTTGTGAGGGGTATTGTCGACTCAGAGGATGTGCCGTTGAGGATCTCAAGAGTGATGCATCAGCGCAACAAGATTCGCGAGGGGATACGTGAGAATCTCGTCAACAAATGCTTCGAGCTCTTCTCTGAGATCGCTGAGAATGAAGAGGACTATGGCGAGTTTTACAAGGCTTTTTCGGAGAATCTGAAGCGGGGGATGAGTGAGGACTCTCAGAACGGGACGAGAATCGCCGAGCTGTTGAGGTATCGTTCGACCGAGAGTGGTGATGAGTTGACCAGCTTGAAGGATTATGTCACCCGCATGAAGGAGGGACAGAGCGGGATTTATTATATTATTCTCCTGTCTTGGAATAAGACGGCTGTAGAGAACTCTCATGTTTTGAAGGATCTCAAGAAGAAGGGGTATGAAGTGCTTTTCATGGTTGATGACATTGATCGGGATGTCGCTGGTAAACTCGAGGATTTTGAGGGCAAGAAGCTCCAGGAGGTGAGACTTTTCATTGGTCCGGTCGAGTTCAAGAGTACGTTGACTGAAGAAGAAACGAAACATTATGAAAAGTGGCTTGAACGAGGGCCTGAAATAATGCCCAAGGTGTCTGATGTGGATGACGATTGTAACTGTATTGACTGGTCTCCTCCATCTCCTCGCATGGTAAAATATATATTTAATTAAAAAACTTGTTTACGAAAGATAATTAACGAAATAATAATATTTTCCTTTTTTAGAATCCAAGCGATGATGCTGGTGATGATTCTTATGATGAACATGAGGCTCCACTTTTTCAGAGAACAAGATTCCGGGATATTCAAGATGAATTTTTGACTGAAACTTTTCGATGCCTGGAAGATTGTAGACTTAAGCTCCGTGTCAAAGGAAGAATTTAATAAGCATCACTCTTAAGGAAGAATTTGCTAAATGTTTTGTTTCTGTCCTAAATTGTTAATGGAGTGATGATCATAGGTTTTTGGGTTGAGAGAGAGAGTTCTTGGATGGTAGTGTGGAAATAAATCCGAATTATGGAAAAAAGCCAGAACTCAAATCTGGATTTCCACTCGATTAAACTTAATATTATTGCCAGCGCGCAGTAGTACATTCAATTCTCAAGTTTGTAAGCTAATTAGAAATAAGCTAATCTGGAACGGATTCAAAAGGATTTATCTGAGCTAAGATGAATTGCACGAAATAGAGAATTTTATGCTTCAATGAGTCTAACATCTTTGGTTATTGTTGTCTAATTCTTCTTCAATTAGTAATTGTAAAAAATTTCCACAAAAGATGGGTATTTGCAATTTCAGAGAGAGAGAGAGAGTGAGAGTTTGATAATGAATCATTTATTCCAATTCCTGATTCTATTTAGTTCCTCTAATAGTTTTTTGGGCTCTTGAAAAATAGTTGCACTTGCAGAATTAATCCAAACTACTAGAAATAGAAAAACAGCACGTAAATAAATATCTTTTCATTCCTACCGGTTCTATAGTAAGCCATAAAAGTCTCGTACCAGTAAGGATTATTGCAAAAATAAAGAAATAAATAATAAGATAAAAAATAATAACGTTAGCATTATATTATCTTGCATATTTATTTAGGTATAATAGTAAGAGGAGAAGAAGAAGGAACATGCTCAATTTTTTCATCAAGTTGTGAAATGGACTCAAAAGAACCTCTTTAGTGGAAAGTCACAAACCCTACTTTAAACCCTTCTCATTTACAAGGTACAAAAAGATGAAAAAATATCATCTTTTTATTATTATAATTATCTTTATTATTATCATTATTGTTGCATTTTGACTGTTATGATTGTTTTTATATATTTTTCTTTCTTAATTTGGATGTTTTTACATGATTATGGATCTATAGTTTATATAACAGACCCTTAATTGAACCCATTTCTCAAATACTATCACATCAATCTTGCACAATTAACTCCTAAATTCATTCAAATTTTGATTTTTTTTTTTCCATAATTTTTTTGCAGACTTACCTGGTTTTACACGTAGTGTTTACAAAAGGATCATGCTTTAATTACCCCTGAAAGCCAAGTATTTAGTCCTTTACCGGATTGGTACTTTTCATTTTACCCCCGTTATTATTATTATTTTTATTTAATTTTAGTCCTTATCATAATAAATGAATATATTTTTGTATTATTTTAGGATAAAAACATTAGGAGCGTATTTAATCACTCCAGCTATTGGTTCACATTTTACAATGTACTTGACAAAAATGCAAGGTATAAGATAAATTATTATATTAATTAATTAATTCCATATATTTGCCATTAACCCTAAATTAATAATAATTTTTTTTAATAATTTCTTTTTTTGTATTTTAACGATGCAGTGGGCTCTTCATCTGCTTCACCACCAAAAGATATTGAAAGATCTTTTTTGATGTTTTTCAACTTAACCCTAAAGTTATATAATTTCTCAAAAAAAAAAAATACTTTTCTATGGTTCTTGACATATTATAAACTTTTTTAGGCTTATTTTTGTGGTACAAGGCTCTGTTGAATTGAAAACTGAGACTCTCCATAAGCTAACTAACTGTAAGATTTATTTTATTCTTATTTTTTATTACAAAAACAAAATAAAAAAAATATTTTTTTTGCAGGTGGATTCATATGCATATTTCCCACCATACACACAGCATTTAGTGAAGTCTAATGAACCATCAACTCTTATAATTTTCGAACGAAGGTTTATTAATTAATTAATTATATACAGTATTTATTTGTCAATTAATTAAAAATATTTGTTTAATTTTTAATTTTATATATTTAAGGTATGATAAAATTGAGGCTAAACTGCCTGAAATAATAATAAGCTCAACTGATAAACAACCCCTTCTAGAAACTCCAGGCAAGGTATTATTTAATTAATATATTTTTCAATTAATTATATAATAAATAAATTTTATTTGTATGAAATTACTATTTATTTATTATTATTTTCTGTTTTCAGATATTTGAATTGCGTAAATTATTGCCTATAGCCTCCTATGATTTCAACATTCATGTAAGTTAGAAATTTAATTTAATTTTATTTCATGAAACTTGAAATTAATTAAATAAAGACCTAATTTGACTAGTTTTAGAAATATCAGTGTGTAGTTTTGCTATCTTTTTTTATTTTCTTTTCAAGATTATGGACTTCAAACCTGGAAGGCAAATTAAAAATTTAATTTCTTTTTATTTCATAAAACTAAAGTTATTTAAGAAATAATTTAGTAGTTTTAGAAATATCACTGTGTTTTGAAATCTTATTTTTTTTCATTTATTGTGAAGATTATGGACTTCCAGCCAGGAGAATTTCTCAACATTAAGGTTTGTAAAATTTAATTTTTTATATTATTATTTTTTATTTTTATATTATTATTATTATTAATAATAATTAAATTATTGTTTTATTAAACAGGAAGTGCATTACAATCAGCATGGATTGCTTCTATTAGAAGGCCAAGGGATTTATCGCTTGGCTGATAACCTGTATTTGTTTTTTACAAATATTATTTCTTTTTATCTAACCAAATATTTGTATTTTTCTGTATTCTGAAAAATACTTTCATAATTTATGTATCTATCCTTAAATATTAGGTATCCAGTACAAGCTGGTGATGCAAATTGGATGGCCCCTTTTGTTCCCTCAGTGATAAATATTTTTCTCATTTTTTTATTGAATTATTTTTCTCACTTTTTGCCTAAATTAGATACTTATTAATTATCATATTAATTATCATTTAACTTCTTTTGAGTGATATCTTTTATTGTTTATCTCAGGTATGCGGCTCTGGGAAAAACAAGGTCCAGGTATTTACTATACAAGGATGTAAATAGAAATCCCTTGTAATTGCAGACCCATGCAATTTTTAATTTTTAATTGTACTGTTTGTAATTTTTTGGAGTGCTATCACTTATAATTGCAAATCCATGCAATTTTAATTGTACTTTTGTAGTTTATTTGGAGTGCTGATTTTATCGAAACCATAGTCAAATATGCACAATACTCTAGCAAGAGATACTTTATTTACATAATAAGTGTGCAGAAACAAGTTAAAAATATTATTTACAACAGTAGAACATTTCAGCACATTGTTATTAGACATTGTTTGGTGAAATATTATTTATACAAAAAGGATATTTTCAAATAAGATTTAAGAAATCATAAAATCACAGCATTTATTCTGGATTGGCATAGATTAAGCCAGTCTCATTGTTTCTTGTCAGAACATTGAATTTCTTAGAAGTGAATTCTTCTGATGAATTAAATGATATATTCCTCTCCAAAACAGAATATTCACCGACACCCACACTCCCTCTCCTTTAAAACAAATCAACAAATAATAATAATAATAATAATAATAATAATATTTTGTACCATGCGTTATTAGAAGTAGATTCTCATGAGGATATTTGTCTGCAAGAGATCGAATTGTATTTGAAAATCTTCTTCTTGAATTTACTACCGATTCTCCCCATTTGGTCATCTACAATTAAAAACAACTTAATAGAATATGTATTATTCTACTATTTATATTATAAATAATAAAATCAACTTTAATTAATTTAATCCTATACCTCTTCACAAATGGGAATAACAGAATGGTCGATAGTTCCTTCTGGAAAAATAGATTCCAGTTCTGATTTGTCGGGAAACAAATTCCCGTCCTTTGGAATCACAGATGGATGTATACTTGATTGTTGAGCATCTCACACAACCCATATTCAATTGCTACCTACATAAAAGAACTAAGGTCTCATTTGGCATCCATTTTGTTTTTTAAAAACAAAAAACTATTTTCTGCTTTTGTTTTTCTGTTTTCAAAAAACAGTTTTTTTGCTTATAAAAATAAGTATCTTCATTCTTTTTGCACTATGAAAAAAATTTAACAGCATACAAATATAATATTTTTCAAAAAAGTTTAAATTGTTGAAAATAGAAACTTGTACAAAAATGTTATTTTAATATTTCATGTTTGTTGTTTATACACGACGGACCTGACCTCAACCAGTTTATAATAGTTCGATGAAATCATAACTAACATACAACAAATATTTATACTTAATATACTACAATAATGATCATTCATCCTAAACCACTTATCTTAATTGCAAAAAAAACCAATACACAATCATGGATACAATCTATATACATCTTGCAAGTGAGCACGCATACAGCATTATAAAAATTAAAAAGATCATAAAAGATAAAATATTGATATAAAAACATAGGAAAATATAAAGTTTGAAGCGGTGAACACAACAAGTGGATCAATCAATCAAATGATCATATTAGTTTAAATTAGAAAGGAGAATAAGCGGTGCTGAAAGATAATTAACAGGGCGGTGAGAGCAAAAAATAGTAACAGGAAAGTGGAAACGAGTATTACTCGTTTTGAACAATCCGTTTTTTCTTTTTGGTAATAGAATGGAAAAAAAATGGAAACCGACTAAATTTGTTGCCAAACACGTTTCCATTTTTTTAGCTGTAAAAAATGAAAAAACAGAAAACAAAATGGATGCCAAACAAGCCCTAAATTACTAACAAAATTTTGTATTAAAAAGTACGAACTTTTTTAATAAAATTTAAATTTTGGTAACAAATGAAAATTCATATTACCTTAGGCTTTAGCCGAGGGGAAAGCTAAGACAGCCTCAGCAGCGGTTTGGCGGCAACGGATAATTGAACAAGATGAATCGGAAAATCAAGGGCTGACAGGCGGGCCCCATCCCAGTAGCTCTTGTCCTTTGTTAAACAAACCGTACATGTAACATGGCTCTGGCTGAGAGCGATACCATCCCCTTCCATCCCGGGATCCACCAGCTTTTGAGCACGATCAACAGAATCGCTGAGACCAATGGAGAGAAGCAGGTCTTTCTTCATGATCTCATCAGGAACTCTGCCTATGTAAGCTTTCGGATTTCTACTGTAATATATGTTATTTAGGGATACATAAGTTGCATCGTTCGGGTGATCCAGGGTTTAATTTCGAATTTGATCTATCAGTTGGAGTAATTTCGTATGTAATTTGGCTATATATTTATTGTTCACACATGCAGGCATTGGACAAGATCCGATCGGAGAGGCTGAGAGGCAAGAGCAAGCTGGACGGTGAGCCAGAGATCTTGCAGATCCGCATTGTGCCAGACAAGGCCGCCAAGACCCTCACAATCATCGACAACGGTGTCGGCATGACCAAGTGCGACCTGGTCAAGCTCGGCACCGTCGCCAGACCCGGCACCAACATGTTGATGGCGCTTCTCCTCTGCGAAGCTAGCATGCACTACTTCCTCTGGCAGATATCCGGTCTGGGATTCTACACGGCTTATTTTGTCGCTGAGAAAGTGGTTGTGACTACCAAGCGTAAAAGCGGTGAGCAGTATGTGTGGGAGGCTCGGGCCGGCTGCCGCTCATTCTCCGTTGCGAGATATACTATCGGTGAGAATCTTGCTAGGGGTACCAAGGTGACTCTGTACTTGAAGGATGATCAGGTATGGGGCATGTAGTTTGTGTAGGTGCATTTATTGTCTATATTGCTCCCCGAAAAAAAAAGAAAAAAAAGAGAGAGAGTTCAGCGAGTATTTGTTCAATATTAGGGTTGCATATCTCATAAGAGAAACCGCTTGCTATAGTTACGTCTTCTCTTTTATATTATAGAGTGTGTATCTTGACGAGGCGCTTCTGAAGGACTTGGTGTAGAAGCACTCAAAGTTCATGAGCTACCAAATCTCCCTCAAAACCACCGAAAAAGATCCATCTGGATCCGAGTTGTCGGTCATCCACCAGAAACCCATCTGGATGTGGAAACCAGAAGATATTAGAAAAGAAGAGTACGCAGCCTATTACAAGAGCTTGATGAACGGTGTGGGAGAAGTGCCTCTTGCTGTGAAGCACTTCTCATTTGTTAAAGGTCGTCTTGAGTTTAAGGCGATTTTATTTGTTCCAAGAGGGAAATCTAGTTGTGATCATGTGGATCTTGACAACATCAGGCTTTACCAGGAGCTGATTCCTGAGTATTTGAGTTTTGTGAGGGGTATTGTGGACTCAGAGGATGTGCCGTTGAAAACCTCAAGAGAGATGCTCCAGCGGAACAAGATTCGGGAGGTGATTCGTGAGAATCTCGTCAACAAGTGCTTCGAGCTCTTCTTCGAGATCGCTGAGAATGAAGAGGAGTACAGCAAATTTTACGAGGCTTTTTCAAAGAATCTGAAGCTGGGGATCCGTGTGGACTCTCATAACAGGACGAAAATCGCCGAGCTGTTGAGGTATCGTTCGACCGAGAGCGGTGATGAGTTGACCAGCTTGAAGGATTACGTGTCTCGCATGAAGGAGGGACGGAGCAGGATTTATTATATTATTCTCCTGTCTTGGAATAAGACGGCCGTTGAGAACTCTCATGTCTTGAAGGATCTCAAGAAGAAGGGGTATGAAGTGCTTTTCATGGTTGATGCCATTGATCGGGATGTTGCTGGTCAACTCGAGGAGTTTGAGGGCAAGAAACTCCAGGAGGGGAGGCTTTTCATTGGTCCGGTCGACTTCAAGAGTACGTTGACCGAAGAAGAAAGGAAAAAATATGAAGAGTGGCTTAAAGGAGGGCCTGAAAAAATGACCAAGGGGGTTAATATGAAAGGCGATTACTCTTGTTGTGTTCACTGGTTTCCTCCGTCTCCTTGCATGGTAAAATATATATTTAATTAAAAAAACTTTTTTACAAAAAATAATTAACAAAATAATAATATTTTCCTTTTCTAGAATCCAAGTGATGATGATTATCATCTAACTGATGATGATTGTTATGATGGACTGAAACGGAAATGCGCTGATGAACATGAGGCTCCACCTTCTCAAAGAACAAGATCAGACGATATCGAGGAGAGTGAAGATGAATTTGAGACTCCAACTTTTCGATTCCTGCATGATTATGAACCTAAGCTGTGTTTCCAAGGAAGAATATTATAAGGAAGAATTTGCTAAATGTTTAGAAGGGTATTGAGGCCTTTTTCTCCCGACAATAACTTGCACGTAGGCTGAAGGGTATTGAAGCTACGTGCCATTTCTGTGAACTTGTTAATGGAATCCTCAGAGAGATGGTCAAAGGTTTTTGGGTTGTGAGAGAGAGAGAGAGAGTTCTTGGATGGTAGTGTGGAAATATATATGCTGTGTTGATTGAGGATTATTTGTTTGTTTGTTTTTGGGATCGTTTTGATTTGTTTTCTCATTGAATGCATGCTTTAACTTTGTTAAGGTGGTACATAATTTAATTTTCAACCATTTTATACCTGCATGCTTCACCCCAGTAACCTGTTTTGAATTGAACTCACTTATAATACCAAAAATTGACATTTCTTTGTTGACTTCAGTACCACCCCTAAATATTCACCTCATTTTTGGAATTAAAAATTGGGTTTATTACTATCTACAAATTATAATCTTTACATAAAATTACAAAATTACCAAATTGAGAAAAAAAAAAACTTGGTATATTATCTAAAATTTTCAAAAAGAGAAAAAATGGTATAATATATCGCTATTTTGATATTTAGTGCCTCAAAATGAACCACATTTTTTTATGGAGAGTTCTCAAAATATAGAAAGAAATCCAGTGATTGATAAAACTGTAAATGTCAATGGATGTTTTATGCCGATTCTGATTATTACTTCGACTGTTGAATATAGTATTTCAAATTCTCTTTCTAGATCTAATTTCATAAAAAGAAGTAGAGTTCCAAAAAGAATGAAAAATACAAAAAAGGAAGGAAATGAATACAAAGAAATTGTTACACCAAAAACAGTTAAGTAGTTTAGGACTAAGTTAATTAAAATTATAAATTAGTCCTTCATAACTTCATGTAGAAATATAGCACCATATTAAATATTAGTCTAAAAAAAGAATTGTTTGTTCAATTAGTAAATTGAGCATTAAAATTGCAAAGTAAAAATGAGATTCAAGAGCATTTTAAATATTACTCATGTACATGATAAAAATAATATTAAAATATTTATACCAAAAATTGTAAGAAAATTCTCAAAAAAAATTGAAAAAAAAAAATCGATCCGAAGCGGAGCGAGGGGTGATTGCTATTGAAAAAAAAAGACATCCAGCAAACTTATTCCTCTGTTATTTTTGTATCAGCATACATGTTGTTCAATTCCACATTGTTAGTATTATTCTCATTATTGTTATTTATTACAACTAAAACCCATCAATAAAATGAATCTCTATAAAAGCAACCGCCCACTTCATACCCAAACAATCCAGTACGCCGAATACAAACAAACCCAAACAATTATTTATTCCAATTAAAAATAATCAATCGCAAGTCATCCATTCCATCTAAAGTCCAGGAATAGACTCCAAATTATAAGTCGCCAACGACGCATTCTCACTATTCTCCTTGATCTGAGACCCGGAATTGGAATTACTATTCCGGTTTTCAATTCCGAGGGATTGCAAGTAGGTGTAAGAGTTATTCCGGGCGGAATTAGGATCGGGATTGCTGAGCCTGGACGCGAGAAACCGGCGAATCAGGCCTCGGAGAAATGGAGCCATTGTATCTGGCTCGTGCTCTAAAAAGTACATTATTCCACCCATGCACGCACAGAATAGCGCCACCTGTCACATTTTCATTGGTTAATGTTAAAAACTATTAAAAGGATATAGTAGTAAAGAATTCAAGTTCCAAAATATCAGATTTAGCCTACTTCAAGATCTCAAAATATCAAAGATAACCTTCCAAAATCACAGTACCAAAAATACCCTCCCAAAATCTCAAAATATAAAATCAAATCATTACTATATTCACCAACTTCTAGAGAGAGAGAGAGAGAGAGAACAAACTTTAGGACAGAACGTAAAAAAAACGATCACTATATTTCTCACCCCTTGACAACACAACACAACACAACACAACAAAACAAACTTCTAGAGAGAGAAAGTCACAAACTTCTAGAGAGAGAAAGTCACAAACTTCTAGAGAGAGAAAGTCACAGAAGACGTACTTCATCTCTACAGTCCAAACATACCAAACCATCATCACATCTACCACCACCTCAGAGAGAGATTCCTAGAGAGTTCTAGAGAGAGAGAGAGAAAGTCAAAGGGGTAATTTTATTCACCTCAGTATGTTTAATATCCGGCAATAAATGTCTATTGACCAAAATATGCCACAAGGAATCGCCGGCTCTGGGAAGAACGTAGAGAGCCAGCTCAGCCCTGCGCGCCTTCTTCTCTATCAGCACGGATAAAGCCGCGATTCCTCCTGCCACCCAATAGACAAGCTTGTGGTCTTTGGTGGCTACTTTCCTGTGCACACATATCACCCCCTGTTTGTTCAAAAGGAAATTAATTAATTAAATAATTAGTTAATAAATAATGAGGATGTAACAGAATATTTCTTCTTTTTTTTTTTGAGAAATTTGCAAAAATGTACCAGTGTAACTACGCCTAAATTACGAAAAATGGATAAATAATGGAAATAATGCCTTAAAACATAGGGGCTGTTTTTTTAATTTTTGAAGAAGAAAGGAAGTAAAGTTCTTGTGGGTGTTATGTAATTTAAGTATAATACAGGGACTTTTTTGAGAATTTACCTTTTATTTTTATTATTTTATTTGTGGAATGGAACAATACCTGGAAGATGGCAACAAAGGCAGATAAGAAGGTGGTAGAGCGGACTGAACCAATCAGGGCCCGCCAGCACGTCATCGCTGGAGACTCCAAAAACTACACACAAAAAAAACAATAATAAACACATTAACATCTCAGACAGACAGAACGAAATAAAATAATCTCCATCAAAACGGTATATAAACATTACAAACCACCCAACACCTTGTGAAGTCACAAAAAAAAAATAATAATAACAAAAACAATAAATAATAACAAAAATAAATAAATAATAACAATAACAAAAAAAAAAACTCAACATCCAATAATACCTTATGAAGTCTCAGCACAACAAACGGAACAAAAGTGAGCGAGAAATACAGCGGGAAGGTCTTCCTGAACGTCGAGCTGCCCGCATTAATATTCTTCTTCAGACACGACCCCGTTTCCGGGTGAATCACCGAACAGGGTATAATATCCATAAACTCACTCAACCCGTTAACCGACCCGTTAAGGGAGGAGGAGAGGAAGGATTGGAGGGACGGTAAGTCGATCGGTCCGCCACGGCAACACTCGCGCACCGCCTTGTAGACCGGGTCCGCCACGGGCCCGGTCTTCTGGATGAAGTCTTGGTACGATTTGGGGAGGCTTTCTGGCCTCATCACGAATGCGTACATCACCTGTGAGAATAAAGAAATAATTAGAAACACAAAATCAGTATTTCTTGATTTTTTGAAGGGAATTTTTCAAAAGAAACCCTATGTTTTCTGAATATTACAAAAAAAAAAAACTTAGTTTTCAGATTTAAGAAAAAACTCCTACATCTAAGGATTAGAAGGATTAGTTATATTTTTTGAAATTACAATTTTAACCGCCTATGGTAAAAAAAAAATCTAAATTTTTTTTTCTTAAAAGTTCGAAAATTGAGATAAGTATCATGATTTTTTTTATTTGATTTTTTACCTGAGCACAAGCCAAAGAGAAGAGGAGAGAATCTCCGTGTCTCCAATGGCTTCCCCATAGATGAAATTTATTCTTTGACTTTGCAGAGTTATATGCACACTATTTACACAAAAAATAATAAATAAATTACTAAAATATATTTATCATAAGTATATATTTTTTTTAATTAACCTGGCCAAGTCTGACAAATAGGTATAAAGCAAGAGTGCGTCTCCGACTGGAGCCATCCAGCGCGAGTACAGACAAGCCAGCAATGGAACCAGCTATCATTCTGCTCCACAATCCTTCAATAAATCCCATTAATTAATTGAGCCAAAGTAAAAGAAAGTAATGAAATTTTGCGATTCAGACCCTCATTGTTTGTAATATTACGAAGAAGAAGAAGCCTTACGCGTTTAATGGTGTTTCTTTCTTCCGGAATCTTCTGAGGAAGCATCTAAGCGCGTGGTAGCCTCCTGTGAACCCACCGAAGAGTAATCCGACTCGGCAAGCTTCTTCTCTCACTATTAAATCCTTTTCTGATACTAGTTGCTGTTTAAAGCGCAAACAAAATGAAGAAAAATGATGAATCAGATCAAATTGCAAAAAGGAAAAGGAATAATTCAAGCAATTGGATGCCTAAATTGAGATTTGATCTCATCATTTCATCTCAATTCATCTTTATTGGCACTGGATGAAAATTACATGTAGAACTGAAGGATTTTCATGCGAATTACCTTGAGATCAAGGAGAGATGAATAAGATTGCCCTTTAGCGAGCTTAAACGCCCTCAAGAGAATCCCGATCCCTACTCTGACTCCATAACTCAGCAAGAAGCTCTGACAGAGATTCCCAACCGCATGCGCGATGCAAGACTCGTCCGGGCCGTGATTATCGCACCGGAGATGGAGATCCTTAGTTTCCACGCCGCCCCGCCGATGGTGGAGCTGCAGCTCCTCGATGGCCTCGCGCAGCCGCTCCTCCGCCTCCCTCAGCCGGCCCTCCGCCTCGCCGGAGGGATCTCCGGCGGAGGAGGGGAGATCGAAGGAGGAAGGCGTCGAGAGGAAAGGCATGGTGAGAATTCACTGGAGATCTCCAGTTCTTAATGTCTTTGTCTGATGGGTTTGATTAGCTTTGCACGTTGATTTTATGTCGAGTTTAAAGAGATAATACAATGGTTAATTGATTTACCTTAATCAGTTTAAGTAGCTATTTATTGTATCGAGTTACAAGAGATAATGGGGATGATATGGTTAATTGATTCATGTTGATCACTTTGATTAACTATTTACTGTTTGAGCTTAACAAAGTGAAGGCTGCTTTGCCAATGAGAAGAGGGTTCTTTGTATCACGGATTAGAATGTCAAGGTGTTTCACACGTGTTAACTCTTATCTGTAAACGTGTAAAGTGATTATGGGATGGAAAATACTATATTTATTGAGTGTGATAAGTTATGATGTTAATTGTTAAACTATGGAAGACTAAAATTTTCTTATGAATATAAGAGTTTATTTAGCATCAGTTTTTTTTTTTTTTTTACTTTTTTATAGAATGTGGTAGGCTTAGAGTCTTAGGGGCAATTTGCATTCATCGAGTGAAATAACTTTCTTTTTACAATTACAATTAATGAATTGAAATAAGTAATAATATAAATAAATAATAAAGAATAAATAAAGCCGACAATTTTCAACATTAGTGATGACTTTCACTTAGGAATGTCAATGGATCTCCAAAATCCGATAACCCGATCCGAATCTGCATAAATGGATTCGCATTTGGATCATTAAAATGTACCCGAAAATAAAATGGATCCGCATATGGATTTTTGAAGAAGATCCGTTAGCTTATCGGGTTTGGATTTGGATCTAGCAAGATTCAAATCTGAAACCTGATATGAATCCAATAACTCATAATTAGATATACATATTATAAGTTGGTGTATATAGTAAAAAAAAGACTATTTATTTGGTTATTTTTATGGTTACATAATTTAGGAAATAAGAAAAATAATAAAAGAAAATATATCAATGAGCATAATAGACAAAAAAATAATCATGATTCACATAGCAAATATGACACATAGAATGTTCAAATATAAATATTAAGCTTGCATGTTAGTCTTAAAATTACTTCTTATTTTCTAATAAATTATGTTAACAAACAAGTAAGAATATTTTTCATCCAAAATTTTCATCAATTATGGAGCATGAAGAAGATGATGACATGTAATATATAATTTTCTTTGCGATCCAATGAATTGCCCTAAATTTTATGAAAGAAGATGAATAAAAATAAGTTTAGAAGATTAATAAATATCACATAAAATGTATAACTTTTATATATTTAATAACAAATAATATATTTGTTTAGTATCTTTTTTATTTATTATTATGAACTCATTTATTTATTCTTAATAGATTCATCTCGGGATGATATTGTTGAAGCTTCTTCTACCATGTCTTCAACAAGTGCAATTTAATTCGGAGATTGATGGTCGCTTTATTGATATCTTCTGAAAGGCATTATTATTTCATTATTTAGAAATATTTCATGACTTTATAATAATTTACTCATGTAATGTAATTTTATTTTGTATTAGAATATTATGTACGATTATGAGGTGTATTAGAATATTTGTATTAGCATATGTGGTGCAATGTTGCATATGCAGTTAGTTAATATTTTATTATCAATATCATATATTATCTTTAGTCTTAATACATTCTTTTCATTATCTATGTACTATTTTTTATTTCATGATGTATATTTTTTGGTTACTTTTATAATTGTCAGTATCTATTTTGAGATTTTAATATATACTTTCCATGGCTAATAAACATTTATGATTAATAGAAATATGCAGCTAAAATGATATATTTACCCTATAAAATGCAACAATTGTTACCCTAAAAAAATGATATATTTACCAATAAATTTATTTTATATGGCTCTATATACATTGAAAGTTGAGACAAGCCCACTGGCATAATATTAATATGCAAAAATGAGAAAGAAAAAGAAAACAGAGCGATTAAATAAACACCAGTAATTTATTTCTTAGAAGAAAAAATAAGCCCAAAAACCAAAAACAAGGAGAAAACAAAAACTACACAAACAAGCCCGTGAATTCAAATAGTATACAGTCTGTAAATTCGAGAATTCAAATTCAAGCTTTTACAAGTTCGAATTTCAGCCAAAAGTCAAACCTCAGGTTACTAAGACTAGACTCGTACTTTCAAATCTGGATTATGGAAAAAAACCAGAACTCAAATCTGGATTATTGCCAATGCGCTCAGTAGAACTCCACTCCACTCCACTCACTCGATTCAGAAAAGCTCAAAAGAAGAAGAACAGGGATGGATTTGCGATGGATTTGTTTCTCTTTTTTACTCGCCGTAATTGGTAAATATTTCTTAATCTAACGTTATATTGATTAGTATATTCAATGCTCGAGTTTGTAAGCTAATTAGAAATATGCTAAATTTGAACCGATTCAAAAGGAATTAGCTAAATTACGATAAATTGCACGAAATGGAGAATTTTATGCTTCAATGGGTATAAAATCTTTGGTTGTTATTGTCGAATTCTTCGTCAATTAATAATTGTAAATTGTTTCACCAAAGATGGGTATTTGCAGTTTGAGAGAGAGAGAGCTTGATAATGAACCGTTTATTCCAATTCCTGATCCTATTTAGTTCCTCTATAGTTGTTTGGGCTTTTGAAGAAATGTTGCATTTATAGAATTAATCTAAACTAGTAAAACCAACACAGAAATAAATATCTTTTCTTTCCAGTACTGTACTGGTTCATTACTAAGCCGCAAAAGTCTGGTACCAGTAAGAATTATTGCAAAAATAAATAAATAAATAATAAGATAAAAATAATAACAATAACATTATATTTATTGCGTATTTATTTAGGTATAATAGTAAGAGGAGAAGAAGAAGGAACGTGCTCAATATTTTCATCAAGTTGTGAAATGGACTCAAAAGCACCTCTTTATTGGAAAGTCACAAACCCTACTTTAAATCCTTCTCATTTACAAGGTAAAAGAGATGAAAAAATATCATATTATTATTATTGTTGTTGTTATTGTTGTTGTATATTTTTTAGGGTTTACTGTTATAATTGTTTTTATATATTTTTCCTATCTTAATTTGGACGTTTTATGTGATTATGGATCTATAGTTTTTTTAACAGACCCTTAATTGAATCCATTTCTCAAGTACTATCGCATCAATTTTGCACAATTAAATCCTAAATTGATTCAAATTTTGATTATTTTTTTAATTTTTCACAAATTTGTTCAGATTTGCCTGGTTTTACACGTAGTATATATAAAAGAGATCATGCTTTAATTACGCCTGAAAGTCAAGTATTTAGTCCTTTACCAGATTGGTAGCTTTTCAATTTACTCCTTTATTATTATTTTTATTTAATTTTAGTCCTGATCATAATAAATGAATATCTTTTATTTATTTTAGGATAAATACATTAGGAGCTTTTTTAATTACTCCAGCTGTTGGTTCACATTTTACAATGTACTTAACAAAAATGCAAGGTATAAGATAAATGATTACAATCATTTATTAATTCCATTTATATTAACCATAAATTAATATCAATTAATAATTTTTTTTTTTAATAATTTCCGTATTTTGTATTTAATTATGCAGAGGGCTCCCAATCTGCTTTACCACAAAAAGATATTGAAAGGTGCAAATATGAATAGAATTTTCAAGTTTTTCAAATTAACCCTCAAAATCTAAAATTTTACCTTTTGCGAGAATTTAATTTGATCATTTATATTATGAATTTTCTCTAGGTTTATTTTTGTGGTACATGGCTCTGTTGAATTGGAAACTGAGACTCTCCATAAGTTAGATGTAAGATTTATTCTTCATTTTATTCTCATTTTTTATTATAAATCCAAAATAAAAATAAAAAAAATTTTTGGCAGGTGGATGCATATGCATATTTCCCACCAAATACACATCATTTAATGAAGTCTAATGAACCATCAACTCTTATAATTTTTGAACGAAGGTTTATTAAGTAATTAATTAATTATATACACTATGTATTTGTCAATTAGGTAATTTTTTTTTTTATATATTTCAGGTATGATAAAATTAAGGCTAAATTGCCTGAAATAATAATAAGCTCAACCGATAAACAACCCCTTTTAGAAACTCCAGGCGAGGTATTATTTAATTAATATATTTTTTATTAATTATATAACAAATAAACTTTTCTTGTATGAATTAGTGTTTATTTTTATTTTTTATTTTCAGATATTTGAATTGCGTAAATTATTACCTACCTCAGCCTCCTATGATTTCAACATTCATGTAAGTTTTGTATAAATTAATTTTATTTTATTTCCTGTAACTTGAAATTAATTTAGACCTTATTTGACTAGTTTTGGAAATATCAGTGTATAATATTGAACTATTATTTTTATTTCTTATTTTATTGTGAAAGATTATGGACTTCAAACCAGGAGAATTTCTCAACGTGAAGGTTTGTCAAATTTAATATTTTAACATTATTATTTTTTTATATTATAATTATTAATAATTAAATTATTATTTTGTTAAACAGGAAGTGCATTACAATCAACACGGATTGCTTTTATTAGAAGGCCAAGGGATTTATCGCTTGGCTGATAACTGGTATTTATCTTTACAAATATTATTCCTTTTTATCTAACCAAATATTTGTATTTTCTATATTCTAAAAAATAATATTTTCACAATTTGAGAAGAATATATTTTCATAATTTTTGTATCTATCTTTAAATATTAGGTATCCAGTACAAGCTGGTGATGCAATTTGGATGGCCCCTTTTGTCCCTCAGTGGTAATTATTTTTCTCACTTTTTTATTGAATTATTTTTCTCACTTTTTGTCTAAATTAGATCCTTATTAATTATCATTTAATATATTTTGAGTGATATCTTTTTTTATTTTTTATATCAGGTATGCGGCTCTGGGAAAAACAAGGTCTAGGTATTTACTATACAAGGATGTAAATAGAAATCCCTTGTAATTGCAAATCCATGCAATCTTAGATTTTAATTCTACTATTTGTAATTTTTTAGAGTGCTATGCTATCACTTGGTAATTTTAATTGAACTGTTTCTACTTGGTAATTTTTTGGAGTGATGATTCTATCAAAACCATAATCAAATATGAATAACTCTCTAGCAGGAGATGCTTTATTTACATATAAGTGTGCAGAAACAAGTTAAAAATATTATTTACAACAATACAAACATTCAACACATTGTTATTACAGCTCTTGGGAAAAACAAGGTCCAGGTATTTATTATAGGGAAATTTTTCAAAAACCCCCTAATTTTTCTGCTATTTATCAAAAAATCCTTAACTTTTCAATATTCTTCAAAAACCCCCTATAAAGTGAATTCAATTTTTTTTAGCCCCTATGGTGTTAAATTCAACTTTTCCATCCAATTTTGATTTGTAAAAGACTAAAATGCCCCTCATATATTTGTTTTCATATCATATTTTATTGAATTAAATAAATAAAAATTAAATTTATATTTACACTAAAATTAAATTAATGACTACAATATAGACAAAATCACAATAAATAATAGTGACGAAAATAATATTTTATGTAATATATAATATTATAATTAAATATAGGATAATAAAAAAAATTGTAATATAACACCATAAAATAAAAACTAACATATCATAAAATAATATCATAAAATATTGTAAAATTAACATCGTAAAATATTATATTCAAAAATAATATATTTATTTATTATTTTATTGAATATAATAAAATATGAAAATAAATATATGAGGGGTATTTTAGTCTTTTATAAATCAAAATTAGATGGAAAAGTTGAGGTTAACACCATAGGGGCCAAAAAAAATTGAATTCACTTAATAGGGGATTTTTGAAGAACATTGAAAAGTTAGGGGGTTTTTAATAAATAGCAGAAAAGTAAGGGGGTTTTTGAAGAATTTCCCTTTATTATACAAGGGTGTAAATAGAAATCCCTTGTAATTGCAAATTCATGCAATTTTGTAGTGTGTTTTAATCCTCTGTAATTGCAAATCCTTGCAATTTTAATTGTATTGTTTGTAATTTTTTAGAGTGCTGATTTTCTAAACCATAATGTGTTTTTTTTTTATATTTTTATCCAAATATATTTGTAATTCTAGTAATAAATACTTCCAAGTTAATAACTATTAATTACAACAATTCAACACATAATGTTTCACCAATCCAGACATATAATTCTACTCTAGAATGAAATCTTTACATAACAACAATTCATGGAATTAAGACTTCACAAAATGTCTATATTTTGTGAAATATTATTTATGAAGAAAAAAAAAGATAATTTCAAGTAAGATTTAAGAATCATATATTCATGGATTTGGTTCTGGATTCTCATAGATTAAGCCAGTCTCATTGTTACTTGTCAGAACATTGAATTTCTGAGAAGTGAAATCTTCAGGTGAATTAAATGATATATTCCTCTCCAAAATAGAATATCCACAGTAGTCAACATGTTGTACCACGCGCTTGTAGAAATATGTCACCGACACCCACACTCCCTCTCCTTCAAAACAAATCAACCAATAATAATAATAATAATAATAATAATAATAATAATAGTACTACTATTAATAATAATAATTATTATTATGATAATTATAATAATAAAAATAATAGTTACCATGTGTGATAAGAAGCAAGTTTTCATGAGGATATTTATCTGCGAGAGATTGAATTACATTTGCAAATCTTCTTCTCGAATTAACTACTGACTCTCCCCATTTAGGCATCTGAAAAATTAAAATAAAAAATTAATGTAATAATTATTATCTTATTATGCTATAACCAAAAAATTAAATTAAATCAATCTTAATCCTAACCTCTTCATAAATGGGAATAACAGAGTGGTCAATAGTTCCTTCTGGGAAAATAGATTCCAGTTCTGATTTTTCCGGAAACCAATTCCCGTCTTTTGGAATCACAGATGGATGTATCACTTGATTGTTCAGCATCTCACTCAACCCGTATTCAATTGCCACCTACAACATACAAAAAATCCTAAATTACCAATAAAATCTATAATATTATTTATTAATCAAAATTATTTTTTTGACTGCAAATCGAATGTTTTATATCATTACCTTAATTGAGGGGAAAGCTGAGACAACCTCAACAGCAGTTTGGCGACAGCGAATGAAAGGAGAGACAAAAATACGATGAATAGGAAAATCGAGGCCTGACAGGCGGGCCCCAGTGGCTTGAGCCCTGGCCTTGCCGGCCTCAATTAGTATTGGGTCCCACGGACGTTCTGCATTTGGGACCCACAGCGGATCGAAATTGTCGATCCGATCGCCGTGACGCATCACCACCACTTTTTGCACCCTCTCTTCCATCTCTTGTCTATATATTTCTTCTCTCTCTTGTTTGTTCTAATTATTAATCATGCTTATGTATTGAGATTTTTGAACATTTAAGTAATGGATGATGATGCTACTTTTCTTCTTTTTTGGTTTATATAATATTCTCAAATTGATGCTGTTTTTCTAGGAAGTTACTTGGTAGCTGCATCCCTCTCTCTTCTCTTGATTATATTATTTATTTATCATGCGTGGTAGGAGACTAGGAGAGGGATTAAAATACAAATTCCCTTACTAAATATAGTTTATAACTCAATCATTGTTTTCTTCTACGAAATATCAAATAAAATCAGGAGACTTGTCAAGGATTGTTTTTTTATTTAAATAATATAATTAACCTTTGCTTCTTGGGTTGAATAATGACTATACTCCATTCAAAAAACTTGATGAATTTTTCTGTTTAGTTTTTAATATCATAAAGGACGTTCAGAATTTTAAACCAATCAAACTTCCAACTAAAACAAGAAAGTTTCTATTTATTTTATCATTTGTTAAAATTGGCAGTTATGTCATTTATTTAAAAAAAAGGGGAAAAATAGAAAAGAATTACAACGAAATATCCGGCTAAACCAGTTGTACGTATATAATATTTATGGGAATTAAAATTACGATCACTTCTTCCATGTTTTAAGAGATATTAAATCTTGAATTTTATAAACCGGGATTTCAAATCCTTGATTTGGATATCCTCTCCTCTCCCTCCTCTCTCTCAGAATCCGATCTCATAGTGGCAAGTCAGAAAAGAAAATGCATTAAATTTCTTCAATCTGGTTTCTTTTCTGTGATTTTTCGTAATTTATATCTGTTTCAATTTAGAATTTCTTCCGAATAGATTCAAATCAATGGCGACTAACATGGCTCATACTTTCAAGTACCTCATGGGTTAGTTCATTTTTTTTTTCCTTTTCTATGTAAAATTTTGATCTTTCTTTCTATTTTTCTTTATATGATTCAATTTTATGATTTTTTTCCATTCTTCAGCTACTCAATTTATATCAAGAGGAATTCCGTTTGTTTTCAATTCATGGATAGTTAGACACCTCACCGCAGCCGATTATGCAGTAATTTCACAAATTTATCCCTTTTCCTTCCAATTTCATTTTTTGTAATTCTCTAATTTCTTACCTAATTATGATTACAATTTCCCATTTTATTACCAGCTTTACGCGGTGCAATTTCAATTATTTGTCACTTGTATATTGTTTCTAAGCAGAGAGGGTTTTAGACGCGCTTGCATGCGTACTGATGTTATGAGGTATTATTTAAATATAATTTTTATTTTTTGTTATTAATTTTTTTTATGAAATTAAATAATTATAACTGTAGTAATGATGGATCGATGGAGAAAAATGCTGCACGGTTATTAAAGATAGCGTGGATTTCTTTTCCAATCGGAATATTTTTCACTATTTCCGGTTCTGCCCTTGTTTTTTATTTAAAAGGTCTCAGCTTTTCTGACCCTTATGGCCAAGCTATTCTAATAAACGGTAATTTACCTTTTTATTATCAAAAATTATTTTATTTACAATTTATGTAAGTATTTTTTGTAATTTTGAAATGCAGGGTTTGCGTGTATATTGGAATTATTATCAGAGCCTTTGTATATATTATCTCAAAATATGGTTTTATTAAGATTGAGATTAGTGACTGAATCTGCTGCCACTCTTTTTCGCTGCTTGACCACTTATATATTTATTGCCAGAAAAATAAATATGGTAATATTTTATTTTGATCTGAATTGTATATTTGACTATTTGTTATGTTTATAATCATAGGTTTCTCAAGCTGTCAAAATAAAAGCTGGAAATTTGAAATTATGGTATTGATAATTGATCCGTCATTGAGTTTATTTATTTTATTTTGTTATTTTTTCATTTATATATTGTCTTATTTAGTCTTTGATTGTACAATGAAAATGTTAAGATTTTCAAAGAAGTTTGAATTTTTATTTAAGGACCTATATGCAAATATAGAATTTTGCAAGATATATATATATGTGCCCTTTTATTAACTTTTTCATGAATTTCATTTTTCAGGAAAAAGAGATAATATTTGCTCTTTCCCAAGTGGCATATGGTGGTTGTTTATTTATTGGATATTGGGCCTATTTTATCATAGTCAAAATCATAAAACCTTCATATCTTTTTCCATTTAGGTTTTCATTTCTGTTGTGATTTTACATTTATACCCTTCTAATTTGGTATTTACTTGGTAATTATGTGAATTTTTCTCTCTTTTTTTTTATTATTTTCAGGTTGAATAATTTATTGGACTATGATAAAAAACTTTGGCACATGTGCATGATATTTACAGGCCAGTCCTTCAGAAAATTAATATTACAAGAAGGGGAAAAATTAGTGCTTGTTTATTTAGACACGCCTTATAATCAAGCTGTATATGGACTTGTCGACAAATTAGGCATGTATGCTTATTTTTACACTAAGACCCCTGATTTTTTCAAAATTTATTTTTTGACAAATTTTATTTAATAATTTTATTTTATTTTTTATTATTTTAGGAAGTTTAGTTGTAAGAATGGTTTTTCTTCCCTTTGAGGAGAGCTCTTATTCTACTTTTGCAAAGTTATCTTCAGGTTTTCCTTTTTTATTTTTATTAAATAAATTGTATCAATTTTACATTTACATGATATTAATAATTTTATGTGATGTTATTTATTTTATTTTACTTTTGCAAAGTTATCTTCAGTTTTTCCTTTTTTATTTTTGTTAAATAATTTGTATCAATTTTACTTTTACATGATATTAATAATTTTATGTGACGTTATTTATTTTATTTTCTTTTGATAGGAAAATCACAAGAAGCTGTTACTCGATTAAAAAACTCTTTAAATGAGGCTTTGAAACTTGTTTTATTAATAGGTTTGCTTTTCAAACTCCTCATTTTTAATTTTTCCTCTTTAAATATTATATATTGTAGATTTTATATTTTTATTTTGAACTTCTTTTAGGGTTTGTGGTGCTTGCCTTTGGGCCGAGTTATTCATATTCTTTAATTAGGTTGTTATATGGCGAAAAATGGAGCAATGAAGAAGCTCCAATTGCATTAAAATATTATTGTTTTTACATTATTACACTCGCAATGAATGGTTTCTCATTTTTTTTCCTTTAATTAATTTAATTTCAAACATTATGTTGCAAAAATTGATGCAATTTTTGTGTTTTTCAGGGACCTCTGAGGCATTTTTACACGGAGTTGCAAATGAGAATCAATTGAAAAAATCTAATGACTCTTTGTTATTTTTCTCAATTATTTATATTGTATTAAATGTGTCGTTAATTAGATCTTATGGAGCACTTGGATTAATCGCTGCTAATTCTATCAGTATCCTTTTATTATTTATTATTATTATTATTATTATTATTATTATTATTATTATTATTATTATTATTATTATTATTATTATTATTATTGTTGTTGTTGTTGTTGTTGTTGTTGTTGTTATTGTTATTGTTATTGTTATTTTTTATTATTATTATTATTATTATTATTATTATTATTATTATTATTATTTAAGTGGTTCTTGATAATTACTGTTAGATATGCTATTAAGGATCTTCTATTCTGCAGTATTTATAAAAAAATATTTCAAGGTATATTTTCTTCTCCTTTTGTCAAAATAAAAGGATTGTAATTCTAGAAACTTGAGGGGTTTTATGACATTATTATTATTTTTTAATTTTACAGGATTATTCTTCATTTTCGTTTCTTAATTGCATTCCATCTGGTTGGGTATTTTTATTATTTTCTGCCATTGTGACAATTTTATCGGAAAAAATAATTCTAAAAAAGGATAAATTTTGGGAAACATTTCCTGTTCATTTATCAATTGGAATAGTTTGTTTCTCCATTTCTTGCGCTGTAATGTAAGTATTAAATTTGTGTGTTATTTTATTATCATGTGATTTTTTACATAAAGACCCATTCATAATTTATTACTCTTTTTTTGTGAAAAATAAACAGATATAAGCGTGAGAAACAATTTATCAATAAGATTGTGCGCATACGCAAGCATGCTGAATAAAAATATATTTTTTTATATGTATTTTTTTTCTCTCTAATTGGTGAGTACTTAATTCTTAATTTCATTCTTGTTATTTAATTTCTCTTTTTGCTTATTTTTTCTAATATTTTTAGGCCTTTTGCAGTTTTTTGTACACGGCGCTGCAAGGAGAAAATAATAGTTTTGAAGGTGAATTGGAGAGAACTAAACATTGAGTGTGTAATTTAGAAATAAGCTAGCATTATTTATTTTTCTTTTTTGAATTTTGCCATTTCAGCTATATTATTCTGTCAATAAACAAAAAGGTGTTAGAATTTTATTCCTATTTTTACAGATGTACATTTATTTTCACTCATTTGAAGTTTTTTTTCTTAATTTTTTTCATGAATATTTTATTCTTCTGAATTCTTAATTTGTTCACTCATTAAATAGATACTCTAGTTTCGAGTTTAAAAATTAAAAAGAACTTACTATTAATTCAATACTAAATAAAATACCCCTAAAAAGAGTGATATGATGATATGAATACATAACTCTCTATACATGACGAATGAATAATGATATAGAAAAGAGTGATACGATGATATATTGATATCACTCAATCAGAATCAGATACGTGCAAACACGACTAATTGATGCATCGACTCAGAAGAAGTATTGATCTATTATGTAGAAAAACAATTTCACGTGCCCTGCTATACTCGTGCAAACTGCAAAGCCTTACGAAGACCACATATACAAGAACTAGCAGTATACTAACTTCACATAATCACATTCCACATTAGATGAGTTTTTAACCAATATAAAGACCAAAGAGATTATCGCCAATAAATTAGAAAACAATATCAAAACGATCAAAATTCACAAATTTTATCTATTAGGCTGTGTTAGCTGCCTGAACCGAGCCTGTAATTTACAAATTGTCCCTCCAAAAAAATAAGAGTAATTCTTGCTCCTGTCAACATATAAAGTAATAGAGGTTAATGTGGCAAGAAATCAAGGGTGCATATATCGTATTCAAGATTGTTGAGATTCTGATAGCTCAATATAGCATGCATATTTCTTTCATATTCTTTGTATCATTTAGATGTGATTAGCCAGAAATAAAAGATTGATTAGCTAGATAATAGGGATTGATTAGCTGGATATTAAATGCAATTATAACCGTTATAATAGCCTAGTGACTCCTGTATAAATGGATGTCATTCATATGTAAAATATCAATAGAGAAAATAAATCTTATTTTAATTTTCTATTTATCAGCTCCTTATCACCAACACTTATAACACCAAAACAACTGATATACTCTCTCTCAAAAAAAAAAAAAACTATTTACCATTTATCCCTCAAAATAATTTTATTTACCAAACTGTGCAGGCGAGCAAACAAGCCCGACACTCTCTCCCCCAATTTTTTCAATTTCACACACTCCACACACTTTCCCTTAAACTCCACCAAAAAGTGGGCCCCACAATACGCGCAAGTCAAATCTCTCTCCCCTTTATAAATCGGCACAAAACCCATTCCACAAACCTCAAAATTAGGATTTCTGACATCAAATCTCAGCTCATTTTCATCCAATTTTAACCCGCTCGCTTGAAACTCAATAACCTTTTTAGCATTATTCGCCTGAATCTCGCTCGGCTCATTTTGCAATAAAACCCTCGCGAAATAAGCAGGCGATTTATAATTCCTGTTTTTGTAACAAATACTCATTGCATTACTAAGCACAATTCTCAAATGGCCCCTCTGAAGTTTACGATTCGCGAAATAGGCCGCTAATTCTTGCTGCCTTACTAAGTCGTCTTTCAGCCCCTTTCTTTTTATTTCCATTTTTAACCCTAAGGAATATTCCCTTGCGATTCCTACCAATTCCTTCAATTCTTCCACCTCTTTTCTCGTGTCCACTTTTACCAACGGTAAAATATGCAAAATATTCAAAAATAGTTTCAACGATTCATTCAATTTGCCAATCGTGAAAGCCTTATACGCCTTTTTCAATTTCTCATCCAATTGGGATAAATCAAAAATCAAACTCGGCCCGGTTTTCAAATTAGGGTTTCGAACCGGTACCAGCAAAGCCGGTACGGAAACATTCATTTTTACATACGCATAACTCCCAACATATGCATCCAAAATCATCTGTCTCATAGGTGCGAAATTGGAAATTCCAATTTGTCGGTACAGCAAGTGTACAGCTATCTTGAAAGAACCAGCGGCGATATAATCTGACGCGATGTATGAGCTGGCGATCCATAAACGGCTAATACACTTGCCAGCTGGCGGAATTATAAAAGAATTATTCTTTGACGCATTTTTTAATCTATCCAGTTCTGAACTGGACACCTCCATTTCCCAACCACTTTCCTCTTTGTTTTTCTTAGTTTCGTTTGTTTCTTCTTCTTCTTTTTCTTCATCTTGATTTCCAAACCCTAATTCTTCATTTTCGTTTTCTTTAAATAACAATGGCCAATTTGCACAGGAAATAATAGGTAGAGGTGGGATTAAAAGCGAGCTGTACCGGTCTGACCGTACCGGTATTTGTACTTTCACTCTCATCTCAGATGCCAGGCTGGCTGCTTTCTCTCTCATCCCGTGTGTCAGAGCAGTGACATAAGCGAGAGCCAAACAGCCTGGTTTTTCCAATACTTTGACTCTTTCCTTAATATCCCCTAAATACATTAAATTATGAAACTGGCCCATTCTGTCATTTTTCTGCTCAGCTATTTTCACCATTTTTGACAATTTTTCCAAATTTCCAGTAATCAAATAAAAAAAGAAAGCCTCTCGAAATTCTTGGTTTGTTGGTACGAATATTCTGCGATATTAACATTCCCTTGTTTCAAAGCTTCTTTACCGAGTCTGTACCAGTAATCTTTTTCATTAATTTCACTTGCTGAATCAACCGCAATTTCCAAATTCCCGCTTTTTAGGGCCAAATTAAACCTAATTTTCTCATCTTTCGCAAAATGCAAAGCGATTTGATCAAAACCCTTTTTTTTCAAGTAAGAAATTATCGCATCGCCACATAATTTAGAGCCTTTAAGCATGCTCATAACCTGTTCGTGGTTTTTCCTATGTAAAGCAAGATTGAATAAATACTCAGAATTATCTATTTTAATAACTTGTAATTCCTCGTCTCGGTCCAGGCAATAAATGCTGGATCCAACTAGTTTGACTATGTAAACCGTTTTTTCTAAAGTTTGTATAATCCCATTATCCCCATTAAAAAGAAGATATTTTAAATGAGTCCAAGTGTTGTATATAAATACTCCATTTTCTTTTTCTTTTTCATCCCATGCACCAGATTTAACTCTAACCGCCTCGGAAACCGTGCAGAATTTTACTAATTTATCGCTGGCTAAAACAACAGAATTTTTACTCATTAAAGCTACTAATTTCATATCGTTGGACCAAAATATGTATTTCACAGATGGTACAGTCAACTTTCTGATTTCGGAAAGTTGACTCAGGTCAAAAATAGAAACTCCCTCTTTATTTCTGCACATAATATTCCCATTACCAGCGCGGTAAATAAAGTCTGGAATCATAGGAAGCGTATTTTCCTTAACGACTTGATTTTGCAGGTTTTTTGTGATAATTTCATTGGATACTTTATCAATCACCACAAATCTATCCCATGAAATAAACAAAGCTGTACCGCCACGAGACATCCTTGTGCCTGAAAAATCGGTACTGGACACCTCCAGTGGCAAATTATACAGTTCATACGCATAATTCTCATCCTCATAACTTAGTAAAATTGAATTTCCAATATTACTGTAAGATAAAGCTAAAGGAACTCTCTTATTACCTTAAATAGAAACAGGCCTTTTTAGAGTAATTAATTTAATTTCCTTTTGAGAGTTCATATTGTATGTTCGCAAAAATGAATCTTTTGCTGAGAATAATTTGTTGGTTTCTAGAGAGAGAAAGTAAGCAGGTCTCTCTCTCTCTAGCTTGAACACCATTAAGCCTGAGTCGTGGCCTGCTGCCAAAAGGTTGGAGTGAGGGTGGAGAGAGAGAGTCCAAAACCGGTCTTTCTCTCTCCGAAAAGTTTTGATTTTTGAGCGATTTGCCGTGTCGAAAAATTGGATGGTTTTATCTTCTGAATTTGAGATGATTAAATCTTGTTTTGAATGAAATTTCGCGCACGAAATGTTGCCTGTGTGGCCTCTTATTGTATCTGTCTCCTTCACTGTTGTATCTGAAAGTAAAATAATATATTATTATTTTTTTGAAGGCGGAAAAATAAAATAATATAAATAAAAGGTAAATCTTTACAAGAACCCTATCTTTTTGAACATTATAAAAAATATTTATGTTTACTGAAAATTTTGATGTTTTTAAATACACACGTACCTTGTCTCAGAAAATTAAAGAGTAATAAATAAAAATTATTAAATAGTAACACATAAGACACAAAAATGATAATTTTTTTTGTTTTAAAAACTAAACAATAATAAATAAAAAGTAAGCTTACAAAATTAATTAATTAATTAACTACTTAATAATAAACAAAAAACAAGCTAACCATTCATGCTCCACAACTTGACGACTTTATCATCAGACCCACTCACAATCATCGGCAAATAGGGGTGAAAATCTACCCAATTTACCCCTCTCTCATGCCCTTCCACCACAAACTTACACCTCGCCTCCCCTTCCAACCCCAGGGGCGAATCCGTCTTTTTCCCCAGTCCTCCTAAATCCCAGATCCTCACAGTCTGATCAAGAGAAGCTGAGGCTAACAAAAACCCTCTTGGATTAAAAACAGCACACATGACATAGTGAGAGTGGCCTGATAATATGGAAATGGTTTCCTGGTATATGAAATCCCAGATTCTGATTGTGAGATCGTCTGACGCGCTGCAGATCCAGGTGTTCTGATTGTGGAATTGGACGGTCTGGATGTAATCTTGATGGCCTGTTAAAGTGAACTGGCACTTTCTTGATTCATAGTTCCACACTTTTACTTGTGCATCATCCCCTGTTAGATGAAACGAGTTAGAAAAAAGGGGGAAAAGGGAAATTAATTGAATTGAATTGAAATGAGAAATTATTGAATTGATTGATTGATTACCGCCAGAGGCGAAAAGGGGAAGGAAGGAATGGAAATGGACGGCTCGTACCGGTCCGTCGTGCCCGTGAAATTGATCGATCAGAGCCCTGGTTTGGTAATCCCAAAGCTGGATCACGCCGCTGTGTAAGCTGGCCAGAATCCATGGCCGTTTGCTGTGGAAACTTAATCCTTTCACTCTGCTGCTCTTTGTTTCGAATTTTATGAGCATTGCGAATGAAGATTCCAAGCTTATGATCGTTCTTTCAGCAAACTAGAGAAAACGACGAATGATTAGTTAAACTAATTAAGATTAAAATCATATTCGTGCATTAGCATATACATATCACGATTAAGTTAATAAAAACGATAAAAGATGGCGATCGGAGAAGCAAAATAGAGCCGTAACTCAGAAAACTTGTAGAAATATCAACGAAAAGGATCAAGAAATCGCAAATGCTCTCTATCTCTCTCTTCTTCTTCTTACTCTTTCTCTTTCTCTTTCGCTAGTAAGGAACAGTGAATGTATACTGATCGCACGTACCTTCTTCTGCGGAGAGAACAACAACAGTCATTTCGAAAATGTGGTTTTTGAATAGACCAAGTCCAGTAGACCGAGTAAAATATAATGCGGGACCCACATAGTTGATTCTGCTGCATAGTTGTCGACCATGTCTAGGGAATATATTTCATAGTTCTCTCTGTGGCGGGTTATGCGGTCGCTTTCTATTCTGTTGGGATATTACATTGAGGTACTTACTTTTCGTAATATCATGAATAGGTCCTCCGTGGAAAGGTGGGAACAAATTATATGGGGCGAATGGTAATATTTTCTTACCCGAACGAGACACATTTGTGCGTCGTTTGTTATATTTAACATTTTGTTATTTTACAGTTTTTTCTTAATTTACGCGGAGGCACATTTAAGAGTAATCAAACCAAGTACTAACTTTTAGAATTTAAATATATCTTTTCAATAATATAATGAAACTAATAAGTCAGAAAGAACATAATCATAATGTTAACTGTTCCAGATTAGTTAAAAAGTATAAAGCAACCAATACTCCATCTTACAACATAAATAAACTACCCGAATAAAACTTCCCTAAACATAAAATTTTAATTCTCATTCTCACATATATATACTACCCCTCTTACATAAGTTAAAAACAAGCATACAACAATCACATTACAAAGGCTGCATCTCTAAATCAGTATGTTCACTCTTCCTCCCATTCTCCCTATCATCCTCACCAGCATTTCTTTCCTGGACCTGGTCCGCATTCATTTCCTGGACCGGAGGCGGGTTGACCATGGTCAACGGTGGGACAGAGCTGTCAGACAGCCGGTTCCTCATTTCCCTGTGCTCCTGGCATATCGCGCACCAGTGCAAACAACAGTGCACTGCACAAGGATCGCACGGCGAATTCTACAAAAAAAAGAGGGCTAAATTGTAAAAAAGACAGAATAAAAAAAAAGAACAAACTTGTTTATCAAACCATAATTATCTTTTTCTCCATTTATCATAATTAGTATTATTATAAAGGGGCAATTTTATATGTACACCAAAACCAAATATATCAAATTCACACTTCCAACTCTCAATATTATTAAATGGTAATAAACAAAATAAATTATTAAAATGGTACAGGTATAATAAAAGTTAACAAAAATAAAATAAAATATATAGTGAAATATTTAACCTTAAGATGGTATTTTAAGGTAGAGACATTAAAAACAGTAAAGATAAAAAAACATATAATTAAACCTGTAAAACTAATAAAAGTTACAAAAATAAATATAAAGTGAAAAATATATACATAATGAAATATTAAATTTTTACCTTGAGATGATATTTCTTTTGGAGAGATTGTCTGAACAGTCCAGTATAAATCCCACACATCCACCAAGTGAATAACAAACCCTCCCCAATCAAAAAGGCGGTTCTAGGATCTACGAATATTCCGTGGAATAAGGCGGTGGCTATTCCGAGAGTTATTCCGCCTTCAACGCACAGAGCATGGCATATGCACGGCCTTGACCACGGAATATCCTCTCTCAATCTCTCCACGTTCCGACCGAATAGCACGCACGGGCAGAATAGCCCTGTCCAGCCTAGAATAGAATGAAAAGATTAGTTGATTAGTTAATCTGAAATGAAATACTGGATTTGTTATGGTTATTAATTATTATCAGGGAAATTTTCAGAAAAACCCCTAACTTTTCTGGATATTACAAAATAACCCTGAGTTTTCAGATTTTCAAAAAAACCCTAATTTCAAATTAACTAACAATTTGATGGAAAAGTTGTTGGAGGTTTTTTTTTAAATAAAATATGTATCATAGGTTTTTTTTTTAATCTGCAAACTCAGGGCTTTTTTTGTAATATCCAGAAAAGTTCGTTTTTTTTTTTTTTTGAAAATTTCCCTACTATTTATTACAGGTGTTGGGATCTTCTGTGCAGCTGAAGATTCCGGAAGTCCATGGCTCGTCGGCTGGAGGAGAATAACTCTCAGGTAATTGTTGGTGACACTCACTGCACCTTCTCACCGCTAACTATTGAAAGAAAAAAGTTGAATAAGAAAGAGGAAAAGGGGATATAAATTAAGAAAAAAATAAAGAAGTGCGAGGAAATATATATGAATGAAGTGGAAATTAGCCTAAATTCGCCCCCAATTGGTTTCTGTCACTCAAGTATTATACAGATGGAGCAGGAAAATGCACGAGAATAGAAATAAGTTGGCCAATTCATGGGGAGTAATTAGATTGATTACACTTTGTGAATTACTCAAGATAGTAAAGTAAACAAAGGAGGAAGAAAAGAACGCAACAAACTGAATTATGAATTGTTCTGACTGGACGAATTCAGGGTCCTACAACGCAAAAGAACGAAAGGAAAACCTGAGGGACTTGAACGGGAAGGTTGAGTTCGCCGGGGCGGATCTCCTCCGTCGGCGCGTCGGCATCCGCCTGATCCTTTCTTAGCTTCACGTATCTCTCCGCCATCTCTCTCTCTCAGTTCTCTCTCTGAATTGAAGTTACTAGAGTCGCGAGTAGTAACTGTACTGTAGTAGCAAGGAAAGGAAAGGAAAGGGAAGGGAAGGGAGGAGTTTGGTTTTCGTTTGATAGATCTGATCTGATGAGATGGATTCAGTCTTCAGTTACCTAATAGAGAAGATTGTATCTCTCCGTTTATAACTAAAACTGGATACGCCAGTCATTTTAGAAAGGACCTGAGGCAGTACGATTTTTCACAACAGATTCAATAACAAAATATATAATTTATTTTCTAATAACAATATATACATAACAGTATATATAATTTATTTTCTAATAATAGTATATAAAAATAGAAAAACAGTATATAAAAGTAAAATAAATAAAAAATACACAAAGAATAAACAATAATATATTAAATGGCAAAACAGTATATAAAATGAGAAAATAATATATAAAATGGAAAAAATAGTATATCTACAGTGTCGTCGTGCTACAGTGCCGTCGTGTTTGCACATTTCTCTTGTTTTAATTACTAGAGCGACCCTCCCTCCGCTTCAGCATAGTTTATCTCCCTTTAACATTGTATAAATAATTGACAATTCAGGCTAAAAATTAATATGGAAATGATGATATTTTGCATTTTAATTGTACATGAAATTATGAATAATTTTATTTTTTGTAGGACTATATAATTTATATTTTTATGGTATTCTATTTGCTATCGTTTTTATCATTTTTAGGAGTTAAGATATCTCACAAAGGTATATATATGCTTTATCAATTGATGATATATAAAAATCAGGTACATGACTTTACTTTTATTGTATAAATAGAGCCATGGAAGATCATACATGAAGCATCAAAAAGTTGATGCCCATTAAAGAAGGCCAACTGTTTTGCCCTTTCAAAGAAATTGTTTTTTGAATTAATCATGCGAGTTAAAAAATTGAAACAAAATAACTTGTTACAAAATAATATACAACAAAAGTGTTGATAAAATAAAAAAAATTTATAAGTGATGTAGAAGAGTGTAGTTGTGGGCTGGTTGAGATAGCAAAATAAGCTCGGTAGTGCATTAGGTGGTGCATTGGGCTGAAGTTTTGACACGGCCCCAAATAAGTTGGCACGTGTCCATGACGGGAAATGTCATGTGTCAGCATGTAGACATACTGAATATTGTTAAAGGAAGTAAATACTTAAATGGTACAAATGAATTTTTTATTGTTATATTTAGTAAACATAATTAACTGTGAGATTAAATGGTACAAATGAAATTTTTTATTGCGTTGATGATATACATTTTATAGGGCCATATTTAGTAATTTGCAACTTTACATGATATTTAGTAGGGTAATACTTGATACTTTTAGATTTACTGGAAAACAACATGATATGACTATTCTTTGAGGCGAGGTTTTGTAAACTTATACATATCCTCCTTATTTAAAAAGAAGGCAAAAATGAAGTCATATATTCCATTTTTGTAAAGTCTATACATGATATTTTCTTGTGGTTTCCGTAATTGTAGTCATGGTTTCAAGTTTGTAAGAGATATATACGCTGTAAGAATATATGATGACTAATAAAAAAATAATACGATATTACCGGGTTATATGTTATATTTGATATTTTCATGATGTACATGAAAATATCTTGTAATAAGATGATGAATAAATAGAATGAATGAAATAAATATATGGATATTTGGATTTCAGTTTGCATGCCTTAATAAAAAAATGGTAATCTTCTAGATCAATTATATTAACTTAATTTGTTTTATTTTTACATATAGTGACGACAATACATGTAATCACTACTACAATTTTATGTCATTTTTAGTCCCATAATCTTGATTACAACAATAATTGTGCTATTTATGTATTCCTCTCTTACTACATACACTTAGTTTTAAGAGTTTGAAATATCTTATCTTTGGTGGGAATAAGAGTAATAGGTTGAAATTGATGGGGTTGTAATTTCGGAACAAAACTCAGAATATTTTGGGGAAGAGAGTTAAGAGATAGGGTTTGGGAGGAAGTAAAAATTTCTTTGAAATACTTTATAAAACTTTGCCTAGTATCTCTTTCATCATTGATCCAATAGCCTTGAGTTCTTAAAATTTATGATCCTGTTCTTTTTAAACTTTTTAGAAGCTTTAGAGTGGAAATATTTAGTATTTTTGTCCCCTTCTTTTAAATTTCTATCTTTAGCTCGTTGAAATCAATAACTCTCCTCTAGTTTCATGTATTTTTCATGCTCCTTTATATAAGTACCTCATAAGAATTAAAATTTTCAGGAATCAGGTTAGATTCGAGTTGTAGTATTTGAGTTTCTAAAAACTTTAATTTGTTTCTAATTTCATTGTTTTTCGTATGGTGCATCAATTTTTGTATGTATTAAAAAGAATTGCATTAGAAATATAAACAAAGGGAAAATGCAAGAATGAAGTAATATTTTTTGTTTTGTCTAACTTTTCATCAGCCCCAAACAAAGAAAAAAATGTAATAAATCTATTTAATTTGTTTCCATAGTTACATGATTTAATTGCTAAATTTTAGAAGAAGAATATTATTAATAGATACAATCATTAATTCAAGAATCATCATTAAATAAGGGCAATTCTGGTATTTATTAAAAATAATTTAAATTTGCTCTTAGTTAAGCCAACTTAGTCCTTTGAATAGCGCGCCTCCCTTAATTTATTGTGCAATTTCGAACCCATTTTGGCTCTGAATAAGCATGATTGTTTGAGACTTGACAGACGCCAGCACAGCAAAAACCGTCTGAAGAATCCCATACACAAACATCACAATTCCAACAGAAGCAATCAACCCCATAAAAGAATTCCTAAAATGATTCTGCTTTAGCCAAGCATTCCACTTATTCTTATACCATTTTTCCATTTGGACACACATTTCCTTAGTATAATACTTCCCATTAAAGTCAAACAGAACGCCTTGTGAAAGGTTGGTCAAATGGTCTGACGCCTCTTGGTCACCGCTCAATTGATAACTCACTATTCCCTTTCTTGAAAGGAAAGCCACGTCATCAGCTGAGCTAAGAAGATGATGTAAGCGGTGATGTCATTGCCGAATTTAGGGCTGGCTTGTTCCATCGCGATGAAATTACGGAATAAATAGCTCGTGTTTTGATCGATCCTTATACAAGGCATTTCAACTCTACCGTTTGAGAATTTAATGTCTAGTAAAGAATTAGGGTTTTGCTTGTCTAATTCTCTCACTACAAATTCGATTCCTGCTTCGTGGTACCGCAAGGCTCGATGCCACCTCATCAAATGCATATTTTCACTGAAGCCCGAATTTTTTCCCGCACGATTAAAAAGCCCTTGAAAGAAACCAGAATTTTCATGACCCTTTTCATGATCTTTATTAATTACGGTTTTTTCGGTCGGTCTGAAATAAAAGTGCAATAAATGCAACAAATGTTCGAATCCTTCGGCCAGTAATTCTCTGTCAACGCCTTTGGATAAGACGAAAAATCTCCTCCAAAAAACCTGCGATATTATTTACGAGAAAATCCATGTCATTATTACCGGTCAAAACCCTGTACAAACTTTTCACGACCGAAAAGGGAATTTGATTCTCCAAGAGGAAAAGATCATGAACAATACAGCTGTAGTACCAGCCTCCAATATTATCCGTACCGGTTTTAATCACAGGATCCGATTCTTCTTCCGTTATTTCTGGGACCGCTTTATTAGTAACTCTTCTTCTGGTCGGTATGATTCCCACCAGACCGTATTTATCTTATGCAAAATCAAAAAGTAAGAGCATTTATGATGAAAGGAGATTACTTGAACAAAATAAAAAGATTCAGCAAGCCAATAATGCCCCTGATGATTTCCCTAGTTTCATTAGAGAAGGTAAAATTTAATTATATTATATTAAATTGAATTTCTATGTTAATACTTTTCATTTCTACCCCTACAATATCTAAAAATTTAAGATATACCCCTGTTAAACCCTACAAATGGAAACCTTAATTTGGTTTTCATTGCAATAGAGCCTAATTAAAAAATTAAACCCTAATTCATTCATAAAATCCGATTTAATAATATAATATATGAATAAAATTTAGGGTTTGAGGTGAAAGTGTTAATACCAGAAAGCTTTAAGAAAAGCGAATCAGGTTTATTATACAGAGATGTTGAAATCGGTACAGGTGACTGCCCTAAAGATGGTCAACAGGTCCTTTTTTATTTTATTTTTATTATATTATTATTATTTTTTTACTTTCCAATTCTCACTATCTTTTTTAAATTCTTTTTAACTTTTTTTTAATTAAAAATTAGGTGGTGTTTCATTATATTGGATATAATGAATCGGGCCGAAGGATTGATAGTACTTATTTTCAAGGAGCTCCTGCTAAAATTAGATTAGGGAACAATGCCCTAGTTCCAGGCAATATATTCAAAATAATAATAGAGAAATATAATTTACTGTTTTTTTTTTCACTTTTTTTAGTTTTAAGCATAGTAAAATAAAAAGGAATTAAAAAATTGTAGGGTTTGAAGAAGGTATAAAAGCAATGAAACCAGGTGGTAAGCGAAGAATTATTATTCCGCCTGAACTTGGGCCTCCAGTAAGTATATATTTTAATTAATTAATTTATTATATTTTTATATTATTGAGTAGAAATATGATTTAGTTACTTATTGCAGGTGGGACCATCGACATTTTTTAGTGCGAAACAATATGAGGTTTTTGATGTGGAATTACTCAAAGTTCAAGATTGTCAAAGAAGAACCATTGGGTTTTATTCTGATGTAGTTTGTAATTAATTTCACTTTTAATTCGCTCTTTTTTCTTAAATGTTTGTAAATTTTTCCAAAAAATATCAAATAAAACGGACCCTTTGAGCTCATAGGGTCTTTGCAGCACTTATCCAGTATAATTCTACTAAGCTTTCTATTATTTTTTAGTCGCATGTAATTTTGATTTTTTCTTTTGTTTTCTTGAAAATGTTAGAATTATATTATGTTTTATATATAAAAGTCTTAATTTTTTTGGTTTTCTAAGGTTACTTTCAAAGATTATTTGGCAGCTTTAATTTTTATCTTTTTTTAATGAGAGAGAACAAAAATAAATTAATAGAGAGAGACCTATGTGAAGCAACACGTCAAAAAGTTGAAGCGCAACAAAAAAGATCGAACTCATGCTTTGCTTGTCATGTCTTCTTGCTGTTCTTTTTTTCTTCTTTATTCTGGGTTTGCTTGCTTTTTCCTTTCATGCTCAAAACTAAAAGCAAAGAATAGGATCCTGGTAAAAAAGAAAATAAAACCTTGAGTAGAGAAGAAGAAAAATGAAAGTCCTAAACCCCCTATATATATATATATCAACCTATATCCACCTTACAAAACCACATCAATCATAAACCAAGGATTTTTTCATATAAACAATCTACTTACAAAAAGTTGAATATAGTGAGACGAGGAAAAGAGAGAGATGGCTCAGGAAATTGTGAGTTCACTGTTGCTCAAGCTTGCCGATGTTGTATTTAAAGAAGCGGTCCTCTTGTACGGAGTGAAGGACAAGGTGGAGAATGTGGAGCTCGAGTTGAGACGGATTCAGTCGTTTTTAAAAGACGCTGATTCGAAACGTAAGGGTAATAATAGTGTTCAAAATTGGGTGAAGGATGTGAGGGAAGTATCTTTTATGATAGAGGATGCCATCGATACATTCTTAATAAAGGTTGAGAGTTTAAATCTAAAAGAACCCGGCATTTTAAACACCTTAAAGAGGATAGGCAAGAAACCGATGAAGTTATTTGCCATGCACAATCTTGATGGTGAGATCAACAAGATTCAAGCAAGGCTCAAGGAGATCAAAGAAAGTAAAGATAGGTATACTTTGTTACCCCACAATTTTATTGACTAGATAAGTCTCAAAAGTATATTTTTTTCTCTAATTTTTTTTTTCTTTTTTGCCTTTCTTTTAGAGACTTAGGTTTCCTCTCTTTAATAATTGTGCCTAAATTTGATTTTTAACTATGACAATTATTTTTTTTAACTGTTTATCAATTTTTTGTCAATCAGGTATGGCTTAAACAATTTGAAGGACGACAATACGGGAATTGTAATGCTGCCTAACAGGCCGCATGTGATTCCTGAGATTGAAGAGATAGATCTTGTTGGCTTTGAGACTGAGAAGGATAAAATCATTGGGATGCTTCTCGATGAAAGCATTTCTAGACGGTCGGTGGTGTCTATTGTGGGAATGGGAGGACTCGGAAAGACCACTCTTGCCGAAAAAGTATACCAGAGGTTAGTTTTTATTTTCACGCTTTTTTTGTTATATTTTTCAATAAAAAACATAAAATTAGGCAATATGTGGAAATGAAGTTAGGAATATAATTTTTCAATATTACAAAAACCAAGGGATTTGCAATTATGAAAAGGATAAGGGATTGCTTAAAACTTCTTCTTCAATATTAAAAATGACCTAATTTATGGTTCAAATTTGGCCGATCCATTCCTTGCTATGTGAGCCTAAGTTTTATATATAATACCAAGACTAATTATCTATACTGATTTTAATTTTGTGACAGTGTCAACCATTTCGATTTCAAGGTGTGGTTAACTGTATCACAGGAGTTTGAGCTAATAACTCTCTTGAAGAAAATACTTAAAAAAGGTGGCGACACAAATTTTGAAAAAGAGAGCGAAGAAGATGATTATATTATCCAGGCTAATAATCTCTTAACGGAAAAAAGATATTTAATTGTGTTGGATGATATTTGGTCGAAGGATGCATGGGCTCGAATCAAGGTCGCGGTACCGTATAATAACAAAGGGAGTCGGGTACTAATAACAACTAGATTTTTGGATGTTGCCAAGGCAGCTGATCTGGAAAGTGATCCATTCGTACTTCGTTTATTAAACAAGGAAGAAAGCCTAAGGCTCCTCTTCAAAAAGGCTTTACCTAGAAATGTTTTTAATGAAGGATATCCTCATGATTTACGAGAGGTAGCGAAGAGGTTCTCGAAGCAATGTGGTGGGTTGCCTCTCGCGTTAGTTGTTGTAGGTGGTCTATTATCGACAAAACCTCGAACGGATACTGCTTGGAATAAGGTTATGCAGACCATGGATTGGCAAACTGATGGAGACAAGTGCACACAGATTCTAGCTAGTAGTTACGAAGATTTGCCCGTTC
Organism: Juncus inflexus; assembly: GCA_024447665.1. Lineage (NCBI taxonomy): Eukaryota > Viridiplantae > Streptophyta > Magnoliopsida > Poales > Juncaceae > Juncus > Juncus inflexus. The sequence continues at coordinate 11,803,103 of JAJHPC010000013.1, read as the reverse complement.
ATTTGAGAGCATGTTTCATCTACTTGGCTTCCTTTCCAGATGATACTCGGTATGATGCTGAGCTTATTATTCATCTATGGGTTGCAGAAGGATTCGTACCGCATGATGCACCAGGTACCGTGGAGGGAACAGCTGAGAAATATTTAGAAGAACTTGCTCAGAGGTAACTTTTTTTATCTATGACTCCTTATTTTTATTTACAATATTGGTAATGATTTGTCATTTCCTTAAGGTTCTTGCAAATAAAACAATTGTAAACTTCTAGAATTTATAAAATTTTGATACAAAATTTTATTTTCATAGATATATTTATAATTTATAATAGTATACATAAAAACTGGTCGTTTTCTTTCTGTCCCCTCCTCCTGGAATACACTACTTATATTTATTATATTGAACGATAACAATAACTTCGCGTAGCTCGGCTGGTGACCAACCTCGCGCACAAGTTGCGAGGTCGCGAGTTCGATTCTAGCTGGACTCAGTTTTTACCAACTATTTTCTCCTAATATTTTAAACCCTATGTGCTTTATTTCTTATATACATTAGAGAATAGTAGAACATAAAATCCGTTTAGCGCAGTTTGTAAGGAGCTATGCCTGCATCTTGGTAGCACGCGAGTTCGACCCTCCCTTCCAATTTTCTTTTTCTGCCAAAATTTTCTTAAAACTAATGGGGCAGCAAAAAAATAATGGGCATCAGCCCATGAAAGTAGTAACTTGGGCTTACTTTATTTTTAATTATTGATTTAGTCTATATTACAATTTGTTCAACTATTTATGTGGGAATAGAATTTTTTTTTTCTCTTTTTATAGGAATAAATTTTTTGATATACACCCTACAAAAATAAAAAAATATAACACTTATCCTTACAAAACAAGAATTATTCTCTCCATCATATAACCTCCCACAAAATATTCTACATATATTGAAACAAAAAAAAATTCAGTCAATACAACTTTGTGATTATTATTTATAATATAAGAAAAATATTTTTTCTTACACCACTCAAAAAAGAAATTAGAAGCAATAAATGGGGCATTATTTCAAGTGTATCCTATAAATTTCTTACAAAAAAACAATTCCTCCTAAAATCAGTTGAGCACAACATCTTAAGTATAATTTAGAATATAAGAAAGATGTTTTCCTTCATACCACTCAAAAATAATATTCACCTAAAATGCATATCTTGGTTGTAACCTCCTATTCAGATTTTGTAAATGTCCTTCAACATTTTTAGATAAAATAAAATTTTGATTTTTTTTTTAAAATTATGAACTATTTTTGAAGAAAATTATGATATAATTTATCTGAAGCGGAGCGAGGTAACATCTAGTACAACATAAAAACGATGTAAAACACTACAATAATCATAAGTTATAATAGAAGAGGACCAAACACTACATGTTCTAGTGTCCAGTGTACTGCAATCTCTATTTATGTCATTTCCTTGATAAAAATTTGTGTGAATTTGAGCAACTAACAAGTTAAAAATGAAAAATTTATGCAACTGATCTAACGTTAAAACTGATGCATGATTATTATTTTTTTCCTATATCACCAATAATGTTCCTAACTAATCTATTACACTATATAAAAGGGTATTGCTTTGGACACTTTTTCTTCCCATAGCCAATCAAACAATGCCACATGTGCGGGCCCAAATCAATTTCAAATCAAAAGTTGACAACTGGATCATATGATATTTTTCGAGCCTTTCATCTGTTGATCGGATGGTCTACAATCAATTCCGCACATAATAAAATTCTAGGGCAAAATGGTCATTTAACCTAGAAAACCCGGTCTAACCAAGCTCCGGTTCATGATCTTTTCAAGTTTCACTCTTCTCCATTTTATATGGTTCGTAGTCTTTTGAGTTTTATTTCTCTCGAGTGTCAGCTCTTCCCATCCCATCTAGATGCTCTCTCTCTCTCTCTCTCAAGCACTCTGCAGAAAATTATTGTGTAAATTCACAACCTTTTCATCAAAGGTTCGATCTTCTCCCCAAAATTAGGATCTTTAGGCCTTCGAATTTTCCCAAATTCAATCCAGTCAATTCTTCAGAAACAATAATTGGTCGTTTAGTTTCTATTCTTTATCAGTCTCCTCCCCAAAATCCGGACCTTCAAGAGCACCTAATTATCCATTTAATGCAACAAAAACTAATTAAATCATGATTACTATTGTTTGCCTACAAGTCCGAATTTTGTGATAATTAGTCCTAAATCAGCAGTGAATCATTGTAATTTCTGCAACCCAGAGCTGAATTAGGTATTAATCTGGCTATAGGGACTGAATTCGGTCTTAATTAAGGATAAATTTGTTTATACCAGTACGAATTAGGGGTATTCAACGATTTTGGTCTTAATTTCGATGAATTAGGGTTACATGAGTGTGAATTTGAGGGTTAATAGGTCTGATTGGAGCTTAATTGGTGGTAATAGTTTTAACTGCACGATTAAGGTTTAATTGAAGAAATTTGTTTAACTGGTTTGATTAGGGTTTACTTTAAGAAATTAAGCTCGTGAAATATTATGGTCACAAAGCAATTAGTCTTTATATTAATTGTTTTAGGGTTCTGAATAGAGTTACTAATGTATTTAGTCCTAATATGAAGTTATTACTCCTAATATGCTTTGTGACTGTGAATAGAGCAAGAATTACTCCTGATGTTAGGGTTTTGCTATATAAAAGCAAGAGGGCTTAACTATGGAGTTATTACTCACATAACATAAAAATGGAATTCACACGTGCAACGCACGTTCAGAACCTATTAGTCCATATAGAGTGATGTTTTTTATTTATTTTTTATTTTGCATGTATATGCATACATATATAACATAATATATACTTATTTGTTAGGAAAAATGGGGTGTTTCAAACAAATTTTCTCTCTCGGGACTTTCAACGAACACCTTATGTGCGATAAATATGATTAACTCAAATACTAAAATCAACACCACAAGTCATATCCGATTCACTCAATACATGAGGAATAAAATCACAAACACAAGATTAAAGAAAATCTCTTTATATTATTAATTTCGGTGCCGACCGTACCAAGCGAATGATATGAGAGAGCTTACAAACAGCAAGTTTCGGTCTCTCCCTCCTTTTCCTTTTCTTTTGGCTCTTTTCTTTCTTCACGAAAAATGAAGAGATGGTCTCAAAACTCAAACCTCACGCACACAGAGAGAAAAAAGAAAACACTCTGGTGATCTAAGTGCATTTTATGAACCTTTTACAAAAAGTCCCTTTCTTTTTCCTTTATTACAAAAGTTAAATTAAAATCCCAAAATTAGGCCCAAATGAGGAGGGAGCTCAACATTATCTTGTTAATGGGCCAAATTCCTTTGTTCACTAGTCACATTCTAACATAGAATGTTTCTTTTCATACAGGTGTATGATTCAAGTCACTTATAGATCTGATGATTTCATCATCATGTCGTTCCGTGTACACGATCTCCTTCTTGATTTAGCTATTCGTGAAGCTCAAGAGAAAGATTTCTTAAATGTATTTCGAAAGCAAAATAATTCTCAGGGTAGTAATGTTACTCGTCGTGTAACTTTCCAACTTGCGGATTATAACTCGGACGATACCAGCAAACTGGCCGGTGAATACTCAATTCCAAACGTCCGCACCTTATTCTTCTTTGGAAAGGTAGCGCCATTTGATTCTCAATTTAAGCTGCTTAGGGTTTTGGTAATCATTGACATTTATAGTGGAGAACACCCATACTGGTTGAATAATCTAAAGTGGCTGCTCCACTTGAGATGCTTGGTGTTTAGAGATTGCGAATTCGAAACCTCCAAATTGACTTTAGATATTGATCATTTACACAATCTCCAAACATTAGAAATTTATCTTTGTTCTGGTATAGTCATAAAAGGTTCCGAGAGTACATTGGCCAACAAAAATCTGAAGCATGTAATTTGTTATTGTAGTTGTATAGTCATAAGTGTAGGCTCCGCGTCACCCGACCCACCAAGTCATGAAATGATTTTTGCCGTATACGGTTGGCCAGAACCCGACTTAATCCTTCCAATTAAAAATGATTCTTGGGAAGCAGCTTTTGCGAGACTGGTTGAGCTTGAACAGAGGTATCCCAATATAGATTTAATGTACCTACAGCTAAACAGCAGAGTTATCCCTCTATTAGAAATCATTGACAATTTGAATCGGTACCCACCAGATTTCTTGTATTTGAATGGTGAGATTCAACCAAAGAATACAAGGTTAAATGATGATATGTTTCCAGACCGCGTCAAAAATATCGTACTTTCACAATCTCACATCGATCAGATGCAAGTGCTGTCTCGGTCTCAATTCGAGACACTAGTTCTGTATAAAGGCGCATATATTGGAAAGCGAATGATTTGTTCGGCAAACAGCTTTAGTACGCTACTTTACTTGGAAATCTCTTTGTTAGAGAAATTAGAAGAATGGCATATAGAGGATGGGGCCCTTCCTGAGCTTGGTTATCTGGTAATACAAAAATGTCTGAAGTTGCGGGTGCTCCCGAATCTACAATACTTGAAAAAACTCTATTATTTAATTTTGAAAGCTATGCCGGAAAAATTCATTCGGAGGGTGGAAAATGAAGACAAACACAAAATCGAGCATATTGGGAAATTAGAGATAAAAAACTGAGAAAATTCTTATTGCTCTAGCTGCTACCTGGTATTATTCAGTTTGGGCTTTGTGATATTTTATTATTATTTCTGTGATTTGAGTGTGTGGTTTGCGTGTTATTTGTACTCGTTTATTTGCTTTGTTTATTTGTTTGATTTGTTTGTGTTGATTTTACATTTATGTGTGCTCAATAAGGTTGTTGAATGTAAGAATCATGTAATAAAAAACTGTTGTGAGATTTCGATTATCTTAGTTTGATTAGTTGCACAAAAAAACTATTTTTCTTATGTGGCTACAAGATCTTACAATTTGCACTGAATTTAGTAGAATAGTTCTTATTGATATTGGATGAACAAGATTCGTACCAGTACAATTTTATGTACCAATCGAAGATCATTTTTTTTTTCTTGGAGCTTTATTTAATTAGCGTTGGTGAATTAATGTTTAAGTTCTAACCTAAAGAATTACAGGAAGAAGGGTTGTTTATTCAATTCCAATAATTTCTTTGGGTTTATTTGCACCATATTTATCTTATGCAATATCAAAAAGCTAAAGCATTTATGATGAAAGGAGATTACTTGAACAAAATAAAAAGATTCAGCAAGCCGATGATGCCCCTGACGATTTCCCTGGTTTCATTAGAGAAGGTAAAATTTAATCAAATTATATTAAATTAAATCAAATTTCTATTAATATTTTTCATTTCCACCCCTGCAATAGCTAAAAATATCAGATGTACCGCTATTAAACCTGAAAATTAAGTTATTATGATTTTTTATTGTATCAAAATTATGATGACTTATGAAAATCACTATTTATTTTAATTGAAATAGGGCCTAATTAAGTTAAACTCTAATTTACTCATTATTTAGGGTTTGAGGTGAAAGTATTAATACCAGAAAGCTTTAAGAAATGTGAATCAGGTTTACTATACAGAGATGTGACTGCTCTAAAGATGCCCATTAAAGTAGGCCAACTGTTTTGCCCTTTCAAAGAAATTGACTTTGGAATTAATCATGCGAGTTATAATATTGAAACAAAATAACTTGTTACAAAATAATATACAACAAAAGTGTTGATAAAATAAATAAAAAAATTTAGAAGTGATGTAGAAGAGTGTAGTTGTGGGCTGGTTGAGATAGCAAAATAAGCTAGGTAGTGCATTAGGTGGTGCATTGGGCTGAAGATTTGATACGGCCCCAAATAAGTTGGCACGTGTCCATGACGGAAAATGTCATGTGTCAGCATGTAGACATACTGAATATTGTTAAAGGAAGTAAATACTTAAATGGTACAAATGAATTTTTTATTGTTATATTTAGTAAACATAATTAACTGTGAGATTAAATGGTACAAATGAATTTTTTTATTGCGTTGATGATATACATTTTATAGGGCCATATTTAGTAATTTGCAACTTTACATGATATTTAGTAGGGTAATACTTGATACTTTTAGATTTACTGGAAAACAACATGATATGACCATTCTTTGAGGCGAGGTTTTGTAAGCTTATACATATCCTCCTTATTTAAAAAGAAGGCAAAAATGAAGTCATATATTCCATTTTTGTAAAGTCTATACATGATATTTTCTTGTGGTTTCCGTAATTGTAGTCATGGTTTCAAGTTTGTAAGAGATATATACGCTGTAAGAATATATGATGACTATTAAAAAAATAATAATACGATATTACCGGGTTATATGTTATATTTGATATTTTCATGATGTACATGAAAATATCTTGTAATAAGATGATGAATAAATAGAATGAAATAAATAAATATATGGATATTTGGATTTCAGTTTGCATGCCTTAATAAAAAAATGGTAATCTTCTAGATCAATTATATTAACTTAATTTGTTTTATTTTTACATATAGTGACGACAATACATGTAATCACTACTACAATTTTATGTCATTTTTAGTCCCATAATCTTGATTACAACAATAATTGTGCTATTTATGTATTCCTCTCTTACTACATACACTTAGTTTTAAGAGTTTGAAATATCTCATCTTTGGTGGGAATAAGAGTAAGAGGTTGAATTTGATGGGGTTGTAATTTCGGAACAAAACTCAGAATATTTTGGGGAAGAGAGTTAAGAGATAGGGTTTGGGAGGAAGTAAAAATTTCTTTGAAATACTTTATAAAACTTTGCCTAGTATCTCTTTCATCATTGATCCAATAGCCTTGAGTTCTTAAAATTTATGATCCTGTTCTTTTTAAACTTTTTAGAAGCTTTAGAGTGGAAATATTTAGTATTTTTGTCCCCTTCTTTTAAATTTCTATCTTTAGCTCGTTGAAACCAATAACTCTCCTCTAGTTTCATGTATTTTTCATGCTCCTTTATATAAGTACCTCATAAGAATTAAAATTTTCAGGTTTTGTTTTGTCTAACTTTTCATCAGCCCCAAGCAAAGAAAAAAATGTAATAAATCTATTTAATTTGTTTCCATAGTTACATGATTTAATTGCTAAATTTTAGAAGAAGAATATTATTAATAGATACAATCATTAATTCAAGAATCATCATTAAATAAGGGCAATTATGGTATTTATTAAAAATAATTTAAATTTGCTCTTAGTTAAGCCAACTTAGCCCTTTGAATAGCGCGCCTCCCTTAATTTACTATGCAATTTCGAACCCATTTTGGCTCTGAATAAGCATGATTGTTTGAGACTTGACAGACGCCAGCACAGCAAAAACCGTCTGAAGAATCCCATACACAAACATCACAATTCCAACAGAAGCAATCAACCCCATAAAAGAATTCCTAAAATGATTCTGCTTTAGCCAAGCATTCCACTTATTATTATACCATTTTTCCATTTGGACACACATTTCCTTAGTATAATACTTCCCATTAAAGTCAAACAGAACGCCTTGTGAAAGGTTGGTCAAATGGTCTGACGCCTCTTGGTCGCCGCTCAATTGATAACTCACTATTCCCTTTCTTGAAAGGAAAGCCACGTCATCAGCTGAGCTAAGAAGATGATGTAAGCGGTGATGTCATTGCCGAATTTAGGGCTGGTTTGTTCCATCGCGATGAAATTACGGAATAAATAGCTCGTGTTTTGATCGATCCTTATACAAGACATTTCAACTCTACCGTTTGAGAATTTAATGTCTAGTAAAGAATTACGGTTTTGCTTGTCTAATTCTCTCACTACAAATTCGATTCCTGCTTCGTGGTACCGCAAGGCTCGATGCCGCCTCATCAAATGCATATTTTCACTGAAGCCCGAATTTTTTCCCGCACGATTAAAAAGCCCTTGAAAGAAACCAAAATTTTCATGACCCTTTTCATGATCTTTATTAATTACGGTTTTTTCGGTCGGCCTGAAATAGAAGTGCAATAAATGCAACAAATGTTCGAATCCTTCGGCCAGTAATTCTCTATCAACGCCTTTGGATAAGACGAAAAATCTCCTCCAAAAAACCTGCGATATTATTTACGAGAAAATCCATGTCATTATTACCGGTCAAAACCCTGTACAAACTTTTCACGACCGAAAAGGGAATTTGATTCTCCAAGAGGAAAAGATCATGAACAATACACCTGTAGTACCAGCCTCCAATATTATCCGTACCGGTTTTAATCACAGGATCCGATTCTTCTTCCGTTATTTCTGGGACCGCTTTATTAGTAACTCTTCTTCTGGTCGGTATGATTCCCACCAGACCGTGCAGAAGCACAAGTATGAAGCTTCCGTCAAGTAACATCATCTGTAGACTGTAGGAACGTAACCGTATCCATTCCTATCGGCTTCTCTCTCTATCCCTTCAAGGGCTTTGAAATAGTGTTCAATCCCCTTTTCATAGGAGAAGGGAGAATTTCGCAATTCGAGTTGGATAAGGCGTGAAGATACATTGAAGAAGCACTAATTTCGACTAATTCAGTTGGAAAGGTCCAAATGACGACAATTAAACGTACATTATAATAAAATAAAACTGTGAAAGCATCAATTGAGTGAATTGTATAATAAATTGTTCATGTAACAAGAACGAGAGGGTCAGCTGAGATCTCATATCAACTGAGATTATAGGCAGAAATTTCTAAATGATTTATATATCTTAAGATTCTCTATTAATGCATATTAAGAATCAAAACAATTAGAACGAAAGAAACAGAGCTTGCCTCGCGTAAAGAATCGATAGAAAGATTACCTACTTTAGATCAATCAAAAGAAGAAAATAAAACATGAATAAAAACTATCATGAATAAAGAAGAAAAAAAGATCAATCAAATTCAATTTGCCAAACAAAATAAAAACTATCATGAATAAAATATTTTTTTCTATTAAAAAAATAATGTGTAAAGATTATTTTTTTCTTTAATAAAACAAATTCATCTGTACCTTCATGATCTCAAAATATCATTGTAGACAACACTAAAATGAAAAATGTTGTATTTTTGCTTCATTTTTAATAAAAAATCATCTTTCTTTGATCGATGATCATTAAAATGAAAAAAACAATGTCATACAATTAAATTAATTCGAAGCGGAGCGAGATAGCTTCTAGTATAAAAGTAAAACTAAACAATATATATCAAAATGATCATACGATTTGCACCTCAAGTGACATAACTTGTTTGGATGGAGGACCTATTCATAATATTACGAAAGGTAAGTACCTCAATGTAATACTCCAACAGAACAGAAAGCGGCCGCATAACCCGCCATAGATAGAGAACTATGAAATATTTTCCCTGGACGTGGTTCATAACTATGAAGCAGAATCAATTCTGTGGGTCCCTCATTATGTTTACCTGTCTACTGCACTCCGTCTATTCAAAAGCCACATTTTCGAAATGATGTTTTCTTTGCTATTGTTGTTCTCTCCGCAGAAGAAGTGCGTACGATCAGTATATATTCACTGTTCCTTACTAGAGAAACAGAAAGAGAAGGAGAAAAAGGAGAGAGACAACATTTGCGACTTCTTGATCCATTTCGTTGATATTTCTACAAGTTTTCTGAGGTAAGGCTCTATTTTACTTCTCCGATCACTAATCTTGATATATATATGCTAATGCACGAATATGATTTCAATTTTCAGTCGTAATTAGTTTACCTAATCCTTCGTTTTCTCTAGTTTACTGAAAGAACGATCATAAGCTTGGAATCTTCATTCGCAATGCTAATAAAATTCGAAACAAAGAGCAGCAGAGTGAAAGGATTGAGCTTCCACAGCAAGCGGCCATGGATTCTGGCCAGTTTACACACCGGCGTGATTCAGCTTTGGGATTACCAAACCGGGGCTCTGATCGATCAATTTCGCGGGCACGACGGCCCGGTACGAGCCGTCCATTTCCATCCCTTCCTTCCCCTTTTCGCCTCTGGCGGTAATCAATCAATCAATTTAATAATTCCTCATTTCAATTCAATTAATTTCCCTTTTCCCCCTTTTTTCTAACACATTTTATTTGACAGGTGATGATGCACAAATAAAAGTGTGGAACCACGACACAAGAAAATGCCAGTTCACTTTAAAAGGCCACCAAGATTACATCCGTACCGTCCAATTCCACCATCAAAACCCCTGGATCTGCAGCGCGTCAGACGATCTCACAATCCGGATCTGGGATTTCCAAAACCGGGAAACCGTTTCCGTATTATCAGGCCACACGCATTATGTCATGTGCGCTACTTTCCATCCAGAAGAGAGTTTGTTAGCCTCAGCTTCTCTTGATCAGACTGTGAGGATCTGGGATTTGGGAGGACTGGGGAAAAAGACGGTTTCGCCCCTGGGGCTGGAAGGGGAGGCGAGGTGTAAGTTTGTGGTGGAAGGGCATGAGAGAGGGGTGAATTGGGTAGATTTTCACCCGGATTTGCCGATGCTTGCGAGTGGGTCTGATGATAAAGTCGTCAAGTTGTGGCGCATGAATGGTTAGTTTGTTTTTTGAATATTAAGATTTAATTTTGTGTATTATTAAGTAGTTAATTAATTTTGTTAGCTTACTTTTTATTTATTATTGTTTAGTTTTTAAAACAAAAAAAATTATCATTTTTGTGTCTTATGTGTTACTATTTAATAATTTTATTTATTACTCTTTAATTTTCTGAGACAAGGTACGTGTGTGTTTAAAAACATCAAAATATTCAGTAAACATAAATATTTTTAATAATGTTAAAAAGGATAGGGTTCTTGTAAAGATTTACCTTTTATTTATATTATTTTATTTTTTATAATATATTATTTTACTTTCAGATACAACAGTGAAGGAGACAGATACAATAAGAGGCCACACAGGCAACATTTCATGCGCGAAATTTCATTCAAAACGAGATTTAATTATCTCAAATTCAGAAGATAAAACCATCCAATTTTTCGACACGGCAAATCGCTCAAAAATCAAAACTTTTCGGAGAGAGAAAGACCAGTTTTGGACTCTCTCTCTCCACCCTCACTCCAACCTTTTGGCAGCAGGCCACGACTCAGGCTTAATGGTGTTCAAGCTAGAGAGAGAAAGACCTGCTTACTTTCTCTCTCTAGAAACCAACACATTATTCTCAGCAAAAGATTCATTTTTGAAAATATACGATATGAAATCTCAAAACCAAATTAAATTAATTACTCTAAAAAGGCCTGTTTCTATTTGCGGTAATAAGAGAGTTCCTTTAGCTTTATCTTATAGTAAAACTGGACATTCGATTTTACTAAGTTTTGGGGATCAGAATTATGCTTATGAACTGTATGATTTACCACTGGAGGCGTCCAGTACTGGTACCAATATTTCAGAGCCTAAAGTGGGTTTTGGCGGTACGGCTTTGTTTATTTCATGGGATAGATTTGTGCTGATTGATAAAGTATCCAATGAAATTATCATAAAAAACCTCCAAAATCAGGTTGTTCAGAAAAATAGGCTTCCAATTATTCCGGACTTTGTTTACCGTGCTGGTAATGGGATTATTATGTGCAGAAATAAAGAGGGAGTTTCTATTTTTGACCTGAGTCAACTTTCCCAAATTGGAAAGTTGACCGTACCATCTGTTAAGTACGTATTTTGGTCTAACGATATGAAATTAGTGGCTTTAATAAGTAAAAACTCATTGGTTTTAGCTACTGATAAATTGGTAAAATTATGCACGGTTTCCGAGGCGGTGAGAGTTAAATCTGGTGCATGGGATGAAAAAGAAAAAGAAAATGGAGTATTTATATACAACACTTTGACTCATTTAAAATATCTTCTTTTAAATGGAGATAATGGGATTATACAAACTTTAGAAAAACCGGTTTACCTAGTCAAAGTAGTTGGATCCAGCATTTATTGCCTGGACCGAGATGAGAAATTACAAGTTATTAAAATAGATAATTCTGAGTATTCATTCAAGCTTGCTTTACACAGGAAAAAGCACAAACAGGTTATGAGCATGATTAAAGGCTCTAAATTGTGTGGCGACGCGATAATTTCTTACTTGGAAAAAAAGGGTTTTGATCAATTCGCTTTGCATTTCGCGAAAGATGAGAAAATTAGGTTTAATTTGGCCCTAAAAAGCGGGAATTTGGAAATTGCGGCAAATTCAGTGAGTGAAATTAATGAAAAAGATCACTGGTACAAACTCGGTACAGAAGCTTTGAAACAAGGAAATGTTAATATTGCTGAATATTCGTACCAACAAACCAAGAATTTCGAGAGGCTTTCTTTTTTGTATTTAATTACTGGAAATTTGGAAAAATTGTCAAAAATGGTGAAAATAGCTGAGCAGAAAGATGACAGAATGGGCCCGTTTCATAATTTAATGTATTTAGGGGATATTAAGGAAAGAGTCAAAGTGTTGGAAAAATCAGGCTGTTTGGCTCTCGCTTATGTCACCGCTCTGACGCACGGGATGAGAGAGAAAGCTGCCAGCCTGGCATCTGAGATGAGAGAGAAAGTACAAATACCGGTATGGTCAGACCGGTGCGGCTCGCTTTTAATCCCACCTTTACCTATTATTTCCTGTGCAAATTGGCCATTGTTATTTAAAGAAAACGAAAATGAAGAATTAGGGTTTGGAAATCAAGATGAAGAAAAAGAAGAAGAAACAAACGAAACTGAGAAAAACAAAGAAGAAAGTGGGCGGGAAATGGAGGTGTCCAGTTCAGAACTGGAGAAGTTAAAAAATGAGTCAAAGAATAATTCTTTTATAATTCCGCCAGCTGGCAAGTGTATTAGCCGTGCATGGATCGCGAGCTCATATGTCGCGTCAGATTATATCGCTGCTGGTTCTTTTAAGACAGCTATACACTTGCTGTACCGACAAATTGGAATTTCCAATTTCACCCCTATGAGACAGATGATTTTGGATGCTTATGTTGGGAGTTATGCGTATGTAAAAATGAATGTTTCCGTACCAGCTTTGCTTGTGCCGGTTCGAAACCCTAATTTGAAAATCGGGCCGAGTTTGATTTTTGATTTTGCCCAATTGGATGAGAAATTGAAAAAGGCGTACAAGGCTTTCACGATCGGTAAATTGAATGAATCGTTGAAATTATTTTTGAATATTTTGCATACTTTACCGTTGGTAAAAGTGGGCACGAGAAAAGAGGTAGAAGAAATGAAGGAATTAATCGGAATTGCGAGGGAATATTCCTTAGGGTTAAAAATGGAAATAAAAAGAAAGGGGCTGAAAGACGATTTAGTAAGGCAGCAAGAATTAGCGGCCTATTTCGCTAATCGTAAACTTCAGAAGGGCCATTTGATAATTGTGCTTAGCAATGCAATAAGTATCTGTTACAAAAACAGGAATTATAAAACAGCTGCTTATTTCGCGAGGGCTTTATTGCAAAATGAGCCGAGCGAGATTCAAGCGAATAATGCTAAAAAGGTTATTGAGTTTCAAGAGAATGGGTTAAAATTGGATGAAAATGAGCTGAGATTTGATGTCACACACCCTAAGTTTGAGGTTTGTGGAATGAGTTTTGTGCCGATTTATAAAGGGGAGAGAGATTTGACTTGCGCGTATTGTGGGGCCCACTTTTTGATGGAGTTAAAGGGAAAAGTGTGTGGAGTGTGTGAAATTGGAAAAATTGGGGGAGAGGGTGTCGGGCTTGTTTGCTCGTCTGCACAAATTGGTAAATAAAATTATTTTGAGGGGTAAATGGTCAATAGTTCTTTTTAGAGTGGAGAGTAATTTAGTTAGTTTTGGCGTTATGAGGTGGAAATTTAACTAATATTTTTGGGATGGGTAAATGATATTTTTTTGATGGAGTAATTTAGTTAGTTTTGAGGTTCTAAGGCAGTATATATATTGCCTATTAGCTATTGATCATTTTTTATACTTTTCAGTTTCTTTTGATATTGTGGGTAGATACAATTGTTTTTTTTTATTCTTTGTGGTGTTAAACTGCTGAAGAATAAGGATAGAATGCAAATTTATTCTTTAATATATTAAGAGTATAAGCTTTGTAAAAGAAATATTGTGCTTGATTGATCAGTTAATAAATGGAATGCAATTTTTGTTCATTTTTTATGTACTAGTTCTTGTTTTTCAGGAAATGGTTTCCTTAGTTAGATTTTTTTTAATATATATATAGAATAGTTTATTTTCATTTCATATATATATATATATATATATATATTTTTTAATTAACTTTTGAATAGAGATTGCATAGACACATTATGCGATTCTTATTTTAACATCTCATTGTCTTTTACAACATCTCCACAGACTGTTAGTAAAACAGGCCGAAAATGACAAATTAAGCTCATTAGCCTAATAAGAGTAAAACAGGCCCAAACTAGACCTTCATTTCAATATGTACGTCCGGTCCATCGTGAACCGCGTGCATGTAATGAGTTCTTGTTGCGCCAATTCATTCATTTTCTACTTTCTAGCGGGAGCACGACCCGAGATATCAAAGATGTTGTCGGTATGAGATTTTTTCTTTTTCGAGTTATCTGTTAATTGACAACTTTGGGAAATTTAGCAATCTGGGTTTGGTAATTGAGTGATATGATAATGCTGGTTTAGTTTGGCATAGAAATCGAATCAAGTGTATTTAAAGTGTTTTATTAGATATTTGTGCTGTTATTTATTCAGTTATACAAACTGGTTTAGCTGAATTTCTGGATTATTAAGATTCAAGTTTATCAGCAAATTCGGAGTGGAAATAAATAGCAGTGATATATTCAATCAGAAGCCCTAATAGGGTCATAAACCCTAAATCCTGATACCAAAACCCTAGATAGTAGATAATCATGCAAAAATTATATAAGCATATGATTAACATTTCACTTAGAAGAAAATCATGCCATCATCTTCACAGAACATTGTCCTCAATTTCAAACCCTAACCCTAATTTCTCTCTCAACAAGTTCCTCTTTTCTCACACCATTTCTACCCCTAATCAGCTCCTCCAATTCTTCTCTCTCTCAATTACTTCTCACCTTTTGCGGCAATCCAATCTTTACCTCTTTAATTCTCTAATCAATTCTCTCTCTAAAACCCCAAATCCTTCTCTTGCATTCTCTCTCCTCTCTCTAGTTCACAAATACAACATAAACCCTGATTGTTATACTTTAACAACTACACTCAAATCCATTTCTCATCTCAAACAAGGGGAGCAAATCCATTCATTGAGCCTCAAATTAGGGTTTGAGTCCAACACCTTTGTCATTAATTCTCTAATTAAAATGTACTCTCAATTCGGTTTGGTAAATTCATCAAAAAGGGTTTTTGATACGGCCCCAAATGGAACCCTAGATGTAATTTCATGGAATAGTTTGATTTCAAGCTATTTTGATAATGAAATGTATGAAGAAGCTTTAATAACATTCACAAAAATGGTTAATAAATCGATACAAATGGATGATGTCACTCCAATAAATGCCCTAATTTCTTGTGGAAAACTAGGGTTAGCAAATATCGGAAAGAATATCCATGCTTTAATAATCACCAATGGATTTAATATGAATTATTACTTGGGCTCTTCACTAATTAACATGTATTCAAAATGTAATCTTATAAACGATGCACAAAACTTGTTTGATGAAATTCCTGAGAGAAATTCAGCTTGTTATGGCGCATTAATTTCAGGCTACAATTATTCTAAAAAATATAATAAATCAATCGAATTATTTAATCAAATGAAAAATGAAAATATCAAACCAGATGATTCAACAATTGCCTCATTAATTTCTTCATGTGCACAAATGGGTGCTCTAAATCAAGGAAATCACATAAATTCATATTGCCAAATTAACAATTTAGGCAAGGGCATTTCTGTAAAAAATGCGTTGATTGACATGTACTCAAAATGCGGCGAAATACAAAAAGCATATGAAATATTTCGTAACTTAACTACAAGAGATGTATTTTCATGGACTAGTATCATATCTGGTTTAGCAATAAATGGAAATTGCAATTTCTCTCTCCATTTGTTTGAAGAAATGGAGAGAGAAAGTAAAGTTTTACCAAATGAAGTCACATTTTTGGGTGTTTTATTGGCTTGTAGTCATGGAGGGCTAGTTCAAAAAGGATATTTTTATTTTGGACGTATGTGTAAATTATACAAAATTAAGCCCAAAATCGAACATTATGGATGCATGGTTGATTTATTGGGGAGAGCTAAACTTATTAATGAAGCATATGAATTTATTAAAAATATGCCTATTCTGCCTGATATAGTAATTTGGCGTGCCCTAATTTTCGCTTGTAGGTCTAGTGGAGAAATTCAAATTGCAAATTACGCAATTCGAAAAATAACAGAGTTAAATAATAATAATAATTGTAAAATTAACAATAATAATAATAAATGTGGGGAATATGTGTTATTATCTAATGTATATGCGTATAGTTCAAAGTGGGGAGATGTGAAAAGAATTAGGGGGTTTATGAGGGACCAAAGCGTAAATAAAGTTCCTGGTTGTTCGTTTATTGAAATTAATGGGGTTTTGCATGAATTTTATGCTGGCGATATTTCGCATAGTGAGACCAGTAATATTTATGCAGTTCTTTCCGATTTGATGAATTGTTGTAGTTTTGGTGATTTGAGGGGCGTTTTTGCATGATTGGTGATTTTTATTAGGATTGAATTAAGATGGGTTTTATATTACCATGATTTTTATTAGCATTGGTTTTTATATTACCATGATTTTTATATTGTGGTGTTTCATTAAGGTTTGATTTTTTATTATTACAAGTAATATTACTGTCATATTGCTGTTATTATATTGTTATTATACTATATTTTTACATTTTTTAATTATATTGATCAGATGTGAGGCATCATGGATCGGAAGAACCAAACGCCGCAAGGTAATTAGTTACTTATATTCCCTATATATATATACACACTTCCTGGATTATTTATTTAATGAATTTTTATTTTTTTCATGATCCTTTATTAAAATATATTTTATTTATTTCTCCAAAAAAAAAAATAGGGCAAACAACTCAAGTTTTAGTGGAGTTTTTGGAAGTAGCTATAAATTGCATTGTATTTCTCAAGGGCTTATATCCTCCTCGTAATCCTTTCGTTATTTATCCAAACTTTATATAATTATAATTTATATCTTATACTAATGATTTTTTTTTAATAATTTTAAATTGGATATAGAGGCATTTGAGAGAAGAAGGTACATGAATGTGGTTGTTAATAAAGCAAGGCATCCTCAGTTAGCAAATTATATTCATTCTTCCACTTTTGCCCTTCTTCCCTTTCTTCAAAAGGTCCTCTTTATTATTTTTATTTTTAATCTCTTCTTATTTATTTATTTATTTATTTGTTTTAATTTTATTTTTTTATATTAGGGATTGGTGGAGAGAGTGGTGGTGATATTCTATGGTCAAGAAGATCAAATTCCCTTGGAGAAATTTGTTTTTAAATTAAACGTTAATCAATCATTTCAGTCAAATATTAATGAAAATGATCTAGAATTTTCACTAAGATCTTTCTTAATCAAGCTTAATGTTTCTCAACCCATCACCAAACCCCTTCCGTCAGGTATTTTATTAAAATATTATATTTTGGATCGAGCATTTAATAACTAACATGAGACCTATTTTTTAACTTTTTGTGATGTTGTATAATTGTAGGGACTAATTGGGAAATAACAGCATATTTTCGCGAAATTCCTTGTAAAGAAAATAATGGTGAGGTGATTAATGCATGGATTCCAACAGATACCAAACAATGGATGCAACCTTCTGAAATAACCCCTGTAAAATCCATGAATTACGATCCTTTGAAAGTGCAACTTTTCATTGAACATCCTAGTCCCACTGAACCAAGAGAAAGAGACTGAGACATGGTTGCTTTTTGTAAATTTATCGCATGTTTAATATTTTATTGCAAAATCATAAGAGTTTCATTTAAGAGATGTAAGAAGTGTGTTGCAACGTGTGTGTGGAGTTGAATGTGACATGGTTGAGCCAATGATGTGCATATTCATGTGACAAAAGGAGAAATTGTTTAGTGGCTTTGCTGCATTGTGGACCAAGCCAAAAGAACATTTTTTCTGAACATATGTCGTTTAATTTGTTAAAGTGGCACTTACTCATTGAGTTGCTCCATTTAGTTTCTCCAAAATGAAGTGGTAAGCTAAGTCTATAAACATGGCTAGATGACCAAAGCTGTTTCGGACTTTATATAAACACAGAAAGACATTTAGTTTCTCCAAAGAGAGGGAAAGAGGAAGAAACAATTAGAGAGAGAGAAAGCAACCATGACGATCACTCGCATTCTTGATATCTCACTTGTTAAACTCCCTCAAGGCATAGATCTTCCACCACCCGGCCCCACAATTCCGTTATCTTTTCTTGATATATGGTGGGTTGCTACACCTCCAGTGAAATACCTCTTTCTCTATCCTGATTTCTCTCTTTCCTCTTTCGAGTCGTTGAAATCTTCTCTCTATACCACGCTTCCTTTCTTTCGCCCGTTGGCTGGCGAGCTGGCCCTATTCCCTCCCTCCTCTTTTTCCATCAGCTGCACATCTGAGACTGGCGTTAAATTCATCGAGGCTGAGTCTGACATTGTTGTATATATCTTAGAGATGATAAGAATTAATATATCAATTTCATACAATTAAACAACCAACAACTCAATACACTAAAGTTCTGAGTCCTACTAGTTCGTTTATTTAACAAAATTTCGTTTATTTAACAAAATTATTGCCATGAAACAGGTAAGAGCTTTTTCTCGTGACCCAATTCTTGACATGGAGTCTTACAATCAATTGGTACCCAGCATAACACCTAAAGGACTGCCCTTGCCAATATTTGCCGTGCAAGTCACCAAATTCGTCAATGGTGGCATTGCAATTGGCATCACAATGCATCACACTGTGATGGACGGTATAGGGATTACACGGTTCATTAACACATGGTGTGCAGTTCATCAAGGCAAAAAATTAGTAGATGTAATTGGGCAGGTCATGCCAGTACATGATAGAGCAGTAATTGCAATCAAAGGGCATGACGAGATTTCTAGGAGGTTTGTGAATTTTTTTGCTCCCATGTTGCCCAGCGTAAGAGAAATACTACTGTAACTCTTGATTTTTTTTATCTTTCATGATGATCGCATTAATATGATGTATTGCATTCACAACAGGTATCACGAAGACGATCTGATGATACTTTGGAAAATCACCTTGACATCATAAGAAAGAGGTTCGTGCTTAGCGAAGTCTCTATTCAATCCTTGAAGCGGCAAGTCGTAGAAAAGACATCTACTTCTATCCCAGTTCCGTCCACTTTCCAAGTCGTAATAGCGTATCTTTGGAATTGTGTAGCCAAGACAAAGGGGCTTTCTTGTAACGATGAATTGACCCATTTGTGCTTTGTGAGTGATTGTCGCAGTATATTGAATTTGCCTGTTCCTTCAGCTTACACAAGCAACTGTTTGCATGGAACTTATGTTGATCTTATGGGGTCCATATTGGCATCAACAGATGGATTTGTTCAAGCAACCATTGCAACTGCACGGGCCGTTAGAAGGGCCAAAAGTGAACCGCTGAAAGGAATTGAAGGGGTTGAAGAGTACATGAGTCTGCCAGAAGGGCTAAAAGTCTTTGTGAGTGGCATTTTACGATATTATGATGCTGATTTTGGCTGGGGCAGGCCTGAGAGGGTGGAGGCAATAATGGAGAATAATGGCGACGCAAGCGATTATATATGCAGGGAAAGAAAAAGGAACAGTTCAAGTCTCATTGGTGCTCCCAAAATGTGACATGGAGAAATTCTCTGATGTATTTATGAAAGGTTTAGATGTGACAACATATTCTAAACTCTAGATTTTTTTAATCGTTATGTCGGGATGTTGAGTATTGCTAGATACTAAATTTATGTTATTTAAATAGTTTATTTCTTTCAACAATCGATCGAGATGATAAATGTGTCATAATATTTTTAACAGACCTTGCAATATATGCAAAAGCTAAGGAACGATTGATCTTATTTCGATGCACACTTTTTGCGGGTTTACTTCACCATCTCTTTCTTTTATTGATATTTTGGAGCAATATTAATGATTGACAATAACAAAATATTTCTTATGATGTATTTTTATCTCATTAATAATTTCAGAAAAAACTAAAAAAAGGAAAGAGATATTCAATATTGTATAAATTGATTTACATCGCTTAATGTAATTTAAGTACAAATTTTAAATTTTAAAGAAATTTTTGAGGATTACAGAAAAAGAAAAATTAAGTTATTGCAAAAGTAGGAAATCTTCATTATTAAAAGTGTATCAAATGCACTAATTAAGTGTCAAGTACACATAGAAGTGTGTTGACACGTGTCATATTTGGAGTTTCAGTGTGACCTGGCTTGGCCAATGATCTCTATAGAGCACATTCATGTGACAAAAAAGGGAGACAACATTAGATGTATATGATCAAAGATCAGTGGACTGATCCAATGATAAAATGCCATGTCATGTGAGTTTACTTACATGTCATATCCTCATTGGCTATTTGCGTTCCAGTATTCCAATTTACGTGAAACTATGTCTATAAAGTATAAACACAACTAGGTGACTCCATATCTGTTCCCTATTTTATACACACAAGACGGAAAAACATGAAGCCACAACACCATTAGAGAAAGAAAGAAAAAGAGAGAAATCCATTAAGAGAGAGAGAGAGAGAGAGAGAGAGAGAGGCCATGGCGATCATCCGAATCCTTGATGTCTCACTCATTAAACTCCCTCAAGACATAGCTTTTCTGCCACCGGGCCCCACAATTCCGCTATCTTTCTTTGATTTGTGGTGGGTCACCGCACCTCCAGTGAGAAGCCTCTTTCTCTATCCTGACTTCTCTCCTTCGTCCTCTGAGATTGAGTCGTTGAAATCTTCTCTCTCTACCGCCCTTCGTTTCTTCCACCTGTTGGCTGGCGAGCTGACCTTCGACCCTAATTCCTCCTCTTTTTCCATCTGTTGTACATCTGAAACTGGCGTTACATTCATCAAGGCTGAGTCTGACATTGATGTATGCATCTTATATTATATCAGACGATACAAATTAATATAACAATTTTATATAATGAACTACTCAAATACAATACAATTAACATATGAAAACACTTGAGTCAAGTTTTGATATAGTATGCCATTTGAGATATATAACCAGTTCTAAGATTTATTCAATTGTTCAAGACAGGATTATAATCATTTTAAGTCATTAGGTTAACAAGTTATTGCCATGAAACAGGTAGCAGCTCTTGCTCATAACTCAACCTTTGACATGGAGTCATACAATCAATTGCTACCCAAAAGAACTCGTGAAGAACTGCCCTTACCCATACTTGCCGTGCAAGTCACCGAATTCGTTAATGGAGGCATTGCAATTGGCACTACATCACATCACGTAGCGATGGACGGTATAGGGCTCATGCGGTTCATTGAAACATGGTGTGCGGTTCACCAAGGCAAAGATGCACAGGTAATGCCAGTACATGACAGATCAATGATTTCATTCCAAGGACATGAGGAGGTTTCAAAGAGGTTTGTCGAATTCCTTGTTTCCAAGCTGTCCAATGTAAGAGAAAAATAATTGAAACTCTTGCCTTATTGTCTTTATATGATGATCATACGTATATAATATATATTGTATTTACAACAGATATCACGAAGACGAACTGATGATACTTTGGAAAGTCGCCTTGAAATCGTAAGGAAAAGGTTTGTGCTTAGGGAAGTCTCAATTCAATCTCTGAAGCGCCAAGTTGTAGAAAAGTCATCTACATCAATCCCAATTCCGTCCACTTTTCAAGTTGTAACCGCGTATCTTTGGACTTGTATTGCCAAGACGAAGGGGCTTTCTGATAACGACGAATTGACCTATTTGTGCTTTGTAACCGACTGTCGCAATACACTGAATCTGCCAGTTACCTCCGCTTACATAGGTAATTGTATTTACGGAACTCGTGCTGAACTTACAGGTTCAATTTTGGCATCAACAGATGGACTTGTGCAAGCAACCGTTGCAACTGCACGGGCTATTAAAAAGGCCAAAAGTGAACCGCTGAAAGGAATTGAAAAGTTGAAAGAGTATAAGAGTCTTCCAGAAGGATTAAAAGTCTTTGTGAGTGGCACATTACGATTTTATGATGCTGATTTTGGCTGGGGCAAGCCCGAAAGAATGGAGTTTATGCCGACAAATAACCGTGACGTGCAAGTGTTCATATTGGCAGGAAAGGAGAAAGGGACGATTCAAGTCTCGCTGGGACTCCCAAAAGATGAGATGGATGTTTTTAGTAATATATTTGTGACCGACTTAGATGCGGCGACAACGTGTGCTAGTCTTTAGATAGTTTTTTAGCCGTCGTGTGATTGTGTTTGGATATTAAGTATTGTTAAACTATGCTTTTGCTGCTTTAATAAGAGCTATTTTATATTAGCAGTTGATTGAGATAAGAAATTGTTTCAGAACATTTTTAACAAACTAATTGAGAAGTTCTTGTTATTTAACCTATCATGCAATATACAAAAGGAATGATTGATTTATGAATCGACATTTATATTTCATCATTTTTATTATTTTGGAGCTAGATTGGAGTTGCATATTTGTTAATCGTCATCATTATAAACACCAAAATATATCTTATGATTATCTCTTTTTCAATCCACGGCCCATAGGCCTTTCCATAAATATAGAAAAAATACTACCAAAAAGAAAATAATCTTTTCTACTTTGGGCTGACAACTTTTCTGCCCCAACTATCTCCAGTATTCAGATCTTAAGATCTCCATTTTACGACCATGAGGCTCTATCTAATTTTATCATTTCACATATTGTAATTTATTGTAAAACAAAAATCCTTAATTTCGTTTCTCCTATATTACACTATATATTAACTAAATATGTAAATAAAGTAATTTTGTAGACACAATATGTAATTATTTTTTTGGGTAAATTTTGCAAGAAAAGAAACAACTTAAATAATAATGGATTGTATGTTTACATTTATAGAATAAATGGAGAGGATCGTATTGCCTATACTCTTTCATTTCATTACATTTGGCTCTCCCGCTTCTCTATGCTTCTGTTTAGGAATTAGCACCCAAAAACACAAAGCAAAAAGAGAAAATAAATAAATAAATCCACAAAGAGCGAAACTTCGCAATTAGGGTTTCTTATTCTCTATGAAACGGTACGCATTCTCTCTTTTCGATTTGATTATATTTTTTTGCGGTAATCGATTTTGTCCAGTTTTTAGTTGGCATTTCTGCGCGTTACTGTAGGGAAAAAACGTAATTGTTAAAACTTATGTTTTCATGATGTTTTGAAATGCGCTGAGTAGATCGAGAGTTTTTTGATGGATGATGTTAAAAATTAGTATGTGTTCATGAAATTGTTATGTGAAATGAAGTTACAGTGTGTGATATTTTGAATGAAATGCCTTAGTTTGAAAATATGTGAAATTAGAGGTTGAAAAATGCAATTTTCTCAAAAAAGGAAGATAATCTATGCATAAATGAGTTGGATCAACTATAGAATAGTGATTTTTGATATTTTTTTCTTACTATGTTATGATACTGAAGTTTATCTTGATATACATATCTGTACTTGTCTTTTCATTGCGAAATTTTTTTTTGGGTTCTTATGTCTGATATATTTACTAAAATCAGCACATACTTTTTAAATATACTTCTATCTGAGTTATTACTTTCCTTGTATGGCACTAACTGTTTGTTAAAATGTCTCTGATAAACTAATGTTATTTATTCATATTATATACAAATAAAAGCGTGAATTTAATGTGTTTATTCATATTACGTAGGGATCTAAGCATGGATTCCTTTGAGAATTTTGAGCTAATTGAAGAGGATCATTTAATGCAAGACTCGTTCAAATTCAGCCAATCAGATTCAGGCTGCAAAAATCCATTTTGGGACCTGTTTAGTCCCACCGAATCAAATAATAATAATATTAATAATAATAATAATAACAATAATGATGATGCGCATATTTGGTCAGAGGAGTTATTAAATTCTATAGTGGCGCCTGAAATGGTAATTTCAGAAGAAGTAGATAACTTTTGTGACGAAAAAGAGTCCAATTCTGAAAAATTGAGGGGCGATTTGGTAATTTCTCAAAATTTAGGGGGTGAGATTGTAAATTGTGGAGATGTAAATGGGCCTGTTGAGTGCAATTCTGAAAATTTGGGGGTTGAAACAGTAATTAGTGAAAGTGAAGATAATCAATTGAGTGAGAAGGAGTGTAATTTTGAGAATTTAGTGGGTGAAAATGAAAATGTGACTGAAGGAGAGAGAAACAATCAAGCAGATGAGAGAGAAACAGATAATTCTCAAGATTTGGTGCATGAGATGTTAATAGAAAGAGAATCACAAGAGGAGAGAGAAACAGCTGAACCAAATCGTTCATTAGTTTTAGTAGGAGAGAGAAACACGCAAGAAGAGGAAAGGGCTATTGTTTCTCACACTAAAACACAAAGAAGCGAGAGAGAGAATGTACCGAGCTTTTCATTAATGGAAACCAATTTGAGCTTTCCTTTAGTGGAAATGGGAGGAGAGAGAGCGAAGTTTGAAAGCGTAGAGAGAGAAACTGGCAGTGAAATGGATTCTGGATGCGTATTGCAGGATCCGTGCCCGTTAAGTGAAAGTTCGCCTGAAAGCCAATTACTTAATACCAAATTAGGTATTTTATTTCATATATATCATATATTTTATTTAATTTTTCTATCTTTTTTTCTTAAGTTATTTTAATTTATAATTTTATTTAATAGATTCTGTTGATATAAATTATAGGAATATACTAGTTCTAATAATAGTATTGAATTACTAATAATAGATATATAGTTCTAATAATAGTATATTAAATCCAAAAATAGTATACTAGTAATAAAAATATATACTTGTGAAGAAAAGCAACACAAAAGGCCACACAAACGTGGCACATAATATCTAGAAGCATCACGTGTTTTATAAAGGGGATTAGTGTTAAACCCTCATTTTGAATGCCATTTAATAATAATAAATTAATACATTTTCTCGCTCTAAAGAAGTGAATTATACCGGGTTTAGAGTCTACATACATTTCTTATTTCAAAAGCAAGCGATTTGATAGAAGCTTATCTTTGTGTGAGATTTGTTTATTTCTCAATTTTATTTTCGCCTTCTTTTTGTTGATTATAGTAATTTTCCTTTTCTTCTGATTTCAAATTGTATTATATATCTTTTAAATGTTATTCATCTTTCAGATTGTTTTGTGTATTAGAAAGAAAAAATAGATCTGAAATCGAAGGGTTTCAATCTTATTTAACCCTTTTTATTCCTTTTTAAGTATACAAGTTATTTACAATGGATGGTAATTATTTAATTAATTTTGAGTTTTGAGATGAAAAAAA
Source organism: Juncus inflexus (assembly GCA_024447665.1). Taxonomy (NCBI): domain Eukaryota; kingdom Viridiplantae; phylum Streptophyta; class Magnoliopsida; order Poales; family Juncaceae; genus Juncus; species Juncus inflexus. The sequence goes on along the minus strand of JAJHPC010000013.1, from coordinate 11,777,664 downwards.
TAGAAATTTTTGAATTGTTTTGTGTTTCTTAAATTTTTGAGTGTTTTAATTGATCTAATGATTTAATATTTCCTTTTTAATCAGCTATTGGTTCTGATTCAACAGAGAAAATTGCGAGTATTACTGGTAAAATTTCTCTTTTTTTAATAAATATTAATTAAATTGAAGCAAGACTTAATCATTATTCTTTTATATATTTACATATTTTTTGAGATAGAAATCTTATAAATGGGCTCATGCGTAATTTACATTCCTTTGTGCAGTTGACTCTGATTCAAGTGAAAATGGAGCAGGAAAAAAGAGCAATTTAGAAGAGAGTCTAATGGATAAAAATACTATTTTATTTCAAAATGAATTTGAGAAAGAAAATATTACACCATCTGAAGATAATTCTGCTGGTAATTACTTTTTTTTCCTTTTCTTTATTTTTTATTTTTTATTTTTTATGAAGTTTGCATAATTCGTGTTGATTTAATAAGAAATTTGAGTTACCGAAGTAAGATTTTTATTTATTTTCAAGAATTTAATTGCCTGCTCACAATTTGAAGAGATTTTAGGCTATTCCTTTTTTTATTAAATTATTATTCATCCTTTGTCTAAAGTTTGTAACTTTTATTCAACAGGTGATAAAAATGTTCAAATGAGAAATGAGATAGAAGAAAAATATATGTCAAATGAATTGATGAATGAGACTGGTGGTAAGAACTTATTTTCTCTCACTATTTTTTTAGGAATTTTGTATATTTTGATGTTATTTAAATTTTGATAAGATTTCTTATTTTTCCTTTAATTTTCCTGTTCAGGACATGAGACTAGACATGAGACTAAACCTGTAATTCACACTGATAAGGATTTTTCGCCGACTATTCAACCAATTAAAGCCACTCAACGTAAGTTTTTTTTTTTTTTTTTCTATTTTGAATTTTAAAGAAAGAATACCTTTAATTGCTCATATTAATTATTTTTAGAAGTTTTTTTTTTCTGTAATTGATATTTATTTTTGAAAGGACATTCTTTTATCTTTTAAATATTGTTCTATTAATGGTTGCATGCTCCATTTTGAACAGTTGATACTTTGGTGGAAATGAGCAATGAAGAGAAAAATGACGAAAATGCCCCTGAAAAAGACGAAATTGCTGATGTCATAATGGAAGATGTCATTGCCAGTCCAGTTCACTCTGAGCATGAGATAAAAGAAGATGGGAAAATTGGCGGTAAGACCCATACGACTTTTAAATTGCCAATATGCCCTTGTAAATATTTGGAATTGCAAAATTGCCAAGAGTGAAAAATATTTGGAACTTTTTCAGTTTTTTTTCTTTTTTGATATGATGTTTTTGCATTACTTACTTTATTTATGAGTAATGAATATGTCTTTTTTTTTCAAACAGTGGAAGTGAGTGATTGTGAAGAAGTTTCTGAAAAGTGTGAAGGAAAAATTTCTGATAAGACCCTTGAAGAATGTAAAATTACAAATGATATCTCAAAAGAAGAAGTTTCTGAAGAAAATTCAGAAAAATCTGAAGAAAATGTTTCTGATAAGGCCCTCGAAGAATGTGAAATTACAAATGATGCCTCAAAAGAAAAAGATTCTGAAAAAATCCCTGAAAGATGTGAAGAACAAGCTTCCGATAAGACCCTCAAAGAATATGAAATTACAAATGATGCCTCAGAAGAAGAAGTTTCCGAAAAAATCCCTGAAAAATATGAAGAACAAGTTTCTGATAAGACCCTTGAAGAATGTGAAATTACAAATGCTGCCTTGAAAGAAGAAATTGGGCCTGAGCTCTGTCTGGTCAAAATCAGCTCTCAGTCTAATGTGGATAACTGTCCAATTAGTACCAGTCAAATTCAGTCTGAGCAAGATATACAAGATGCTACAATTTCTGGTAAGACCCTTGCAAATTTAAAAATTATAAATATGCACAAATCTGATAGTAATATGAAAAACTATGTGATTCGAATCATATAGAACAATTCCAATTTCTTAAGATGTAACATGAGCATTTTTTCCGTTTTTTTAAACAGTTGACCTGGTTGAGAAGAGTGTTGGTGACGAAAATTACGAAAGTACCCCTGAAATTTCTGAAATTAGAAATGATGTCACAATGGAAGATGTGGGCTCTCCAGTTAAAATTGATTGTGAGGCCAATCTTGGTACTGGTACAGTTAATGATGCAATAATTTCTGGTAAGATTCATGCAAAATGAAATAATATTAACATACTCCTAAGAGAGAAATCATATAATTTATGGTACAATATTTTCCAAGGGTACCATGTAGTTTATTATATTATTTTTTATATACTATCTTTATGTTAATGCATTTGCATATGCCTTCTATGAAACAGTTGATGCTTTGGTGGAAAAGAGCGCTGAAGAGGAAAATTACGAAAATGCCCCTGGACAATCCTTAAATGCAATTGATGCTGAAATGGAAGTAATGGATTCTCTCATGAACGTGAACATTGAGACTACTATGGATATTGGTAATTTATATAATCTCAATATATCATATATACCCTTATAAGAAAGAATATTACATTTACCCTTTATAATTTGAGAAATATTTCGAAGTGCCATGTTAAATGTCATAATGGCAATTTGGATATTTCTTATGTTTTGTGCCGTGTGACATGTGTTTTTTTTTTATTATTATAAAGTGCGATACTATGTTAATGTTCTGTTCATATGCTAATTGGTTGTCCAAATGTGCTCTTTTCAACAGATGAACTTTCGGAGGAAGAAAGTGGTGGAGATAAAAATGACAAAAACACCCCTGAAAAATCCTTAATCGTAAATGATGCTGAAATTGTAGAAAGGGAATCTGAGCACTCACCAGTGGAAATCAACTCTTCTGGTAATACATATAACCTTTAAATATTACTTATGGTTAAATTTTCAGATATGCCCCTTAAGTATTTACAGTCTATGTTTAATATTTTCTTAACAGTGGATCTTCCAACAGAAAAGAGTGATGGAGAAATAAATGCAGAAAGAACCCTGGAAAAGATAGAAATTACAAACAAGAGTGAGGCTGATGTGTTAAATTCTGGTAATAACCTTATATAACACTGAATTATTATCCATTAATTGAAGAGTAATAACAGATCTTGGTTATATTTTTAAATGATAATTTGTTAATGTTTTACATTCTTTTATTAAACAGTTGACAATCCAGAGGCGAAGAGCAATGAAGAAGAAGAGGAAATTTACAAAAATGCCCCTGAAATATCTGATTTCACAAAAGATGTCTCAAGAGAAGTCGAGCCTGATGCAAATCCTATCGATTCCCTCATTCAATCTGATAATGTCATGCAAATTTCCGGTAATACCCTTGGAAAATAATAAATTTATCTATTTTTACCCCTTTTATTTCGAAAGTAGAAATACCCCATGTAAAATAGTAATATAGATGATTTTGTTTGCATTATAATGTTACTTTATTTTATTAACGAGGGGTGTATGTGTTTTTTTAAACAGTTGATAATCCAGAGGAGAATATCATTGAAGAAAAAGATTACGAAAAAGCCCCTCAAGTTTCTGATTTCACGAATGAAGAGAATGCTGAAGGAGAAGTTTGTGAAAAGGCTCCTGGAGTTCCTAATTGTACGGAAGTAACGAACAGTGAAGAAAAAGATTACAAAAAAGCCCCTGAATTATCTGATTTTACGGATGATAAGACCAGTGAGGATAAAGAATACGAAAAAACCCCTGAATTATCTGATTTTACAGATGGAAATATTGGTGAAGAGAAAAATTCCGAAAAAACCTCTGAATTATCTGATATTATGGATGAAAATGTTGGTGAAAAGAAAGATTCCAAAAGAGCCCCTGATGTATCTGATTTTACGGATGAAAATGTTGGTGAGGAAAAAGATTACGGAAAAGGCCCTGAATTGTCTGATTTTACGAGTGAAAAGACTGGAGAGAAAAAAGAAAGAGCCCCTGAAATATCTGCTTTTCCAATTGAAAATATTGGTGAAGAGAAAAATTCTGAAAAGGTCCATGAATTATCTTGTTTTACGAGCGAAAAGATCTGTGAAGAAAAGGTTTCTGATGAGGCCCTCAAAGAACCTGAAATTACGGATGGAAAGATAAGTGAACAAACAGATTACAAAAAGGCCCCTGAAATAGCCGATTTTACTACTGAAAAAATCTGTGAGGAAAAAGATTCTGAAAAAGTCCCTGAAGTATCTGATTTTATGGATGGAATAACCAGTGAAGAAGGAAATTACGAAAAAGCCCCTGAAATATCGGAATTTACGAACAATCCCTCAAAAGATGATCTGCCTGAGTTCTCTCCAATGGAAGTCAACTCTGAAGTCAACGTTGAGTCCAGTCAGATTAATGGTAATTAACCATATAAAAGTAGAAACTAATTAATATACCATTATTTTTATTATTTTCTCTTAATTTAATATTTTCTCTTAATTTATGTGTGCATTTGTTTGTTTCTTAACAGTTGATATTTCGGTAAAGAAGACTAGTGAAGAAAAAGATTCCGAAAATAAGAACAGTGAAGAAAAAGATTCCGAAAATACCCTTGAAGAAAATGAAGTTGAAAATAACGGAAATGAGATAAATGATGAGACTATTTCAGGTAATGTCCAGAAATGAAAATAAATTATTAATATACCCTTATAAAAAGTTACAAAACTTGTAAAATCTTTTCTTTTTATTAATTCATTTAACCTAATCAACCTGCATTTTCTTTTGCACAGGCAAGCCATTGGAACAAAATGTAAAAAACACCCTGGAAAAGTTGGAAATAACAAATGATGTCTCAAAAGTAGAAGAATCGGCTTCTCTAAATGAAATTAAGGATAAAATGGAGAATACATTTGCAAAAAGGGAAATTAGTGTTGGAGCCTCAAATGAAGAGACAAGGCCTAATTTGGTAAATGAGACTCCAATTATTCACTCAGCGCATGAGATAAATGATGGTGCCTCAAAAGAAGAAGGTTCTAGAAGTACTGTTGACAGGTGTCAAGCTACGATTGGTCCTTTTGAGGATATGATGAGTCCCAAGATTGAGCAGCTTACTCATGAGAAATCAGGTACTTTTGGTGGAATATATTAAGTACACTTTTTGTATTTTAATTTTACAAATAAAAAGAGGGAATTTCAGTAATTTGGTGTTGAAACAGTTTTAACTCATTTTATTTTTCAAATTTTGTATTATGTGTTGGTTCAGATTGTCAAAATGATATTATTGGTTCAAGTAAAGAACCTGAAACCAAATCTGCTATTGAAAAATTGGAGAAATTTGATGGATATTTCCCAAAATGCCCGTCATCTTCTAGCATTTCTCAAGTTGCACCGGTATCTCTCTCTCTCTCTTCTTTCTCTCTCTAAATAAGAGCATCTACTATATAATATTGTAACTTAACATTTCAGGAGGAGAGTGCAAATAATAATGAGTCTTGTGAGGGCAAAAATGTAATTTTGCCAGATTTGAACGCGTCAGATTCTCCAAAAGCGCCACGTGTCAGTTTTATCACTGAGGTTCAGAAAATTCAACTGAGAGCGCAGATTTTTGTTTATGGGTCTCTTGTGTAAGTCTATTAATTTTTGAAATTCTGTAAAATATTTCATGAAAAATAATTGTACAAATAAGTTGCAACCGTTTATTTTATTTTACTTTATTTTATTTGTTCAGTGATGGGACCTTACCAAAAAAGGCTCACATGGCGAACTCCTTTGAACAATCTGGTAAGCTAATATTAATTATTATTATTATTAATAATAGTTAAATTTTTTGTTGTAACAAGTTTTTTTTTATGTAAATAGAAAGAAGCATGTGGATTGGACTTTGGAATGCATATTCTGAGACGCTTAAGAAACGAAATCTTTCTAATATTGGTTCATGCTATACACCTAGTCCTTCAAGTAACATTTTTTTTTAAATTATTTATCAAATATTTAGATTTAATTTTAATATTTACTTAAAAAGTAAAAAATAAATATTTTGCAGGTTCAAGATTATTAACTGAATCCATGATAAAATCCCCTCTCCAAAATAATAAACTCTTTCTCTCTCCACAAATCAGTGGCTCAAACCTGTACAAGTCCCCAATTTCTAGGTTTAAATCCGAGACTGAAAACCCTAAAAGAAAAAGAAAACACTCCCACTCTCCTGATTCAGTCCCAACCAATAAGGTCTCGCCAGGTGGCGCCACTCGTAATTTACCACTAAACCAATTTGCCAGTACCTTATTTTGGGGACCGAAGCCTAACTTTAATACAGTCACGGCCAATCAGGTCTCGCCAGGTGGCGTTACACCGATTGTGCCAGCAAGGCAATTGAGCAGTACTTTACACTGGAGACCTAACATTGGTACAGTCACGGCCAATCAGATCACGCCAGGTGGCAATGTGGAGATAATTCATGCACTGATTTCTGCAGCAAAACAGAAAAAAGAAAGGGAAGATTATGAAAATTACCAAATTGCCCTCTCCCAAAATTACAACATGCAGGCCTCTCCTCAATCCAAGTCCAATCAGATTGCGCCAAGTGGCAGTTTGGAGAAGCGCAATAAAGAGCAAATAGTCTCTCATCCGCAATCTCGAGAAACAAATTACGAAATTACCCCTCATGTTTCGACTGGTCTCTCTGATGAACAGTTAAAGATACAAGAGACTTTTGAGTCAGCTGAAAATATCGCGAAACGAGCCAATGAAATCGCCAGGCTGGCGTCAGAGGCCGCATTAAATGCAAAATTACTAGCCGATGAGGCAGTTCTAAGCTTAACGGGTCAAACCCACGACCCGTTTCACGATACTCTCACCCCAATTAAACTGAATAATAACAAGAATAATGATAACAGTGTGGATGAGATTGTTTCTAACATGAAGGAAGCTTCTAGAAGGCGGGTTGAGAAGGCTGTTGCAGCGAGCAAACAGGCTGAGAATTTGGAGTGTATTATGAGAGGTGCTGAGCTGGCGGTTCAGGCTGTGAACGAAACGGGTCGGATTATAATGATGGGCGACCCGTTACTGTTTTCTATTGAGGATATGGTAAAGGAATTTACTGGAGGTGTGAAAGGGAAAGAGATTGGTGGTGCGAGTGTTGTTTTGCCTGTTCAACTGGATTTTGAATCGAAAGGTAAAGGTTTTTATTTATTTATTTATTTAATTATTTATTTGGTAAGTTTCAATTTGAGCTCTTGATTTTTGGGTAGCTGATGTATTTTTTTTTTGTGTGGATTAAGTAGGAAATGGAGAGGATGAGTTAACAGTAAATGGAGAAGAAAGAGGTGTTAAAAAGGGTTCTCTTGTAGAGGTTAGTGAAGAATATAAATAGAAAGAAAGTGTTTTTTTTTTTTAATTTAATTTAATTTAAAAATTTATTTATTTAAATTAATTTGAAAATTTATTTATTTATTTGAAGGATGGATTGGAGAAGAGGAGTGATGTGAGTTTTGTGCCTGTTCAGCTGGATATTGGATCAAAAGATGAAGGTTTGTTTTTGTGATTTTTTTTGATAATTTTGAGTTTGAATTATTGATTTGTGGGTAATTGACATTTTTTTGATGGATAAAAATAAAATAGGAAATGGAGAGGATGAATTAACTGGAAATGGAGAAGAAAGAGGCATAAAAGAAGGTAAAGGTTTTTGTGATTTTATTTTAATTTTTTTATTGGTAAGTTTCAATTTTGATTAATTGACATATTTTTTGTGGATAAAAATAAAATAGGAAATGGAGAGGATGAGTTAACTGTAAATGGAGAAGAAAGAGGTATTAAGAAGGGTTCTCGTGTAGAGGTTAGTGAAGAGTATTAATAGAAAGAAAGTTTTATTTATTTATTTATTTTAATTTAAAAATATTTATTTATTTAATTATTTAATTTCAGATTAAGGGAGAAAAAGGGGCCTGGTTTGAGGCAACTGTTCTTAACGTGAAAGACGGTATGGCCAAAATACAATACAACCATATTTCACATGAAGGTATAATAAATCAATAATTTCATTTTTTATTTTTATTTTTAATATAAAAGCCTAAGTATTATTTTGACCAATTTTACAAACTTTTCATGTGGATTAATTAATAAAGAAGAGTGGGTCCCATTTGAGATGAAAAATGGCAAGGCTCCATTTTTACGAGATGCAAGTACTTTGAAAAATAATGGAAATAGAAAAAGAAGGAGAGAGAAAGTTGATAACTCATCTTGGTCTATTGGAGACCTTGTTGATGCTTGGATGCAAAATGGGTATGTAATATAAATTTTATAATTTTATAATTTAGTAATTTTTTGATTTATCTTATGTATTAAAATCTTATTTAATTCAGTTGGTGGGAAGGCGTAATTAGTAGTAAACAAGAAAACGAGGCAAAATATACTGTTTATTTTCCTGGTAAGAAAATAAACACTTGTAATTATTTCATACTTCAAAATTTCCTAAAGAATTAATAGTATTTTACACTGAGGGCATTTTGGTCATTTTATTTAGAAGCTGGTGGCCAATCCTCGGTTTTTAATTTTTGGAATCTGAGAACTTCTCTAATTTGGAAAGACGGAAATTGGATCGAGTGGGCCCCACTCAAACAGAAAAATAATAAATCCAATGAGGTATAATTTTTTTAAAAATGAAAATAAAAGTAAAAATAAAGATATTTTAATGATTTTGGTCGAATTTCCTTTCTTATTAGGGTGATTCTCCCATTGAAAAGCGTCAGAAAGTAGGCCCTGTTCAGCAAGAGAATAAAACAATTCCAAAGCCTAAAATTTTATCAAAAAATACCAAAAATGTGGTACCTGTTAAACAAAGATCTTTCAACACTCGTGCAAGTACAAAAGAGAGAGAAAGAGAAACTGTTAAAGAGAGAGAAAGAGAACAGAAACGCGTCAGAACATGTTTTGGAATCCCAAAGACCAACAAAAATATCGAGTTTGTGAAAGTCATATTACCAAGTTTTTCGTCGTCTCAAAACCCTAAACCTAAATCTGGCAAGGACCCAATTCAAAATTCAAATTTGAAAATTGATGTGAAGCCTCAAAACCCTAAACCCAAATTTGGTACCAAGGATTTGGGCATAAATTTGAGTTTGAAAAATGTTGAAAAAGGGAAGAGGCCTGTGATTGAAAAAGTGATTAATAAAAGACCAATTTATGGTCCTAAAGGGCAAATTATTAATTTGGAGAAGAAAAATTTAGCTTCTAGTGTGAAAGGGCAAAATGGTAATTTGGAGAAGAAAAATTTAGCTTCTAGTGTGAAAGGGCAAAATGGTAATTCTGACAAATTTGGGGGTGTAAATGAAAATGTGGGTGAGACTAGTGGGCTAAGGAGATCTAGTCGAAAGGTTAAGCCTACCTCAAAGGTATTTATATATTATTTATTTATATGTTTCTAATTTAATTATTTATTTTAATTTTTGTTGAATTATGAGTACAGCTTCTAGAAGGTTTAGAGAGCTCAAATTTAATGACCAAGGCTTCTAGCGTGGGTCCCACAAAAGGTCCAATCTCTAAGAAAGGTAATATTTTTTGTTTTTTAATATTTTTAATTTCTTATTTTGATATTTTTTTGATACTTTTTCTTTTTGAAAATTGTTTTTTTTAATAAAAACTTCAAAATTTAAGCAGGTCGCACTCGTCAGTGAGAGACAACTGGATGAATTTGTGGATTTTGTAAATATAAACACCTTTATAGTTTGGTTTAAAGATAAATCAAATATTTTGTCTCATTTCGAAAAGGTGTATTTTGGAACTGCTATTCTTCTGTTTATTACCTATTATGTTAAAAAGCATAGATAGTCTTCTTTTGGTTGTTAATGGGATGTAAAAATTGGTAAAAATGCTATGAATTTCTTGGTCAGTAAATGAGAGATTTGCTGAGTCAACAAATCCAATGAATGTTGGTCTTTCATATATATATTTTTTATTTAATGGCAGTAAATACATCCAATGAATTGTGGTCTTTCTTATATTTTTCATTTAATGGCAGTAAATATATCCAATGAATTAGTTTTTATGTAGTTGGTAAAATGAATTTGGACAATTTCTCTGTTTAAATACATTGAAAATATTCCTATTCTGAGAGAGATGAAAAAAAAAAATATATTTTATTTTGCTTTCAATATAACGGCCAAGGAAATCCTCAGCTATATAAACCCTCAAACCCCTACCTCATTTCTTCATTCCAATTCTTCTCTTTTAGCCTTCATTCTTTTCTGGATTCTTTCACTTATTTTTCTTCATCTAAACTTGGTATTACTACTTGAAGCATATAAGTGTTATAATTTCTATATACTATCGAAAAATTTCCAATAACCGCAAACAGAAGTAGCGATTCATCTCCTTCTATTCAGTCGGTATTTTTCTTTAGTAAATTTTAAATTAAAACTATTAAAACTATCTAGTTATCTTTTACTTTATATACTGATGATATTTCTCCAAATCTTCAAATTACAATCTCATACCCATATTTCCCCTTTCTTTCGATTTGCATGGCTCTGGCTTATCTTACCTCAATGTCTGGCATTTAATGAAATAAATGTCTCACCCGTGCCTCATTAGGTTCAACTTTAAAACCCAAATTCCCAAAAAAAGAAACAAGCACTCAACTTCCGAAAGTGTGAGAACTGCCACAAGTGAAATTCGAATTGTTTGTCACATAATTTCATGTGGCACTAACATCTTTTGAAATTCAAATTCTTGTTTCTTATCTTGGGAGTTTCGGGTTTTGAGTTGAATCTAATGATGCTCGGTTGAGATGCATTATTAAATGTTAGGTTATAAAGGCGGGATAATCCATAGATATGCTCATTGAACTAGAGGGAAAATAAATAAGTGAGATGTATGGAAATGAAAGGGCAAATATTTACCATCTAGTAAAGATGTTTCCCTTTCAAATTCGTAATTTTCTTCTCCATCTAGACTTAGTATATGTTACTTTGTAATGCGACTTGAAGCATACGAGTATTACAATTTCTATATACTATCAAAAAATTTCGAACAACTGTAAACAAAAGTGACGAATATTTCTCCACATAAAATTATACAAACGAGCAAAAGCCACAAAATCCCACAATCATAATGTACTAAAAGCCAATAAGAAATTTGCAAAAAAATCCCTACTTTATGCTGAAATCACAAAACAACCCCTGCATTATAACAAATCGCGAAAAAGAAACCTACTTTACAGCCAAAACAATCCAGATCCTTTTCGTAATTTCCAATAATCCTGGGGTTCTTTCGCAAATTTGCCAAAATTTAAAGGGCGATTTTCATAATTTTCTGATCAGGAGCCAAAAGGCTTATAAATGAGCAGTTAAAAACATGGTGAGTTGACTGCTGTAATTGTGAGGCTTACATGTGGGTCCCACGTCAGATGCTGGCATGTCTGCTGTTTCTCCCTTTTCTTCCCCATTTATTCTCAACAAAATAAGAGCAATTAATGATAATAATAATAATAAATTTGTGGATTTTGTAAATATTTATTGTTTGGTTTAAAGTATTAAACAAATCTTTTGTCTCGTTTTGAAAAGTCTGTTTTTGAACTGTTATTCTTATGCAAATCGGTTCCATGGCCCCACGAAGACCCGTCAAGACTGAAAATGAGAGTCCCACCAAGTCGCAGTTGTTGTTGTGGTTTTTGCGAACCATGTTCTCTGAGATGACGGTTCGATCTTGAACAGAAATCCTTGATTGTGGTGGTGATTCTAGCCAAGTTGGTTGATTCATGGAAGTTTGACTTGGAGAGGGTTTTCATCGTTTTGAGGGGGTTTGTGTTTCATGAAGAGAGAGGATGATTGATGCTTATGAGAATGTGGAGGTGCATTTTTTTAGCATGACTTTGAGAGATTTGTGATGCACTTTAATTGTAACGGCTATTATTGGTTTTCTATAGAGTATAGACGCTACTAAAAGATGATAGATAACTCCTACACATAGGTGATTCGTTTTGGTAAGATATGGATTTCCTTTTTTCCTTTCTATACATATGTAGCATGCAGATATATACTGAAATTAGCAATTCAAAATCAGAAAATTAATTTGTTACTCATAATGAAACATAGAATTTATTAAAAAAAAGAATATTGAACATTTATCTCAATCATTTATAGCAAAAACTCTCTTCTCAATCATTTAGAGCACAAGAAACTCATTATCTACTAATAATATAAAACTCAAAAGACTAAAAGATCCTCCAAAAAGCTCAAACAGCCTACCCTAACGTCCTCCTCAATATTAGGGTCACTTGAAGTAGCTTGAAGAGCTTGTCTCAAACAGTTTAAAAAATTATCCATCTGCGTGGAGGCATTGTACAGTAAAAAGCGGTATTGCCTAATGGCACGCGAACGAACAACCGGATCCGTAAACACGACTCTCACGGATGAATGGCCTCTTACCACCTCAAAATCTTGATAACAAAACTGAAAAAAGAAAAAGAAAAAAAATTAGAAAATCTAAACAAAAATGATCAAAAAATTGAATAAAGTACCATTAGATGGTGTTCGAGAGCATCCGCACTTTGAAGGTTAGGATTCCCGCAACGAGGGCAGATGCGTCCACCGTTGCTGTGGTTCAGAAGCGCATGCATCAGCTTCGCCAAGTGTTTCTCAAAGGTGAGCGAACAAATGACACAAGACCGTTTGACGAACGTGAAATCGTCGTTGTCGACCACGCCCCGAAACCTTGAACAGTGCACGACGTTGTGGAGATATGGAAGACGTGGAGGAGATGGAGGAGGTGGAGGAACCTACAAAATAAATAAAATAAAAGGAAATGCCGAAAAATAATATATGAAATAATCGCAAAAAAGAATCTTTTTACCAGCTTTTGTAGCCGACTTGGTGTCCACGCGTCAATCATGGCCATGACATTAGGTTTTGTAATATCATATTCTTTAAGGACCTTTTCCAAACCTTCCTCTCCCTGTAGGTGACTCGATGACCACGCGTCGAAAGCTGCCATGATATGAGATCTCAGAATATCTCCACTCCTCTTTTCCTCCGAAAGAAAACATGATCATGTTAGATTTGTGCATAATAATCTTTTTTACTTGATTTATCAATATCATCAGATGAAGTTTCAGAAACCACCATCAAAAAGTAAAAAAAAAAGGGGGTAAAATATATAAATTTATTATTTTCCAAGGGTTATTACCAGAAATTTGCATGACATCATCAAATGAAAAAAATATGAACATAAACAAAATTATCATTTAAAAATTTTGCAAAATTTTGTTAATATTCATATTTTCTATTTTAATGGATAATAAATCAAAGTTATACAGTAAACCGCCGTGTTCACCGCATGGGTCCAAAATTTTGTCGGAACACCCTTTTCATTTAACATCGCTCGATACATCTCCATTATTGTTCTATTTTTTCTTTCGGCAACACCGTTTTGCTCTTGGTATATAACCCACGGTTAATTGTCTTTCAAGACCGATATTTTCACAAAATTTCACAAACTCTTTCGAGTTATATTCACCGCCTCTATCACTTCTTACTTTTTTTAATCAACATGCCACTTTGCCGCTCAACCATAATTTGAATTTTTTTGAAAATATTGAATATCTCGGATTTTTGTCTCATGAAATAAATCCAACAAATTCGCGAGTAATCATCGATGAAGGTGATGAAATATCGGCTGTCACCTCTGAAGTTGTCTTCATTGGCCCGCACACATCAGTATGCACAAGCTCTAATGGTTTCGTGGCTCTCCACGCCCTTTCTTTTGGGAATGACTCTCGGTGAATTTTACCTAGTGCACATGCTTCACACACACACACACACACACCATATTTTTCTTACTCAAATATTTTAAACTTTCAAAATTCACATGACTAAGCCTTTTATGCCATAACCATGACATATCTTCAATACCGGTCTTCAACGCCGCGTGTTTGAAAATATTTAGAATATTGTGATTCTTCTCCATTTTAATATTCGCAATTAATTTACTTCCATTTTTAGGCCTATAGTAAAGTTTGCAAAACTCACCCTAAAAAATGAACCACATGATCGTGCTCAATCAATTGCCCAACACTCAATAAATTTTGCGCCAACTCCGGAACAAACATAACGACCTCTCCTTGTTTCAATAGCGATTGTGCCTTTTTCCTTCGATTGAACAACCGCACCATTACCCATTGTAATTTGAGTAATGACGGTCGTATCAATTTCACTAAAGACCGATTCATTTCCGGTCATATGGTTGCTACATCCGCTATCAACATACCACACTTCTTCTTTTCGCTCTAGGGCCGCATGACATGCAATAAAGGTATGTTCCATGCTGTTTTTCCTTTCGGTGTAATTAGCTTGCTCGTTGGTTTTATTTCGGCAATATTTTTTTAGATGACCGAATTTCTTACAATTGTAGCATTGGAATTTTACTTTATACCAACAATCTTTTTCGAAATGAGGGAATTTTTGTAATTATTGCACCACTTTTGATTATTTCTTCTATTTTCTCCTTTTCCAAATTGACTTTTCCCTTTACCGTTTTTACCGCTGCGAGATGATTCTCCCATCACCGTATTTTGGTTTGACGATTCGGTTATGGTGGTTTTCGATTGGAATGCGCTCTCAAAATATTGCTCGGTATCCCTATTTATCATTTGGTCATATCTTTCTAATGAACCCATTAGGTCATGTACATTAAGAGTTGAGATATCTTCAGTTTCTTCAATGATCGAGGCTATGTTGTCATATTTTGGCGATACGCTAATGAGAATTTTTTCACAAACCGATTTCTCGGTAAACTCCTCACCCAAACTTCTTATTTTGTTTACCAACTCCATAATTTTAGAGAAGAAATCTGTTAGCGTCTCATTATCCTTCATCTTCAAATTTTGAAGATCTCTTTTGACGGTCAAGAGTTTAAACGTTCGCACCTTTTCGTTTCCTTGAAATCTCTTTTGTAGGACTTCCCGTGCTTCTTTTGCGTTTTTCGCCTCGATTATTCTCGGAAATATTTTTTCCAAAATCTCTTGTTATAATAAGAACAACGCCTTTGCATTTTTCTTCTTCTTTCCTTTTATCTCCGCTTCCAATTCTAGCCTTATCTTTTTAGCCTCGTCCGTCTCTTTTTCCGACGGTATTATCGCTTCCGCATCTTCATATCCCTCTTCAACTATTTCCCATAAATCTTGAGAAATTAGAAGCATCTTCATCTTGATACTACAATAATCATAATTATCTCCATAAAAAATGAGTTGTGAAGAATTTGGGAGCCCAAATACACTGCCTTGGGTTGTCATGGTGATCTCCTTCTAGTTCTTCTACTAAACTCAAAACACCGTGGCTCTGATGCCAATTTGTTGGAATTTTGGATTGATTTGTTGAATGGAGAGAATAGATGAGAGGTTTAGAAACGAAAGAAAGAGTAAGAGGCACAAAGAGACAAAAGTTGATTTTTCTTAATTTCCTTTTTTTGTTACAAATGGGAATAATGGGGCCGGTACATACACCCCTTAATCTCATCCTCATTTGTAGTTATTTTATGGCACCCTTTCATGGCACTCCAAATTACACCCATACAAAACATCTATTCAAATGCACCTAATTGTTATGGGCCAAAAGTCTTATTACAAACACAATATAAAATACAACTAATTTAAATTAACTTATTAATTTATAAAAATATTAATTTTAATTGGGGGGGGGGGGGGGGATCAATGGCGGCGGAGAGAATGTGGCTTCTTGATACCGCATTAGAAGTTTACTATGACACAGAATCATCTATAGAAAAGGTGATTAATTGATTGTTGATTCTTTGTTTTTGAAGAGGTTCGAGTTTGATTTGGTTGTTGATTCTTCGTTTTTGAAGAGTAGAGTTTGATTTGAGTTTTTTAATCTTTCAGATAAGAGCAACACGCTCAACATTGTCTGAACTGCATAAGGATCTCAATAACAATCCTGACGTGTGCCTTCTTGTCCACTTCTTAAGGAACTCTGTCAATCCCGATACCAAGGGTTTCGCTCTTCAAGTAATCCTTCAAACCCCCCCCCCCCCACAAAACTGGAAACCAAGCCACATTTTGTTGTGAATGACTAGATTTTTGCAACATTGGATTTCTACATTCACACTAAATTGTTGTCTGGAATTAATATATTAAGTTGCCTATAAATATTTTCACTATGAGTCTTGCATAGAAATCCTCCACAAAACTTAAAATTAAGCCGAAGTTTAGTGTTAAATACCGTCTCGGTCTCAAAGTAGGAGATTAATGAACCAAATATTTTTTTCAAAAGGATTGATTTTAAAATAGATAATCGTATAAATTGAATGTGGCAGGTTTTGAAACATGAGCGGCATGTAAAGTCGTCTGATTTAGTTTGAGCGGAACCAACTTGCTATAATCTCATGGACATATTAAAAGTAGTATTTTTTTACTTTTTATTTGATTAATGTATTAATATTTTGATATAAATGAAATCTCACTTTTTATGTGGGGTTTGTCGAGCTTGCGTCTCGGGTCGTATCGGGTTCGGGCCGGGTCGGGTTTGGGTAACATCAAGCAGCATTGTTTGGATTCAAATCGGCCGGGTTCAGGTCATTAGGACTTTCTAAATTTTTAGGATCCGGTCAAGTTGGGTTTCAAGCGGGTCTTTCGGGTTCAAGTTAGATTTGCCACATCTACCTTCATCTCTGTAGGAAAATATGGAATGTAACTTTTGACAATGTAAATAAGTTTATTTACTTTTAAATGATAGGACCATCTTGTAAATATTTTTAGATGAATGCAATTTACAATTGGAAGGGGGATTTTCACCCCTCCAATTTTCTTCCAAAAAAAAAAAAAATTTATTATTGTTCCTATTATTTATTAGCAAATAATGTTGATAATTACTTTTTTATTATTCTTATTCACTACTAGAAATTCAATTTTCACTGGCGGCCAAAAAACCGCCACTGAAAGCTGAAAACCGCTGGTGAAAGTCATTATTGGTGGTTAGCCACCGGCAATATACCGCCGGTGATGCTTCCACGCTAAAAATCTTTTTCACTGGCGGAACCGCCGGTGATAATTATCACCGACGATTCTTTTTTTTCAGCGGCGGTTTTTTTTACCGTCGATGAAAAATATAGTCTGGACATATTTTTTTCACCGACAGTGATATCACCGGCGGTTTATTTTTTTCAGCAGTGGTTTTATCACCGGCGGTTTAAAGAATAACGACCGGTAAAAGACCTTGCAAAAAATTGTGACAGAAAGTGTTATCAACGGGGGTTATTTCCGAAACCGCTGTTGAAAGTGATTATCACCGGTGGTTTTGTTACGAAGCCGCCGGTGAAAACCTCTTCAAGGATTTTTTTTTTAAAATTTTTCCATTTAAAAAACTCTAATTAATAACAATACAAAGTATCACAATAAATTTCACACAATACAAAGTATCAAAATATAGCATTGTTTCATCAAAAATACTACATATCCAAAATCAAGATATCCAATATTGAGTTCAAAACCAACTTAAAATATTAAATCCAACATTTATCCTATTCATCATCTAAGTTGACGTCATTGCAGGAATAAACACGAGCTTCTTGCTTGCGGCGGAGATCTATTATAATATACAAAATTAAGAATAAAAATAATGCTTAGATTTATGGTTTAGGGTTAGTATTTGATAAAGAATTAAAAATTTTTGGAAAACTTACGAATATGGTACTTGGAGCTTAACAAAACTTTATGAAATCTTGCATATTACGTTCGAAGCCTTCCTAATGATATTAAATAATTTTAGAGAAAAAATAATTAATAAACAATAATTATAAATATGATGATTAAGTAATTAAATAAAGAAAAAAAAGAATTTTTTTTTTCAAATAGAGATAGATAGCAACATACCGTTTGTGAAGAAGATAGTAGAAAGCAGATCCAAAGAGCAAGAGCTTAACAAAACTTTATGATACAAAAAAGTAATCAAAACACAAAGTAGCAAAACAAATAAAACGAAAAAAGAATATAAAAAGAATTAAATACAAAAAAGAAAACTCAGAAATATGAAAATTTAGAAAACTAAAGAAAATTTAGGAAACTCGGAATTTCTTTCTGTTTCTAGAAATTTAATTAGCAGCAAATACTTTCATCAGAATATCCAATATCCAGAAACTCACCTCACCACCCCTTCTATAATAACCACCATAAATTAAACTACCAAAGAAACACAAAACAAAAAAAATTTACAAAGAAACAATAGAAACATTCTATACTTTAAAAAGAATTAAAAAGTTTCTGAATTTGAAAATTAATACTGAAAATGAAAATTACAAAATTCTGAATTTAAAAAAGAACCAAAAATCAAATTTAGTAAAAACAAAAAATAAAAATTTAGAAATAAAAAAATAGAATTACGAAATTAAAATTAAAAATAAGAGAAAATAATAAACCAGGCAATATCGAAATTCAAAAAATTGAAATTCGTAAGAAAAACTTGTAAATTACTATATGAAAATCTGAAAGTCAAAATGGAAAGCTAAATCTGAATTGAGATCGGCAAAAAATATGCAAGAAAAAAGCTTCTAAACTAGTAAAAACAAATTAAATGGAACAATAAAACTCTACATGAAATTTCTACGAACATGAAATTCCTACGGATATCATATGACGACTAGACAACAAAAACTTGACAATTTTGGTGTTGTATATAAGAACTCTTTCATTTTTAGTTTTATATTTTGTATCATTATTAGTGATGGATTGTTGTTCACTTGTTTTTTATCTATTGTAAAAGCATAAAATCTTATTTATATATTTTATTTATATAAATACCTTTTACTCATAGATCATTTTATTATATATTATTATTGTTATTAACTTGATCGTTCTTGTTTATTTTGAAGGTATAAGGGAGCGATGATCCAACATGTGCCTCGTATTTTACAAGTCGTCTTGGAACCCACTTTGGAGGTAGTTCATGATCTTGTAATGAGATATGATTAGTAATTATTTAGTGGTAATGTTGGTTATTGATTATTGTTTTATTTTTTTACTTATAAAATAGAAGAATTTAAATGACTATCGACACCACCATTTCAAGCTTTTCTCTCTCCTCACAGCTATTGGAACACACTGCTTCAAAGCTTTGATTCACCTTGAGGTTTGCCTTTTTTATTTTAATAATTTCTTTTTTTTAACATGTCACTTTATTTATGTGTTTTTTTGGTAGGAATTGGCGGTTTCAATAATGGGTTCAATATTTCTTGCCATGTGGACTCTGACTTGTGATGATGAGAAGAACATAGATAAGAAGAGCATAGCTGAGACAAGCCTTGATCTTCTTCTCTTACTATTAAATAACTTTGAGGTAATTTCACAAAGTCCCTCTACTTTTGAAATATTATGCCACCACGAAAATTTCTTTTTACTAATTCTATTTTTTTCTTTTTTCAAATGTCGGAATCTTGCAACAGGTTTTACGAAAGTCCTTTCGAAATGATTGTAGAGCAAATATTCTGTGTATTAAATGATGGAATTCACAAGAAAGAGTTCAAACTCCACGTTTTGGTTCTACATCATTTATTCTGCCTGGTAACTTACTAATTCTCATACTTTCTTTTTTATTTTTCTATTTCGTAAATTAAATGTATTTTCTGATTAATAATAATTTTGAAAAATTTCAAGATTGAATCACGACGATTGAGGCCCAGTTTCGGTCAACTTGTTCCAATTATCTGAGATTTGGCACTATGGACACATTGAATTCTTACTTGCCTAATACGACTCGTTATCAGGTATTATTTTATTGTTGTGTGCTGATTGATTAAATACTTGTAGAGTGGAAACACATCCCTCACGAAAATGGAGAAGATGGAGAGAGCTCTTCGTTTTGGGTTGATCTAGAGTGTTGTGGGCCTCTTTTCTCTATTTTATAATTCGAAAAACTAGGCTTTCATCTATAGGTGGCAAATGGGCAAGTTCATGCGGGTTCTCGTTCGGCTCTCTTAAATCGGGTCAATTTATGCTTCCGGTCATCTTGGATTGGGTAGAGTTGTATGGGGACTTATTTTGGACGGTTCATTTTGGGGATGAGATTGTTGGGTCGGTCGGTTTCGGGCTCATCCGGGTTTGAAGTCGTATCGGGCTCATCCGGGTTTAGTCTTGTGAACTAATCGAGACCGAAATTTTGATATAGATGAAATCTCACTTTTTATGTCGGGTTTGTCGAGCTTTCGTCTCGGGTTGTATCGTGTTCGGGACACACGGGTTCGGGCCGGGTCGGGTTTGGGTAACATCAAGCAACATTGTTCGAATTCGGATCGGCCGGGTTCAAGTCATTAGGACTTTCTAAATTTTTAGGATCCGGTCAAGTTGGGTTTCAAGCGGGTCTTTCGGGCTCAAGTTAGATTTGCCACCTCTACCTTCATCTCTGTAGGAAAATATAGAATGGAACTTTTGACAATGTAAATAAGTTTATTTACTTTTAAATGATAAAACCATCTTGTAAATATTTTTAGATGAATGAAATTTACAATTGGAAGGGGGATTTTTACCCCTCCAATTTTCTTCCCAATTTTTTTTTTATTATTGTTCCTATTATTTATTAGCAAATAATGTTGATAATTACTTTTTTATTATTCTTATTCACTACTATAAATCCAATTTTCACCGGCGGCCAAAAAACTGCCACTGAAAGCTGAAAACAGCCGATGAAAGTTATCACTGGCGGTTAGCCGCCGGTAATATACCGCCGGTGATGCTTCCACGCTAAAAATCTTTTTCACTGGCGGGACCGCCGGTGATAATTGGCTGTTCTTTTTTTTAGCGGCGGTTTTTTTAACCGCCGATGAAAAAATATAGTCTGGACATGTTTTTTCACCGGCAGTGATATCACCGGCGGTTTATTTTTTTCAGTGGGGGTTTTATCACCGCCGGTGATTCGGTGATAAATCACCGGCGGTTTAAAGAATAACCGTCGGTAAAAGACCTTGCAGAAAATTGTGATAGAAGGTGTTATCACCGGGGGTTATTTCCGAAACCGGCGTTGAAAGTGATTGTCACCGGCGGTTTTGTTACGAAGCCACCGGTGAAAACCTCTTCAAGGATTTTTTTTTTTTATTTATTTTTTTCCATTTAAAAAACTCTAATTAATAACAATACAAAGTATCACAATAAATTTCACACAATACAAAGTATCAAAATATAGCATTGTTTCATCAAAAAAAAAAAAAAAGACTTGTGAAAGTTCAGTACTATTAGATACAGTGACATTGCCCATTGAGTGAAAATTAGTTGACGATGACTTGTGCCGTAACAAATAGTGATATTAAAGACTAAAGCATATGCTAAGCTTATGTATATTGAAGATGCCATGCTTCATTGGCTTGTAGAGTATATTAACTTTTGTAGATATTGGTTGTTGAGTGTGAGAAAATGTTAGGGTGATATGAAGGGTTTATATAGATGGAGATTTAGTGCATTGGTGGTGGTAATGGTGAGGCTGTAGATGAGACTAGTCGTGCTTTGTGTGGCAAAATTTCACATGAAGCAAGCCATTCTTTGTCTGCCCTTCAAAACATAGACATAGATGTGCGTCCAGCTTATTCTATAGTAATTCTCTCTTTTCACAGTGAGTTTATACCTCTTTTCAACCCAATCCACCAAAGTTTTAGATAAAGGAAACTTGAATGTGCAATGTTTCCCACTGTCATACAAAAAAACAGTTCAAGTTGATTGAGTTTTGAATTCTTGTAGGTTCGAAAACTGAGATGGGTCTTACTACATACAAACAAGCACAAATTTCACACACCAACAATAATGTTTCTCACAAAAAAAAAAAATAAACAAACGCAAATAAAATTATACAAACAAGCAAAAGCCACAAAATCACACAATCATAATGTACTAAAAGCCAATAAGAAATTTGCAAAAAAAAATCCCTACTTTATGCTGAAATCACAAAACAACCCCTGCATTATAACAAATCGCGAAAAAGAAACCTACTTTACAGCCAAAACAATCCAGGGCCTTTTCGTAATTTCCAATAATCCTGGGGCTCTTTCGCAAATTTACCAAAATTTAAAGGGCGATTTTCATAATTTTTATTAATTTTCTTTAAACACGTGTCAAAATCTGACGCGGATTTTCTGATCAGGAGCCAAAAGGCTTGTAAATGTGCAGTTAAAAATAGAGCTGGCAAACATGACCCGAACCCGAAAGACCCTCCCGACCCGCCCGAAGCCCGATCCGGCCCGATCCGAAAAATTTGAAAAAGTCAAATGACTCGAACCCGCCCGCCCGGACCCGAAGAACCTGAACCCGAAATGATTGTTGTTTGATGATCACTCTAACCCGATCCGACATAAAACCCGACTTGTCCGAACCCGATATAACCCATGACCCGAGAGAACCCGAGACCTGATAATCCAAGATCTGAACTGACCCGAACCCATATTGATTCTAGGTTTAAACCAATCCGAAACCTGAATATATCCCAAATAATAATTTAATCTAAGAAGGACTTTGAAATCAATGTAAATGTTATTTTCTTAGTCCTTCTTGCCCATTTTTTGTATTTTATTTTTTTATTTTTAAAAAATTAGTTAAATGAATCAAGAGATCATTATTTGCAATAAATGTTGGCTCATTTCAAAAATTAGGCACATTAAAATATTCCTAAACAAAATAAGCTTAATAAAGAATTTCATCAATTTTCAATCATATTATTACTAAGATTACCAATAACAAACAAGAAATATCTTATAACATAAATTTAATTAACTTCAACAACATATCATTGGCCTAATAACAAAAAAATAATAGTTCGAATTTCTAAACAACCAAAACAAGCAACATATCTCCTTGATTCCTTCTTTTGTATTTTTTTTTTCTTTTCTAATGTCTAGCCTTAAGTTAAGACTCTTAACCATGAATATGGAACCTGAAAATACATTGAACAAAGAGAAAACTTCTAAATATTTTACTAATTCAAGTATTTTTTTAATAAATGAAAACAATTATAAATTGATTACTTATAACTTACTGAAAATTATGACAATAGCTAGCGTTTGAAGTGGCAGATACCCTTGCTCTCTTTAAACCAGTAAAATTAACCTCTTGTCCTAAAACATTCATGCTCTCCTCCATATCGGCAGTATATTCTAATATTTAGAGTTTAAATAATAATTATTATTCTATATATTTTATGACAATAACACAAACCATTACATTCATATCCATATAGCCAGCTACGAGTTGTGATAAGCGCTTGTGCATTTTCGGATAAAAGAGAACTCCTCCATTTATTCAAAACTCTACCCCCCATGCTAATGGACGATTCAGATGCAATAGTAGTAATAGGAATGACTAATATATCCCGTGCCATTGTCGCTAACTCGGGATAACGTTGTTGGTTTTATTTCCAATAAGCAAGAATATCAAATCCATTACCATGATTATGTTGATATCTTGGTTCGCTAAGATACAAATCAAGTTGTGATTTATTAGGAAGATTTCCATCATCATAAGAATTGAATTCCTACATAAAAACATATCAAATAATATCAATTTAAAAGAATATACATATAGATTTGAGAAAAAAAAAATAAGATAGAGCATTAAAAGTTTTATCTATCACAAGAAAGAACAAACAATATAAAAATTTAACTTACACTTATGTCATCGTCGAATGAACTTTGAACAACTTGAGGGGCGATTTGGTTGCTTGAGTACTCCTCAAAGAGTTTAAAGAGTTGGCTTCGAACATATTCCCACTTTTGTTCGATGCCTAGTTTTTTGTAGCAAAACCTCATAAATTGTAATTTATAGTGTGGATCAAGTACCACAGTGAAGGAAAGCAACACATTGTACTCCTCCCAGTACTTGTCATACTTTTCTTTCATTTTCTCACCCATCTTCCGCACGTAATCTTCCGGACTCTTGACGGCATTCAATATATGGAAATGAATCATCCATACATTTTTAAAGTATAAATTAGCCGTCGGGTACTCTGTTCCTGAAAATAATTTTGTTATCTCATAAAATGGTTTTAAAAAATCAAATATCTTCTCAACCCTACACCACTCTTCACTTGTGAGATAATTGTCATAATTCGCATCATGCATCGCTAAGTTTGACAATGCACTACGGTAAAGGAGGGCTCTTTCAAGCATTAAATACGTTGAGTTCCATCTAGTAAGGACATCCATCCAGAGACTTTTGGAATTTGTTCCACCACCATAAAGCTCAACACACTCATCAAATTTAATTTTTCTTGATTCTGATCCAGAAATATATTTCACACTCTCTCTGATTTTTAGTACAGATTCATCAATAACCTTAAGACCCTCTTGAACAATTAGATTTAGAATATGTGCACAACACCGAATATGAAAAAATTGGCCATTACATAATAATGAATTTTGTGCACAAAGTTGTTCACCCAATAACTTCTGCATTTTATCCATGTTACTAGCATTATCCAATGTAAGGGTAAATATTTTATTCTCAATACCCCAGTCTCTTAACAAAGTGTGGATATTCTGGTACAACACATTGGCACTGTGAGGTGGTGGGACATGACAAAAATTTAGAATTTTACTATTTAGTTTCCAATCATTATCTATAAAATGAACGGTTAGGCAAAGGTACCCTTTGGTTGTACATGAAGTCCACATATCAGTTGTTAAACAGACTCTACCAGAAAATTTCTCAAAAGAATCCTTAACTTTATCTTTTATTTTATTGTGCAACTTCAAACACTCACTTTTAACTGTATTTCTGCAAACTGATCGAGCATTCTCATTCAAATAATAATGAATATCTCGGTTACCTTGATGCTCGGCCCAAGAAAATGAATATCCGTGACGAATGACAGCTAAACCTAGCTTCTCACGGTAAATTTCCTGATCTATTTTTTTGCAGCCTGTTACGCTTTTATTACAATCCGCTGGACGTCTAGAGCACCGGTCTAGGTGTCGCTGCAAATTAGTCGTACCCAGTTTTGAGTCAGACAAGCAAACCTGTAAGCAATTGTAAGTAATATTATTAATATCAAACAAATAAACAAACATAAAAATAAGGCATCTGATTTGGAAAAAAATGAACATAATATTAAAAATTACCCTTCCACAATGAATGCATTTTGCTCTTTCCCTATTATCATCAAAATTACGACCTTCAATAATATCAAAGTCTTCCCAAACAGGAGATGTTTTCCTTCTCTTTTTTGGAGCGTCTTTTGAATCAACAATCTGCTCAACAGTCCGCTCAACATCATTAGAAGCTTCATCATGAGACCCCGTTCATGTTAAACCATAAGAAAATAAATTAAATATTAAGGTCGCCTTTGGCACTATTATTGTGATGAAAGTACAGCAATACTGATATATTCATATTTCATAGCATATAACTTTATTTATAAAACACCATACGTCATAAACTGTGAAATAAAATCATATAAGAAATACATGTTTTATTGGCCAAGATAGTACACATGAATTCATCAAACAATGAAAATATCATTGTCATTACTTCAGACAAACAAGTCAAATTCAATATAGTTTGATTATAAAATATGATTGAAAGTACAGAGCAATATATATCTAATACCTTATTGGCGGAGAGGAAAACAACCGAGAGCTAAAGAGGAGATTCAAGATATTGACCAGCAAAATAATAGTATACTGTTTGATAATCATTGACAATAGGAGACTGTGGCGTTAATCATAGGAAAATAGAACGTATATTGAAGAAAATTAGTATTTTAAAGAATAAAAATACCGAAATTTTATGGTTATGGCCAATGATGTAGATGGTTTATTCTTAACAGCATAATTGCTCAAATATACATATATAAAGGAGAAAAAGGCGCCAGTGAAATATGTAAGAAGAAAAAAGCGCCAATGAAATATGTAAGAGGAAATGTTGTATTGGAAATAACATAATTTCTAAAAAATAGAATAACTTTCCAATAATAAATTTTATTTACCATATATTCTAAAATCTGTATGAAAAGATTAGGAATGATTTAATGAATGAGATTTTCTTAACTTTCTTAATATTTTGTACGCAAGAGGAAACTGATATTAAATAAAGCAGGTAATATTTCATAATGCGAAATATATAATGGTGATTACATATATTAAATAATGTTTCAGCCAAATTCAGTTGAGTGAAAATAATATAATAAATGTATTTTAATTTATAAAGTCTGTATGATCGATTATGATAGATATTAGATTTTAAACTTTATAATAAATATTCTTTTTTTGAAATAATTAAATGATGAGATTTTTGTGCAACTTTCTCATATTTATAGAGGATTTGATGATTAGAGCTGGCAAACATGACCCGAACCCGAAAGACCCGCCCGAAGCCCGATCCGGCCCGATCTGAAAATTTTGAAAAAGTCAAATGACTTGAACCCGCCCGACCTGACCCGGACCCGAAGAACCTGAACCCGAAATGATTGTTGTTTGATGATCACTATAATCCAACCCGACATAAAACCTGGTTCGGGTCATGGTTCAGGTTATGTTAGCAGCTTTAGGTTTATGTAGAGGTGGCAACTGGCAAATGGCGAGTCAGGTTAGAATTAGGTTCAGTTATTCGGACTAAACATGTAGAAGTGGCAAACATGTTGCATTCGGGTTGTTGACACAAAATCAGGTCAGTTTTCGGCTCGGGTCTCGGGTTTTAGCAGGTTCAAGTCGGGTCGGGTTAGGTCAGTTTTATGTTAGGATCATTTCAATTTGGGTTCGGATCCGTGTTTGATGGGTTTCGGGTTCAGGTTTTATGTTGGGTCGGGTTAGAGTGATCATCAAACAACAGTCATTTCGGGTTCAGGTTCTTCGGGTCCGAGTCGGGTCGGGTGGGTTCGAGTCATTTGACTTTTTCAAATTTTTCGGATCGGGCCTGGTCGGGGGGATCTTTCGGGTTCGGGTCATGTTTGCCAGCTCTAGGTCCGGATTTGATGGGTTTCAGTAGTTTGATATTTCTAAAATATCCGGATTGGGTATGGTCGGGTCGGTATCGTGTTGGGTATCAGGCGGTTCTTTCGGGTTCTTTTTTCGGGTTATCAGATCCATCAGGTCGGGTTATTTCATGTTCGGTTCAAGTATTTCAGGCATCATATTGATAGTTTGATGATTGATACACGTTGAGGTCAATTTTGAGTAAGAGTTATTTGGGTCTCGGAAAGAATCAAGTTGGAATCGGGTCGGGTCGGATTAAGGTCAATTTTAAGTTCGAATCATTTCGGTTCGGGTTCCGGTTAAGATGGCTCGAGTCATTTGATATTTCAGGTGGGTCAAGTGGGTTTCTGTAACTACGCAAAAACGTGTCGTGGTGTAATCAGGTGTTAACAAAATAATTTATATTTTACCCTAATTCAATTCAAATAAGTGTATATGTAGTATTGAGTTTCGGGGTCGAACACAAGGAGACTGGCCTTAAGTAAAACAGGTTCACAAATCAATTCTCAAATTCTAAGTGTTTATGCAAATTCCAAGGGTCATGATTTAAGAACTAAAAGTGTGTATAATGAAGTTGTTTAAGAGATGAACATGTACGATAAAATAATAAAAGAAGGAATAATATTTTTTTGTTTTATTTTAAGAGTTTAGAAAAGATAGGGAAATTATAACAATTTGTATAACTTGTAAATCATTAATCACACAAGATAACAATTTTAATAGTTCTCGAAGCAAGGCTTGACTAATTTCCTTCCAAAAATTAATCAATTAATAAATCAAGATTAGGCTGAACTTAAAAACTTCCATTTTCAAGTTTTTACATAAACTCAATTTAAAACCTAATTTAATCACAAAAACCTCTTCCAAGTATTCAAATGATCAAATAATTCTTAACACATCCCAATTTAAATTTAGACTAATTTTCCAATTAGAATCAATTTAGTATTTAAATTTTGAATCAAACATATTTTTCCAAATAATTCAACTCAAGCATTATAAATTGTTCAAGAATTAATCTTCTAAAACCACACAAAATTGCATAAAACAAACATAAGATTTCATGTCAAATTATACAAAAAGTATTTTACTACACAAAACTACTCAAGCATGCACACACAAACAATATTCACAAGCATACTTGACAAATTATTAATTCAACAAAAGAGAGAAAAATTAAGGAAAAAGAAGAAAAATAAATCAAACCACAAATGAAGATTCAAGTTAGAGCCTCCTTGGTCGATTTGAATCTTCCTTCAATTCTCGCTCCTTCTAGACCAAAAATTTCCTCTTGAAGCTTGGATCCCTTTTGTCTCAAGGCACCAAAAGAAGAAAATTAGATTTTGGACAATCCTGAATAAGGTCATCCATGGAGGTGATATTTACAATAGAGGAGAAGAGAGAAGATGCGTGAATGATTCAAGAGGGGTCTATTTATAGAGGAATTTTGACTTGTTGGATCTTGAACAGAGATCCTTGATTGTGGTGGTAATTCTAGCGAAGTTGGTTGATTCATGGAAGTTTGACTTGGAGAGGGTTTTCATGGTTTTGAGGGGGTTTGTGTGTCATAAAGAGAGAGGATGATTGATGCGTATGAGAATGTGGAGGTGCATTTTTTTTAGCATGACTCAGAGAGATTTGTGATGCACTTTAATTATAACGGCTATTATTGGTTTTCTATAGAGTATAGACGCTACTAAAAGATGATAGATAACTCCTACACATAAGGGATTCGTTTTGGTAAGATATGGATTTCCTTTTTTCCTTTTAATACATATGTAGCATGCAGATATATACTGAAATTAGCAATTCAATATCAGAAAATTAATTTGTTACTCAAAGAAGTTAATGGAAAGTGTAGCCCTAATGAAAAATAGAATTTATTAAAAAAGAGAATATTGAACATTTATCTCAATCATTTATAGCAAAAACTCTCTTCTCAATCATTTAGAGCACAAGAAACTCATTATGTACTAATAATATAACTAAAAGATCCTCCAAAAAGCTCAAACAGCCTACCCTAACGTCCTTCTCAATATTAGGGTCACTTGAAGTAGCTTGAAGAGCTTGTCTCAAATAGTTTAAAAAATTATCCGTCTGCGTGGAGGCATTGTACAGTAAAAAGCGGTATTGCCTAATGGCACGCGAATGAACAACGGGATCTGTAAACACAACTCTCACGGACGAATGGCCCCTTACAACCTCAAAATCTTGATAACAAAACTGAAAAAAGAAAAAGAAAATTAGAAAATCTAAACAAAAATTATTAAAAATTGAATAAATTACCATTAGATGGTGTTCGAGAGTGTCCGCGCTTTGAAGGTTAGGATTCCCGCAACGAGGGCAGATGCGTCCACCGTTGCTGTGGTACAGAAGCGCATGCATCAACTTCGCCAAGTGTTTCTCAAAGGTGAGCTAACAAATGACACAAGACCGGTTGACGAACGTGAAATCGTCGTCGTCGACCACGTCCCGAAACCATGAACAGTGCACGACGTTGCGGAGATATGGAAGACGTGGAGGAGATGAAGGTGGAGGAACCTACAAAATAAATAAATTATTTTAACAAATAAAAAATAAAAAAAAAGTGGTGATAATTTTTTGAAGAAAATAAGTCATGTTAAACTTTTCTATGTATAGTAATACATATTTTTTCTATATATATACAACATTATATTTCGTTTTTTAAATATCATGTTGAATAGAAATATTATTATTTTTTATTTTTTCTAATAATATGTCAAGAGATGATGATATAAGAAAACCAAAAGAATAAAAAAGAATGACATTTTTAATCCTAGATATCTTAATACAAATATATATTGAGATCATCTTTTGTTTTTTATGAATTTATCATTTAGGTTATCTTACGTGTAAATTTATTTGTATAAAGTTATGTATCATTTAAAATTAGATGTAATATAGAAAATATTTTTGAATGAATAATAAATAAATAGAACAAACTTATGATATAATTCGAAATGATTTTAAATATAGACAATTTATATATTATGGATTCACTATAAGTTTTTATTTATATTGAAATTGAAATAAATAATAAAAGCGAGTATTATTCCAGTAATAACAATAATGCTACGACCAAACGGTGTCTTTCCAATTCAGAATGAACTGACGCGGTGGTTCATACTTCATATTAAATATTAGCGAGGCTTTCTTTCGACAACTCCTCCTCACGCCGACCTACCTCCCGAAAACCTAACCCTAGTTTCCCCGACGCCCTAACTCCATCTCATCGCTAGAGCTCTCTCTAATCCCTAACCCTAGTTTTCCCGAAGCCCTAACTTGATCCAGATTGTGTGGATTCACTCGACGCCGAGATGGATCTGTTACAGAATCCTAGAGCGAGGAGACTTCTGGGGGTTTTTGACAAGCTAAGCGCCCTCGCCCAAGCCACGCGGGATCCGTCCGAAAGGACTTTCGCTGACATCATCCGCGTGCACCGAAAGGAGGAGTTCATGGAATTAATCGCTAGGTGCACACAACCGCCAGCTCAGGGGCGGCCGGAAAGGAGAAAGCAGTCTCAAGACGCCGATCGATCAACTAAAAAGGCCAAAACCGAATCGGACTGGGACGCCACACCGAGCGCGCTTAACCTCGAAGGGCCCATGTCGCCGTGGTGGGAGAGAGATCTAGACGGAAGAAACCTTCCTTTAACCGACGAAGACTTAGATTCCATGCTTCCACAAGAGGATTACAAGATTCTTGATCCTCCTGCTCCTGCTTCTGCTCCTGCTTCTGCTTCTGCTTCTGCTTCTGCTTCTGCTTCTGATTGATGTTGGTCTCTTGTATGTTTGCATTGGATTATTACATTTTCTGACCTTCTTATGTATGTTTCGTTTGGATTTTTACATTTTGTGACCTTCTGATGGTTTATTATGTTTTTACTGGGTAAGGTAAGAACCTTTCCTTATGGTTCGTCATTTCCTAAATTTCTAGCATTAAAATTCTGAATTTTTTTCAGAGTTGGAATAATTGAGAGGTTAAGTGGGATAATTGGGTTTGTTATTTTTTATGACATTCTGATCCTTACCTTTTTTTTTTAATTTGAACTATTAACTGTTAAGTTACGAACCTTCACATTGATAAGGTATGCGCTTGTAGCGGCTTATCTGGTGTTAGAAAGGGAAGAGTAATGAGTATGCAAGGCCTGAGCTCATGATATTTGTCTGATTGATGGGAAGAATTACTATATTGTTTTAAGTTTTATTCTTTTTTTTAGTTTTGAGTTGTTTTTCTGTTTGTTGTTTTGTTGTGTGATTTGTTGGTGCGCTGAGTTGTTTGATTATGATTTTTCAGGTTTGTGGAGTGCAGGTGCGAATATAGATGCGGCGAGGTTGTGCTGTATTGTTTATATGTGTATGATTTGGGGAGAACTTCGTTTTAGTTTGTGTTTTGATGTTTTTAGCAATGAGCTTGATAGTATGTGGTTTGTATAGTATTTTTATTGAATGGAGAATAAACTAGTGAAGGTATTTCAGGTTTTGTTAGTTTGTATTGTATAAGAACAGGCTTAGCAGGTGATATGTTTATTTAGCAGGTGTGTTAATGAACAAGGAAGATTTTATGTTTTAGTTTTATATCTGAATTGGTCGGGGTTTTCTGCTTGATTTTTGTTAACTGCTGCTCTTATAATTGAGTTATTTTTTTTCCGTTTTTGTTATTCTTAATTTTTGATAATTTATGCTTTAATTTTTCCGTCATTTTTACCTATTCCACCTAATTTTTGCCTTAACTATGATTTTTTCTTTCTGAGTTTTCTGCCTTGTTTTTTGCTCTCTTGTTAAAATAGTTTAATAGTCGGGCCTGTGTAGGATAGTATTAGTATTACTTTTTAGGGCTGTTTGGCATGCAGTAAATAAGGCATTTTGTAAATGAAAATGCTGTAGTTGAGTAACTTTCCATTGTTTGGACTCTTGTAAGTTCTCAAACTGCTGCATTTTAGATTCCCAATTCACTTTTATGCTGTAAATCAATATTCAGCCAGATTTACGAGCTTCCGAAATGCAGAAGCTCTAATTTATGGCGGGAGAAATTAATCTACTCCCGCCTCCATCACGCAGTTCTCTTCCTTTCGCACTTCTCATCAACACACTTTACTCCTGAGTAGTTCTTCTCTCTTTCTCGCTTCAGCCGGCAAGCGTTTTCGCCTTTTCTCCTCTGTCTCCTCCTTCACGTTTCTCTCTGTACCACTTCATCTCTTGCTTAGGTGGTAAGAATTTCTTGCTGGTGTCTATTTGCTCTTTCTCACATCAAGCTTCCCAACGAATATTTTTTTTTCTTTGGTACAATTTCAATGTAGCCTTATGGATCAGAGAGAGTCAAAGTCATTCTGCACCTTTTTATATTTGGTTCAAACCTACTGATTTGGGGATTTGTTGTGTTATTTAAGGGAAAAGTTAATTTTTGCTGAAGTTATTTAGAATTTTATTGTTGTCTTCGATAATTAGAGTTTGCCATATTAATTACAATCTGACTTGTCTAGGATTAATTTGGGGGTTTTGTAGTACCAGTTGAGGTGTGTAATACAACTAATTTATAGGACCTGTTTGGATTTATGTATAGGAGCCATATTAATTAGAGTTTGCCATTAATTTCAACTGTTTGGATGGTTTAGAATGAAAGTTCAAATTGTAATAGTTGCTTCAGATTTTAACAGAACAAATGTAGTACTTGTTTGGTTGAAGTAGACCCTAGTTGATCATATCCTATGTTTTTCTCAATTATTTTATTAGATTATTCTCCTATCTGTCATGATGGTATTTGATCTAACACTAATAAATACCAATAATGTTTGATTTATATAGGTTCACAATGTTAACAGACGAACAACGAATAGCTGCTATGAGTGCTATGGTGGGAGGTTTTATGGTTTTAATGCTTCTTAGAGAATGTCAAGGTGAAGGGAGCAAAATTTAAGTGCATAATAGATCATAGACATTCTATTAGAAATTCATACATAATTCGAATGATTAATGAGTCTGATGTTGCGTGTATTGCCATGACCCGAATGAAAAGAATAGCTTTCTTCGGGTTATGTGACATTGTGAAGAGCAAAAGATTGATGTTGAATACATTGTATGTAACGGTCGAAGAGCAAATGGCCATGTTTCTGCATGTCATAGCTCATAGCGTAAGAAATAGAGTTATTGCAAGAAATTTCATACGATCTATGGAGACGGTGAGTCGGCATTTCCAACATACTTTATATGCAATTGGAGAATTGTGTCCGGATTATATAAAGCCACCTAGTACGATTACACATAGGGTAATTAGCACAAATTCGAGATTTACACCGTTCTTTGATAATTGTATTGGGGCTTTAGATGGAACGCATATTCATGCTAGTGTGCAAGACAACAAAGGATCTTTCTTTGGGCATAAGGGTTATCCTACCCAAAATGTCTTAGCAGTTGCGGATTTTAATCTTCGATTTACATATGTGCTTGCTGGTTGGGAGGGTTCAGCACACGACTCTCTCATTCTAAGAAATGCACTTGAAAGAGACGACGGACTAACTATACCTCAAGGTAAATAAAAGTGATAGCATTTTTTTCTTATATGAGATTGCAAATTTATAGTTATAATTTACTACTAATTTATAGGAAAGTACTATTTGGTTGATACTGGATACTCAACACGTCCCGGTTTTATTTCACCTTTTCGTGGTGTAAGATATCACTTGAAAGAGTTTTCTAATCATCCTCCTGCAACCAACAAGGAGCTTTTCAATCATAGACATTCATCTTTGCGGGCTAGCATCGAACGCGCATTTGGTGCTTTGAAGAATCGTTTCAAGATTCTTATTTGTAGGCCATACTTTTCTTATTCCACTCAGGTAGATCTTGTTCTTGCATGTTGTACCATCCATAACTATATTCTAGATTATGGTCTCGATTCATTTGTACCGACAATTGAGGAATGTCAAACAACAAATTTTAGTGGGCCTATAACTTCCAAGTCAAGAGATAGAACGCGAGATGGAACACGAGAATGGGGGACACTTAGAGATAATATAATGAATCAAATGTGGGAAAGAGATGAACATTAATTCTCTTATTTTGATTGTTGTATATTTTGTTGTCGTTAGTCTTGAACTATTTTGTCGTATTTTTGTGGCTTGAATTTGTTGGATTTTTTAGAATGTTGGCAAATTGTTGGTTGATTTTATTTTGTAATATTTTGGTGATGAAGTTTATGAATTTTAAATAATTATTGTATAACTACTATTATATTATGCATATATAAATTTAATATGTTATATCTTATACTGATTATGTAGTTATTCAAAATAATTATTGTATAACTAAAAAATGTAGTTCAGTTTGCATATTCCTTTAACAACAATCCAAACATTAGAATTGGGACTGCAGCATTTTTTGTTTCTTACGCCCAAACATGGGAAATGGAACTATTAATGCAGAAATTTCAATTCCAGAATCATGAATTACTTTTGGGGTTCCAAATGCAGCTAACCGAACAGCGTGGGTTTTTTTGGGGAAATGAGGGGGCAAGTATTAGTTTATCCATATTTAGGACAACACCACATAATTATTAACTGACGCGGTGGATGAATGAACGGTGTAGTTCATATTATCATATATCATGTTTTAATCTTTCCACAACTCCTCCATTCATTCGGATTTCAGACCAACCTCCCTCACCAAACCCTAACCATAGTTTTCCCGAAGCCCTAACTTCATCTCATCGCTCTCGCTCTATTCAGATCTCCACGCCGAGATGGAGGAGCGGTGGAGACCTCAGTGGATGATCGATCAGGAGGAAAGGTACAGAAGGAGGAGGCTCCATCGGATCGCAGAGATAAACGCCTCCGGTGAAGACACGCCAGAGAGAAATCCGTCCGTACGGTCTTACGCCGAGATCTTGCTCGAGGAAAATTTACAGAAGAAAAAGCAGGATATCCTGAAAAAAATCACAAAGAAGGAAGAAGTAGAAAAAATTAGGTGTGAGAGAGATACAGAGGAAAGAAACCGTCCTTTCACCGGTGAAGAATTAGATTCCATGTTTCCGCAAGAGGGTTATGAGATTCTTGGCCCTCCTGCTTCTTACATTCCAGTGAGGACTCCAACTCCAATGGGGACCGACCCCTTTGTGTAATATTCCTCAAGAAAATAGGAGTCAACACTTTCTGACCTTCTGATGTATGTTTGGTTTGGATTATTACATTTTCTGACCTGCTGATGTATATTTGTTTTGGATTATTACATTTTCTTATTCTAATCCTTATTTTTTATTTTATTTTACCAATTGGATATTGGTCATTGAGTCTGAGAAAATGTTAAGAGTGATATGAAGGGTTTATATCGATGGAGATTTAGTGCATTGGTGGTGGTCATGGTTAGGTTGTAGATGAGACTAGTGATGCTTTGTGTGGCAATTTCACATGAAGCCAGCCATTGTTTGTCTGCCCTTCAAAACATAGATGTGCATCCAGCTTATTCTATAGCAATTATCTCTTTTCACAGAGAGTTTGTGCCTCTTTTTCAACCCAATCCGCACCAAAGCTTTAGATAAAGGAAGCTTGAATGTGCAATGTTTGCCACTGTTATACAAAAAAAAAAAAAAAAAAACAACTCCAAGGTTGTGGATTCAAGACTTGACAAAATCAAGTTTATTTGAAAATAGATGTGGGACTTATGAACTCTCTTTATTAAATAAAAAAAATTGAAATGGGTCACTAGTTCCAGGCAACAATTTAGCCTGATTCTAGGAATTCAATGGTGCAAATTTCAGACTGAAAGGTAAATTCACAACAAATGGTGACTTGATTTCAGTTTTGTGGGGGATTTGAAAGATTACTTGAAGAGCGAAAAAAAAGGTGTCGACACTCCGAGAGTTTTGTAAGGTGTGGAAGGCTTGTAGCCATTATCAGTGGGTTGAGACTTGGATTAATAAAGTGTGAATAATACATATCATGTTTATTGATAAGAGACAATTTCATTGAATCATTTTATAACTTGTTGGCAAATATACTTAATACACTCAGTTTAAATTTTAAACAGGTCGCACCCGCCAGTGAGATGAAGTGGTTTGAAGGCTGGACTGAACTGGATAAATTTGTCTATTTTGTAAATATAAACACCTTTATAGTTTGGTTTACAATATTAACGAAATATTTTTGTCTCATTTTGAAAGGTATTTTTTAACTGCTATTTCTGCGTATTACCTATGCTATAAAACATAGATAGTTGTCTCTTGGTTGTTAATGGGATGTAAAAATTGATCAAAATGCTATGAATAAATGAAAAAGATGTGCTCAATAAGTAAATCCAATGAATGTTGGTCTTTCATATATTTTTCATTTAATGGCAGTAAATATATCCAATGAATTCTGGTCAGCAACTTTGAATTAGTTTTTATGTAGTTGGTAAAATGAATTTGGACAATATCTCTGTTGAAATACATTACTTTTTTCCTATTCTGAAGAGGTACAAATGAAAATATATCATTTATTTCTTATTTCAAATATAACGGCTAATGAAATCCTCACGCTATATAAACCCCCATACCCCTCCCTCCTTTCTTCATTCCAATCCCCAACTCATCTCTTTTAGTCCTCATTCTTTTCTAGATTCTTTCAGTTCTTATTTTCATTCACCATCTAAACTTGGTATAAGTTGAAGTATATAAGTATTACAATTTCTATATACTATCGAAAAACTTCCAATGACCGCAAACAAAAGTAGCGAATTCGTCTCTGACTATTCAGTCGGTATTTTTCTTTAGTAAGTTCTAAATTAAAACTATCTAGTTGTCTTTACTTTATGATACTTATTGATGGTATCTCTCCAAATCTTAAAATTACAATCTCATACCTATATTTCCCTTTCTTTCGATTTGCATGGCTCTGGCTTATCTTGCCTCAATGTCTGGCATTTAATGAAATAAACATCTCACCCGTGCCTCATTAGGTTCAGCTTTAAAACCCAAATTCCCGAAAAGAGAAACAAGCACACAATTTCCAAAAGTGTGAGAACTGCCACAAGTGAAATCCTTAAGTAGAAAATTATTCAGACTTGTTTGTCACATAATTTCATGTGGCACTAACATCTTTTGAAATTTGAATTCTTGTTTCTTTTCTTGGGAGTTTCGGGTTTTGAGTTGAATCTAATGAGGCTCGGTTGAGATGCATCATTAAATGTCAGTTTTTAAAGGTGGGACAATCCAAAGATATGCTCATTGAACTAGAGGTAAAATAAACAAGTGAGATGAATGTAAGAAGAAAGGGCAGATATTTACGATCTAGTAAAGATGTTTTGACTTTCAGTAATTTTCTTCTCCATCTAAACTTAGTATAAGTTAAATTTGTAATGCGACTTGAAGCATACCGCGAGTATTACAATTTCTATATACTATCGAAATTTTTCCAACAACCGCAAACAAAAGTAATGCATATTTCTCCATATATTTAATCGGTATTTAAAATTAACCAAACTATCTAATTATCTTTTCTTTATAATACTTATTGACTGTATCTCTCCAAATCTTCAAATTACAATTTCAAACCTCTATTTTATCTTTATTTCTGTGGGCATGGCTCTGGCTTATCTCACTTGAATGACTGACATTTAATGAAACAAACATCTCATCCATGTCTCATTAGGTTCACTTTTAAAATCCGAATTCCCAAAAACAGAAACAAGCGGTCAATTTCCAAAAATGTTAGAACTGCCATTTTGTGTAAATTCTAAAAAGGAAGAAAATTACCCGACTCGTTTGTCATATAATTTTCTTGATATGAAACTTAGGATTCATGTGTCTTTTACATCTTTTGAAATTCAAATTCTTGTATCTTTTATTGGGAGCTTCG
Source organism: Juncus inflexus (assembly GCA_024447665.1). Taxonomy (NCBI): domain Eukaryota; kingdom Viridiplantae; phylum Streptophyta; class Magnoliopsida; order Poales; family Juncaceae; genus Juncus; species Juncus inflexus. Next base: position 11,739,945 of record JAJHPC010000013.1, on the reverse strand, counting down.
GGTTTTGAGTTAAACTGAACCTCACGAGTCACGGTTGAGATTCATCATTAAATAAATGTTAGGTTATAAAGGCGGGATATGTATATTATACAAGTTTTAAAGAATAAAAGAAGCCCAATGGCTCGTTATCTTAAAACAAAAATAAGCCCAACAGCCCAAGCCCTTCACCTTCTCCCAAGTCCATCATACAGAAACAGAAACAGAAACAGAAACAAAACAATTAGCCGTTCAGTTCTTGTTCATCTTCCCATTTGATTTCCCTCGACCACACGAGACCACTCAGCCTCAGATTCAGAGGCTCTAATTCAGCAATTCAGAGGTATTCTGCTCTCCTCTAACCGCAGCTCTTCTTGTTCTTGTTCTTGTTAAAAAAAAAAAGAACACAATTCATTGGTTATTAAATTATTGGTACAGTGACGCCTTTTTACTCCTGTAGTAAATTTCTTCTATTTGTATCTCCATTATTTATCTGCTATTTGTTGTCATGTTGATGCCCGTTATCCTTATTTCATTCCTTTGCTTGTTAAGTTTTTGGTGTCAATTTAATTGATTTCGTTAACCATATTTATCGCACATAAGATGTTTGACAAAATTCCCGAATGAGGAAATTCATCCCAAACACCTCCATTTTCCCCCAACAATCTCTTTATTCGCCTCTATTTTGTAGCCAAACTCAAAATGGACGCTGACCAAATTCAAGCCCTAATCGAGCTAGAAACCGAGGCCGAAATTCTCCTCTTAGCAAGAAATCAGGTCCCATTACTAAAACATTCCTCTTTCCCCCGATTAATCTCATTTCAAATTATTAATTTCCTAATCACACCATTCAATTCTCTTCTCTAACAGATGGTGGAAATCGACAAGCTGAGAAACGGAAACAGAGAGGCCTTAACAGCGCTCAGAAGGAGAGCTAAAACAACAAAAAGCAGCGTTTCCTCTCCATTTGAGACGCTCATGAGAGAAATGGAGAAATCCAGTTTGGTGAAGGAGGTTTGTTCGACATGCGGGAATCACAATCCCGAGGAGAAAACCTGGATTTCGTTTCCCGGTTCTGAGCTCTTTGTGAAAGTGCCATTTCACGCTGCTCATTCTGTGTTGGAAAAAGGTGAGAAAATTTGATGCGTTTGTATTTTTAACAAAAGGACTATAGTTTATTTGTTTTTTTGAAATAATAATAATTATTATTTTAATAATAATAATAATAATAATAATAATAATAATGCAAACTCTCAAAATATCATTTTATACCCCTACAAAATGACAAATAAACCAAGGAGAAAACCTGGGTTTCGTTTCCCAGTTCTGAGCTCTTCGTAAAAGTGCCTTTTCATTCTACTGCTCATTCCGTGTTAGAAAAAGGTGAGAAAATTTCATATAGGGAAATTTTCAAAAATACTAATACTGAGTTTTCGGAATATTACAAAAAAAAACCTGAGTTTTTGGAATTTTAGAAGAAAAAATCCTGTGATAAGTATTTCATTTTAAAAAAAATCGGGGGGTTTTATCGTAGTTTTTTTTTAAGATCTGATAACTCGAGGTTTTTTTTTGTAATATTCAGAAAAATTAGGGGTTTCGTTGAAAATTTCTCTTCAATAGATTTTGATTTGTAACAATATCATTTACTACCCTTACAAAAGACGTATCGAATATAGTTGTAATGATGGGTTTTAAAGGTTTGTTTGATTTGGATAATTGCAGAGCAAGAGAAGTTGGATTATGAGATGAAGATTTTACAGAGCCAAGTGAAGGAAAAATCGTTTGTAATTTCAGAGAAAGGAGGGTTGGCTGATAAAATTAGTCCTGGAATTGTTAGGTCTATGGTTGCTTTGTCTGATAAATCATAAACACGAATTAAAATCATGTCTATTTTGTTTTGATCTTTTTTGTTGTTGTTATTGTACTTTGTGTTTTGTTGAGTGTATGAGCTGTTAAACTTTAGGTTAACGCATGTTGGTGGTGTTGTTTTTTAGTTTCTTTTTTGTTTATGAGTGAAATAATTTCATGTGAAGACAGTGCTTCCTTTCTACATAGTGCAAAAAAGGGATAAAATTACCGTTGGTCCTTGTACTTAATCTGGATTGCAATTTAGTACACGTACTTTAATTTGACATGTTTGGTCCATGTACCTCACGAAAATATGCATAATTAGTACCTGAGTTAGGACTAACGGTGCATAAATCTATAAAATACAGGGGTCAAGAATGTTAAATCAATAGTACACGGTATAAAATGCAATCCAATTAAAGTATAGGGACTAACGTTTTGAAATACTGTCGTGTTTTAGTATTGATACAAAAAACTTACATTTAACGATTAATGATTTGTTTCTAAGTTCTTTTTTTATCATAAATCACAAAATAATTTATCTTCAGTTAGAAGTACTCTGAATGTATCCTTCTGTAATCTGTATGCTTGTGCCATATTTTTGTTTGTTTTCTCGTTGCAGCGCAACTTTCCATTTTCTTATGGGAAATATACAAACACAATGTACTGTAGCACGACGTACTGTAGATATATTATTATTTTTCATTTTATATATTGTTGTCTCATTTTATATACTATTTTGCCATTTAATATACTATTTTACCATTTTATATAATATTTTCATTTTATATATATACTATTATTAGAAAATAAATTATATATATATTGTTATGTATATATTGTTATTAGAAAATAAATTATATATGCTGTTATTGGATCCCGTCGTGAACAATCATGCTATAGTGCGTCGTGCTGTAGCAAGTCCCTTTTCTTATTTTCTTAATCATAATACAAGGAAAAATAGCACAATTTGTATGTACAAAACACAAGTATTTTCATTATATAAAACAGAATAATTTGTGTAGACAAAAATATTGAGGAATGATGAGTGTTTTGAGCATTTTGTGAAGGAAATGGCACCGACAAGCAAGATATGAAAACTTTCATATTTTGTAAGGGCACAAAAAATATTGTCATTCACTAATTTAATGTTTTTGCATGGTAATTTATGGAAAATCTCTTAATAATGAAATAAGTTGGTGTGCCGTCTAGCCTATGCATGGGGGCACACTTTTTCAAAACTACCAACAGAAAAGTAGTTGTTTGAGAGAGATGTTCATAAAAAAATTCTATTCATTTTTTGATATATTCTATTTTTTATTATTTTATATCTCCTCCAATCACCACCAATCTAATTTCCAAAATCTTAGTGGCGTAATATATGGATTGCATAAATGTGGCAAAATGGATTGATTGGTGGTTTACATGTAGTTACTTTCATTTTTCAATCATATCTCATTGCGGATCTCTAGGGGACCCCTTTTTATTTTTAGCCTCATTTCTCTCATTTAAAAAAAATGATATTCATCTTGCATCCTTCCACTTCTCCATTTCCTTTGGATTTTATAGACAATTGGTACAAGGATTGTTTTATATTTCGGATGATCAATAGCTAAATAAAAGGTGACTAAATGTAATTTAAATATCTTTATTTATCAACTCTCAGAGAACGAATGACTTTCATATGGTTAATGATGAAGCTCTCGGCATATTTTTAGAATGCCAAGTTGATAACTTGCATTTTCTTGATAATTTATTGATTCGAGGAAATTTTGTAGTGGATGACTAATTCTTATAACTCGTTTAGTCGATAGACATTTCATTTACCATCCTAAAAGGAGTGATATTATGACAAAAATAAAGTTCTTGGAAAGATCAATATACTAAAATTAAAAGGGTCAACTGTTTATAAGTTCTTAGATGCTATTTGCGGGAGATGCTAAACAACATATGTATGTTCGAACAAACATTTTTTTAAAATACCCGTAAAGTGGTTATAAAAAGTAAAAATTCAAATTTCAACCGTATGGATGTAATATATATGTTATGAATATGTTGTGGATTAATTTTCACAGGAATCAGAATAATATATCATTGACATCATGTATCATCAAACTATTATTCCGATATATGTTTTGAATAGTGCTGCATATATTTGATGATATATGATGGCAATGTTATAATATTCTGATTTTTGTGAAAATTAATCTCCAACATATTCATAACATATATATTACATCCGTATGGTTGAAATTTTTATTTTTATTTTTTTTAATACGTATTTTGGGTGTGGCAAAAAAACGTATGTTGTGCATACGTATGTTGTTTAGCCACACCCGCTATTTGCATATATAAATGAAAAAATGCACAGGGGACCGTGACTAATGTTGGATTCTACGAATATTTGAGCTACAGTATAGTAATGTATGAAGCATTTAAATCTTCATATGTTTGGGATGAAATAGACACTCTAACTATTTATCAATGTTGCATTACAGCTTTTCAATTACTTTTATCAAGCTTTGTCACTGCAGATTAATAATATAGTTATTTTGTATTTCTCACATGAGAAGCTAATAGAGCATAATATATGTAGAAATAAGAAAATGATCCCTCACATGGCTTTCATTATTTCAAACAACCCTAAAGTTGACATTTCATCACCCACATCAATTTGCATATCTTATCCTCTATAGTAAATCCCATATAATAAGGCGAAATTGAGTGGAGAATATTAGTAAACGGTCAAAACTAAACCTAGCTAGGTTAAAAACCCTAAAATTTGCCATAATTGGGGCACATGTTGTCCCAAAATTAAGCTTTTTGTTTAAATCTTTTTAACCGTTTCAACGGCTAGAGTTAATTAACCACTATCAAAGGCAAGATCCAAGGAAATTGCCTGCCTTGAAATTCGTATTAAACCGGCCACTTAATTTTGAGAGCCCTTTATTAATGATTAAGTTTGACTAACACTAAGACCTTAATACAAAAAAGTTTTGTGACGCATCATTACAAGAACCAATAGAACTTGATTGATGACAATTTCAATTTAGATGTTAGGATTTAAAAGGAAAGGAAAATGACACAACTATAAGAATTTTTATACTATTTACGGTCAAGTATTTCTTTTTCATTCCTTATAGTTCTCATAACATGGAGGATACCAATGTTGGTATATTGCTTCAATATTGGTATGTTGCTACAGTATGCTTATTCTTATTAATGTTTTTTTATTGAACAAGGATAATTCTTTGTTTCATTTCTATTTTAATATCAACAAGATTCGAATTAACAATTTTCGATTTATTATAATTTGCACTCAACTAATTTGACTATAGGCCAATTGACCTTATTCTTATTATGTCTTGGGATGCATACATTATTATGATTCATTAAGCATAGTTTTTTTTTTTTAAGGAATGGTCGCAAGTTGCGGGCCATTCATTGTATTTAATTAAAGAAAATTTAACAGATACAAATTTCTTAATCCATTTACTGGTGGATTTTTGGTCTAAACTTAAGCCCTAGTCTAAGTATTGGAGATACTTCAGGAGTTGTTCATCGAGGCGATGGCTTCATCAACCGCCTTCCGAGCAATCATTAGCGGCGGTCTTTTTTTATCTTGGAAGATACGTTGGTTCCTCTCTTTCCAGATGTTCCAACAAACCGAGACCCACAATATTTCCCATGTCATCCTTCTATCCTTGGATAATCTACGTCAACATTTGAGCCAAGTTTGAATTAAAATCGTCATTGTGAAATATTATAATCGTCGTGTTGTTGCCTTGCTGGATCAATATTCGCCAGACCGAGAGCGTATATGAGCACTAGCCAAATAGGTGGTTCTTGGTCTCCATAACCAAGCCACAAAGTAAGCACCGATCATCATGGGGCCATCCTTTTTTTTCTTAGATTATCCGCCGTATTAAGCCTATCATGACTCGCTAGCCAAATGAATAACTTAACTTTAGGTGGTACCTTAAGTTTCCAAACCGGTTTTTGCCAAGCGCATTTTATACCTTGATTGATGAGGAAATCATATGTCGATTTCGCACTATATTGACCATTCGATTCTCATTTCCATAATGTTTGATTGTTGAGTCCGTTATTAAATATACTTACTTAGTAGGTCGGTAATAATTTTGTTAGGTCTTTCACAAATTATGAGACATTTTGCGAGTTAGTTTATTTTTTTGAAGAACACTAAGCCTAGTTTATTAGTTTGATTTAATGACTTTTGGTGGATTTTTTTAACCATCTTGACAAGTGGATGGTATCACAATTCACAAGTGAGATTAAGGAGTCTGGTGGTCTACTAGCACGAAAAGCAACAAATACGTGGCCTTGCTTGAAATATTTTTCATAGCATGTGAGGGTGTGTCCCACAATCGAAAGTTACTTTTTTTTCATTTCATTTGCATGGCCTAAATTCAATTAAGATCATTTTCAGACAAATAAAATCATACAAAATCAACTAAGGCCTGCCCTAAAGGCATGTTTGATTAATTGACCTACTTGAAAAGTGGGAATGAATGATCCAGAGTTTTATCACTTTTTGAAGTTTTGAAAGAATGTTAAAATCTTATATTAGTGTATAACATATTAAAACCACTCAAAACTATTTCTTTTTAGAGCCTCAAACATCACAAATCAAACATACCCTGATCACATGCATGCAAGTTTGCAATGCAACAATGACCCATACAACTAACTATTTTGGTTTAATTCTCCCAATGTTATCATGTGACTCAATTTGTCCACATTTGTGGCTTTTTCATATCTACCCTCTAAAATGTTCTTATTGGCTTTATGATTTTGTTGCTGTGTAGGTTCTATACCCTAATTTTACCAAAATAAAAAGAAAATTTGGTATTAATTTATATAAATTATACGTAACAACATAGACAGATCTTTGACTTGGAGAACCCATGCCTCCCTCTCAAGATTTTGGACAAAGTAACATATATTAGTATAATTATAGCACTTTTTTTTTTTATATATTTGATCCTCTCAATATTTATGCAAGATTAATTAGTAGTAAGAAAAAAATTTGGCCCCGTAATATGTTGAAAAGTTTTGTCACTACAAAACATTTTCACAAAGTTATTTCTAACATGATGAAATAATAAAAATGATGAATCAGAAATACAAATTATCTTGCGAAAATAGGATGTATAGACTTTTTTTGGCATTTTATATAGGTTCGCAAATTCTTCCTTTTTTGAATTAAATTCACTGATTTCGGTCAATATGTCTTCTAATGCATTTACAAATTAGGACACATGCATAATACATATGTTGCATAGACTTTTTGGAATTTTGTATACGTTTGCATTCAGCCTTTTCTGAAATTAAATTCACTGATTTCGGTCAATATTTTTTTTTTTAGTATTATCATGCATATACAATGTATATGATGCATATTATTTGAGACATTATTATCTACCTAGAACGATTTAATCATGAATTTCATTTACTAAAACAAATAATCATTCATCTAAAATAGCAGTTTGCTATTTATTCAACAAAAATAATAAAAAAACATTGCATTTTGCTAAATCTTTTGAAGGCTCAATGTATTAATAAAATGATTTGGGTCTATACATAAGTTTCTCGTTAGTGCAAAAAAAAAAAGATGCCAATTAATACCATTTACTCTGTTCATGAATGCAATGAGTTTTATATCTTATACAGTATATCTCTTCATTATGATCCATTTTGAGAGCAAATCTAGACATTTTGACAAGGAAAGCTCTTTATTATTACATCTTGAAAAAGAATGCAAGGAATATTACCTTTTCGGCTCCACCCTATTTGGTTACTCTTTTAATGCATAGATGCTAAAATGAAAATTTTCATCCATGTACCTTTATGTGAAAAATATTATGTTTTTATACTGAAGTCAAAAATGACATATCAGAATAATGGCTTTTTTTTTTTTTTTTTTTTTTTTTGAGGAAAGACATATCAGAATAATGTTATCTTAGTGAAAGCTTCAAATGAAAGCAAGAAATATACCACTGAAATTTTATAATGTACATAGAACCCAATTCCCTAATCTTAGTTAACAACTATATATTAGTTTATTAATTATTACTATTATATTTTTATATGCAATATATGAAGAATTAAAGGTTGCAAATGAAACATTGACATGTCTATAAATACCCTCTCCATAATCCAAAAACAAACCAAGCAGCTCCTTTTCTTCTTCCATATATACAATTTCAAATTTCCCCCAGTAGATCAATGGCTCTCATTTCAAAATCGCTTTTAATCACTTCTCTTGTTTTGGTCTCAATTCTTGCAATAAACCCTAATTTTTGCAATGCATTCAAATTCAAAAGCTTGAATTATTCAGATGATAATGGTGGTGGTTTACAATGGGGCTCAGCCAGCGCGACTTGGTACGGAGCCCCGACTGGTGCTGGACCTGATGACAATGGTATTATTAATTTTATAGGGGTTAATTTGCACAAATATTTTTGCAAATGTTTTAAGTAATTTGATTTTGTTTTGAAGGTGGTGGATGTGGGTTCAAAAATGTGAATCTCCCTCCTTTCAATTCTCTTATTTCGTGTGGAAACGCTGCTATTTTTAGAGGAGGCAAAGGTTGTGGCTCTTGCTACCAGGTGATAATTTAAAACTGACAAGTCAAAACTAAAAAAGAATTACCAATATTTTTCTAAAAAGAAATTACCAACTTTCAAATAGAAACTTTTAATTTAAAAGCGTTATCTCATTTGCAATACCTTGAACAAATTTTCTATATTTGCACAAACATACCTGAACCTTACCATTTTGCTCAACTAGCATTCCTATAATGTAGAAAAAGAACTTAATAAACAAATATTAACACATTATTATAAAATATCAGGTGAAATGCACAGGTCATCCAGCCTGCTCAGGCGACCCCTCGACAATTACAATCACAGATGAATGTCTGTATGGAGTCTGCTCAGATGCTGAGCATCACTTTGATATGAGTGGAACGACTTTTGGGTCGATGGCTATTGCTGGACGTGAAGACGAGCTTCGTCACGCTGGAAGAATGGCTATTCTTTTTGCAAGGTTTGTTTTTGTAAAAATACATTTCACAAAGGGGCATTTTGCTTAAGTTGACTTTATAGTTGGGTATTGAATAGTAGTACAGTATTAAATGAGATAAAACTAAAAGTTAAAATTAAAACATGAACAAATTCTCTTTTTCTCAATTCATAAAGGACTCATAGCCCTAATTCTTTGTGGTCGAACGAGTTGTGTGGCTTGTGCAACGATCTTCAAGGCTCTAAAAAGAAGGAAAAAATATTGAATTTTCTAACTATTGTTAATTTTTCAGGGTTCCCTGTAACTATCCTGGATTGACCGTCTCATTTCATGTGGAGGAAGGCTCAAACCCGATGTACCTCGCAATCCTGGTTGAGTATGCAGATGGTGACGGTGATCTGTCTCAAGTCGACGTTCTTGAAGGAACGCAAGGTGCCACGTGGACACCATTACGTCAATCTTGGGGCGCCATTTGGAGATTGGACTCTAGCCATCCTCTTCAGGGTCCGTTTTCAGTTAGAATTACCACCTTAACTTCGGGAAAAACCCTGGTGGCACAGAACGTTATTCCCGCAGATTACGTGCCTAACTACACTTATAGATCCGTTGTCCAATTCAATTCTTGATAATTGATGATGTAATTGGAGGAATTAAGGGCTCTTGTAATGGGGTATATTTAGCTTGATTGCTTACCATTCATTATGGTAGGCTTTATTTAGTTATTTATAGAAAATGAATAAGATGGTGGAAAGTTGTGGAGGCAGTAATACACATGCTCTCCCCTCCATCGTCTATTTATTATGAAAGATTTGTGTGTTTTTAAGTAATGTTACATCTACTTATTTATACATATTACGGTAATACTAATTTTATGCGGTTCGTTTCGTACATTTTACCTGAATAAGTCGCCAAAAACAAAATTTAATTGCCAACAAGTGATAACATCACCCAGACACATTTTGTTCCACTAAACTTTTGATGTTTTAAAGAGGATTGTGAAAAGAGATACAATGAGTCAGGGGCGATATTGAAGACAAGTATCAATACTTACTATCATGTAAACTTGCAAAGAGATTTATTCTACTCAGGAAATATTATAAATAAATTAGGCCCTGATATACAAATATGTTATAATTAAGGGGTCCTCATGTAAAACTAAAAGGAGCTAAACCAATAACCATTAACCACCCAACAAATGATTCATACATGGTGGTTAGAAAAAGACAACTAACCAACACGGGCTTTAAAAAGGTACAAGGATTGGTTCTAGTTAGTTCTGTCTAGCACTTTACTATGTGTTCATCTATGTAGCTTTGGGTCAAATTTCGGCACATATTTATGTAGTTTGTTTAGTGTTTTTAATATATTAATCACTAAATGGAATTTGAAATCATTTTTTATGTGAGACATGATTTGGAACTTCAAAATAGGAGATAAATTGAATATTTGTTTTGTGTATCTGGAAAATTAAGAGGACTTGGATATAAAATAACAATAGAGATAACAAAATCGGAGTTGATCCTAATGAAACTCGAGTATAAATGGATCCTGACTTGATATTTACTTCATGATTTCTATGAATTTAAAATAATCAATGTGTAAATTTACTAAATGTTAATACACATTTAGGTACTTCGTTAACAAATTAAGTAGTAGTACCTAATCCTCCTTTGAATCCATCTAATTAATTTGACTTGATCTTTTCTTAATTTTTATACGTGTTGGATGCTGATCAAGTGTACTTGCTACATACACATTTTAATCTGGTTCATCAAATTTTGTTATAATTATTACAAGTTTTTAAAATTAGATTGCTAATTAAGACCTATTTTCTCATAAAATCAAGGGCAACTAACAGAGGATTCATTTATCTTGTTATGTCACATAATTATTTAGTCTGGTCAAGTTTTCATACGTGGAGATTATAAAGAGACAAATAAGAAGAGAGCTTAGATATGATGAGAATATATGTGATGTGCATGTGATACATTGGCCCATGTGCTTGTATGATGTATCATTATTTTTTCTCATGTCTTCAAGTAGATTGTCACGGTCTCAAAAACTACAAAACAAGAAGGGACCAACTGTACCACAATTCTGTGGCTATGATTTCGGTTTGGACTCCGAAGAATATGCAAAAATAACCCTCCAGTATGCCTAATTTCAACCCTCCATGCTTAAAATACTTAAAAAGATGATCCTTGGCATCATATCTCTTAAATTGGGTCTAAAAAATATTTATTGGGATAGTATGACACTTGACCTGTAACAATGATACAAGATTAAACCCATCTCGAGCAAACTTTCAAAAAAAATGATACAAGATTAAAAATAACATGTGCATTTTGCAAAAATTTCTTTTTTTACTCCAAGTTTTTTTCCTTCAACACTTCTAATATTCATTGGAAAAAATTGCATCATTACAATTACAAGTCAGAAAATAAACTTGCTAAACCCTAGCTACCACTCCCTAGGGTTTAAAACACAAATAGATCCTCTTTTGTCAAAACAAAAATATTGGGCATACTCACTCCACTAAATCTCAATTGCTAAAGTTCACATTAGACTCATAAACCATATTCGGCTTCCAATTCGTCGGAATTACATTGGATGCCACCAAGGTTTTTCCGGTAAGGGTGGTCAGCCTGATCGAAAACGGGCCCTGTAGTGCATGTGTAGAGTCCATTCTCCAGATTTTACCCCACGACTGCTTAAAAGGGGTCCAAGCACCCGAAGCGCCTTCTTTCAGTTCGACCTTTGAGAGGTCGCCTTCTCCGTTTTGGTACTCGATCAGGACGGCTAGGTACATTGGGTTCGATCCGACCTCAATGTGGAATGCAATGTTATGACCACGATAGTTGCATGGAACCCTAGAAAAATGAAGAAAATATTTAAATTATTGTGTTTGCAAGTGAAAAATATAATTTTGGTACACTAAAAGACCATTTTTGAAGGAGATTTTAATTTGTAATGTAAAAGTGACAGTTTATGGAAAGGTATATCTTCAATTTGTTTTCCCAATTGCTATAGTATATGTAACTTTTAGTCATTCAAGTGGAGACTTTCCCAAAAAATTTCCACTTTTTGGTGGCCATAGTATATTATATCACAAATTAATTGTGGATCAAAATTTTCTACTCAATAAACTCTAAAGTACTACAGGAATTATTTATACCTAGCAAATTCAACAGCAAGTCTCCCAGCGTGGCGAAGATCATCTTCTTGACCGGCAATAGCCATGGATCCAAACGCGATACCACTCATGTCAAAATGAAATGGTGCGTCAGCACATGCGCCATACAGACACTCGTCAGTGATCACAATCGTCGAGGGTTTTCCTGAGCATGCTGGATGGCTGGTGCATTTAACCTGAGAGAATTAGCAAACCGTACAAATTATTAGACCATGATTCTGATTGGTTTAATTTTACATGATCAGGTGAAAAATTGATTTTTTCAATATTAGAGTTAATATTTCATTTATATGACTAATTACCTGATAGCAGGCACCACAACCTTTGCCCCCTTTGAAGAGGTTAATGTTTCCACATGATGTCAATGAATTGAAAGGGGGGAGATTCACATTTTTGAACCCACAACCTCCACCTACAATTTCATAAAAAAAGATTACTTGGTTGATTAACTATTGCATATTACATATTAATCCTTCACTTTTATGATGGTTCTACTAACGTGTGAAACACAATTTTCATGTATATATTTTTGTTTTAATTAAAATATTTTTTCTATATATATACTGATCATACATTTGTATAAGATGCACATAATTTATATAAATAAGAACAATTGTTATGTACCATTATCCTTGGGTCCTGATCCTCTCGGATCACCATAAAATGTCGCGCTCGCTGAGCCCCATCCTGACACCACAGCCATAGATGCGTTCAAGCTTTTCGGATTTAAAGCAGAACAACTAAAAATCGTGGTAAAAGCAACCAAAATAAGCAATGAAGAGGAAAGAGATTTGTGAATGAGAGGAGCCATTTTCGCCTCGATTATATTTCTACCAAATCAAGATGCTGTCAAAGAGAAGGATGATTTTTTTTCGTAATAAGATCGATTAATTTATACACGAACTTTAACGGAATAGTGATGAGGTGGCTACTCTCGCAACCAGTCGGATTGAGATGTTACTTAATTTCGTGAAACAAATTACCTATCTTATTAATGCAAAGAGTTGTTTGTAACGTGTGTTTTAAAAGAAAACAGTTTTTTATCGCCCTGTGTTACACTGGTGGTGAATGGTGATTGTAAATGTTTGTGAAGAGAGATAGATGACTGTTACGCTTAAGCTTAAGTACGTGGTAGATATAGCATTAAAAAAAATAAGTACTTAGTAAATATGTTTGTATAGTTTTTCTTTTCTCATTTTGTAAATAATTTTTTGTTTAATAAAAAATTGGACGACTTATGAGACTGCTCCAAATATTAAAAAAAAATGTTTGCATCCATGGAAAATAATTAAAAAAGGCCCAAACTGTTGAAAAGTAGGAAAATATGAGTGTTTAAAATGCAAAATTTGGGGTTAATTTCTTGATGTAATCTCTTCAAATGCTTTCTCCTCGATTAATTTATTTTGGGAGGATATATCCCTTTACAATTTAATTAAATTCCAGAATAATTATACAAGTAAAACAAAATGTGCATTATGCCTTGTTAAAGTTTGAGTAGTGTAATATGATTCAATAAAATTAAACAGAATCAATAAAAAGCCAAGATGATGTGATTTTACAAAAAAACACGATCGACTATGAAAACACGTATGAGTAGTAATTAGATCAATAACTTACTCCAATAATAGAAAATTGAGACAGTTAGTCAGGTAGAAAAATAGTCAAATCATTCCAATAATAGCAAATAGAGTTAACTGAAAAAAAAAATCGAAGTTTCAAAACACAAAAATGATATTCATAAATGAAAAAAAAAAAAGTAAAAACACACAAAAGTACTCTGTCAATTCACAAAAAAAATCATCCCACAAAGAATCAATCGAAGAAAATAAATCAGCAACAACGGCAAGGAATCTAACAGAAAGAAAAATTAAAATGAAAATGGAAAATGAAGATCAAGATACAGAAATAGAAATAGAAACCGAAACTTATTTACCGTATCCTCCTCTTCCAAACTCTCCAATGTCAGGCGTTACAGCGATAGCTAGTCTACCTGGGATGACACGTCAGCATTTTTCCCACAATGACTCACAAGTTTCAGTTGGCTACAAGTTAACGAAATGCGAATGGGAGGATCTATTTGTAATTATTGGTCTTGTGATGGTGCAACTTACAAATGCGGCGTATATGGTATTTTTGGCGCCCTTGTTGTCACAAGGACTTAATCCTTTGTTTCTCGTTTGTTTTGGAAGCCTGGCTACTGGGGTTTTCACTTTTCCTTTCGCGTTTTTGTTCGAAAGGTATTTATTTATTTTTTTGGTATGTTTATTATGTTTTTTTTTCTGATTGGAGAAATTCAGAAGTTTTGGTTTACTTCTGTTATTTGTTGCTAATGGAATTTGAAATTGTGGTTTTGGTAGGAGGAAATGGCCTTCTCAGATAAAACTCACGATGATGTTGAAGTTCATCCTTCTAGCTTTGGGAGGGTAAGGTTTTTATTTCTTAATTTATGCTTGACAAATATATGTCACATATCTATGTATAATTGAAGATTTACATAAAAAAATATATTTCTTAATTGAAGATGTACATATTTTATACACCCACATGTATATATGTATAATTTAATAATTTAACTGATAAAAAAACAATTTAATAGTTTAATTTGATGTTCATATGTAAATAGGGTGACTTCATTTCAAGCCTTAATGATGGTAGGAATCAAGAAAACATCTCCGGCCATCGCCGCCGCGATGCCCAACCTTGCTCCGGGCATCATCTTCATAATTGCAGCATGTCTTAGGTCAGAAACCCTAATTTTATTCATCTCATATGTTATGAAAATACCTTACATGGTATTAAACGGTTTAAACCTACTATTTTAGGTTTGAGAAAGTTGATGTAAAATGCATCTACACAAAAGCAAAGATAATAGGGACCTTGTTGTGTTTGGGTGGGGCCATTTCCTTGAGCTTCCTTCAAACCCCTTCGACGATGCTAAACGCACCAAAAGATCTCCATAATGAATGGATTGTCGGTTGTATCTGTCTTCTCGGTGCAGTTCTTGTCGTCTCATGCAATACCGTCCTTCAGGTGACTTATCTATATAATAAAGTGCATATTTGTTGTTCCAATCCGAATTACAACAAAATTATAAATTATTATAAGTTTTTGATTAATGAACTTATACATCGACATTTTATAACAGGCCGCGACTATGATAGACTTTCCGGCACCTTTCACACTATGCAGTGTGACATCAATACTTGGCGCGGGTTTTACAGCGATATTTCAGGTGATGGTTGAAGGGAAAGTCGACATGGGCTCTCCATCCATCAACCCTAGTTTTGTTATTGGACTTGTTCTTTTGGTACCATCTTTCTCTTAATTTCACATCAATATTTATATAATAATTATGCACGCTTATAGTATTAAGTTATATTGAATTTGTCTTTTATTGATATGTTTAGGGAAGTGTGGTGAGCTCAATTTGTGTAGCATTTAATACATGGGCAGTGAAAAAAAAGGGACCAGTCATGGTCTCTATGTTCAGCCCTACATCCACTGTTGGCTCTGTAATTTTCTCTGCCATTTACTTGCACCAAATTGTCAAATTTGGAAGGTAATTTTTTCATTCTTTCTGTGAAAAAAAACTAAAACAGATGTTAATTTATGATAATATGAACTAAATAACTTTTTGGTTAATTTTTTTTTTTTTTTTGGCAGTGTACTTGGAATGATTATTCTATTTACGGGTCTATACATAGTTCTGTGGGCAAAAAAGAGAGAAAATATTGCCCCATTTTACACAGATGAAGAAGCCTCAAAGAGGACTGATGTAGAAGCTCCACTTCTAGCATAATTTTTCTTTTGTTTTTTCCAATTTTCCCCTTTTTTCCCTATTTTTCTTGAGTTAATATGATGTTTGTATCATAATCTCTTGTATATATATTCTTTTTGTACTGTAATTGTTAAAAAAAAATTCTTAGTTGCTAGATTGAAATAAAAATAACAAAGCATTAATGCAGCATGTATGTGTGTACCATGTACAAGCACAAAGGATACCAAAAATTACAAAACAATGTACAAATTTTTGGGGGAAAAAATACAAAGATGTTAAATTATAATAGGCTTTAAAAAAACTAAATAGATTATAAATAACAGACTTTAAAAAAATAATAATAATTTATAAATATGTTAAAAATCAGCTGAACCGGGTGCGCGAGGAAACGGAATTGCATCTCTTATATTATCCAATCCAGTTGCAAATTGCACGAGTCTCTCAAATCCAAGTCCAAATCCAGCATGTGGCACTACAAAATTAATTCAAAAAAATAATAAATAAAAAGGTAAATTATTATTTTTAATAAATAGAAAAATATGAAAGAAATGCCTGAGCCGTAGCGTCTTAAATCAAGATACCACCAATAGCTCTCTTTATTCAAATTTAATTGATCTAAACGTGTTTCTAAATAATCCAATCTCTCTTCTCTTTGGCTTCCACCTATTAATTCCCCTACCTAGAATTAAATTAATTCAAAAATTAAATTAAATCAATAAACACCAAACTAATCTAATTAAAATAAATAAATAAATTTTAGGTTTTCTTACTCTAGGAACCAAGAGATCCATGGCAGCTACTGTTTTTCCATCGTCATTTTGCCTCATATAAAACGCCTTAATTTCCTTCAAAAATTAAAAAATATATTAATATAGTGAACATATATTATTTTAATTTATTCTATTGTGATATAAAATTACCTTAGGATAATCTCTGATAATTACAGGACTGCCACCAAATACATTTTCAGTGATATATCTCTCATGCTCACTTTGCAAATCCAACCCCCACTTTACCTATATTTATTTAACCTTGCATATCATTATTTTTTATAATTAATATTAAAATTGTGAATATATTATAATTGATTACCGGAAATTCAAATTTCTTTTTTGATTTGATTAGTAAATCAATTGCATCAGAATATGATAACTGCACAAAGTTCTTCTCAACCACATCCTGTAAAATAAAATAAAATAAAAAATAAAATATGATTTTTTTAAAATAATATTACTATAATTACTTTTTAAAGTAATAATTTCAAAAATATTTACATTTAGGCGATTAATAATTCCTTTCTCAATCCATTTATCAAAGAATTCCATATCTTCTTTACAGTTTTCCAAAACATACTTAACCTGTAATTATCGGAAATTTAACAATGACATAAATGCATTTGTTAAAATAGTAATTAAAATATTAAAATAATAAAGAGAAAAGACATACTACATACTGGAGATAAGCAGTTGCACATGCCATGTCATCATTCAAATCAGCAAATGCCAATTCAGGTTCTATCATCTTTTTATTAAATAAAAAAAAATTAACTTAAAAAAAGATAAATAAAAGTAAAATAATAATTAGTAATAATTATACCCAAAATTCAGCTAGATGCCTTGAAGTATTGGAGTTTTCTGCCCTAAATGTCGGACCGAAAGTGTAAATCTACATATTAATAAAATAAAGGTGAAATCAACAAAAAATTGAAAAGAAATTAATTTATTATTTAAAAAAGGTGAGATAAATATATATACATCAGATAAAGCACAAGCATATGTTTCACCATTCAGTTGCCCTGACACAGTCAAAAATGCCGGTTTTCCAAAAAAGTCCTTGCAAAATAAAATATAATATAATATTGATGAAATTTATTTCATTTTTTGGAAAACAAAAAGTGTATTGAAATGCAAGTACCTGTGACCAATCAAGTTTGCCATCCTTTTTGGTAGGAATTTTATCAACTGTGAAATTATTTTCAGTATCATTCTGTATCTGCAATATAAACATAAAATAATCAGTTCACTTTACTTCTCATAAAAGCACAAAAAAAAAAAAAAAAATAAAACTCAAACTTCCATGAATTATACTAAACTTATAATGCCACTATTAATTTTTTTTTTTTTTTTGCTTTTTTGGTCATTATCCAACACCCAAATCTTTTGTGAATATTTCAAGGTTCTTTTTGAAATATTCAAAAAACACAGGGGTATTTTCAAAAATTCCCCTTACAAAAATAATAAACAATAATATTTAAATACCAAAGTTGTAACGCAAAATTGCTCTCCAGCCCCTTCACAATCTGAGGCCGTAATAATGGGGCTCGAAACCCAAACAAATCCATTCTCTTGGAAAAATTTATGTGTCGCAAAAGCCAGTGCATTTCTCACTCTTGCAACCTAAATAAAATAAATATCTCAGGAAAAAATAAAAATACAAAAAGGTGAATTTACAAATTAGTCCTTGTAAAATGTTGAAATACCGCACTGAAGGTATTTGTGCGGGGGCGTAAATGGGCTATGGTTCTTAAATACTCTCTTGTTGCTCTCTTTTTCTGTATTGGATATGTTGGCTCACTTTTCCCAATCTGTAAATAAAGAAATTATTAATATAATTAATTAATTAATACGGTAAAAGAAAATTCAGAAAAAAAATACCGTTAAAAGTTTTGTGACTTTCAGCTCGATTTTTTGTTTAGAACCTTGACTAGGCACTACTGTACCGAAAATCTGTACTGATGCGCCAGTTGTAATTGCTCCAGATTCAATCTGATAATTTAAATTACACAAAGATTGAAATTTTACGAAGAATTTGAACTTAGAAAATGAAAATAAATGAAGAAATAAATCGAAAGATGAATAAATAAAAACCTGGTCGTAGCCTTCTGAATCAGAGGAAATTACACATTGCATGTTGGACAAGCACGATCCATCATTCACCTAAATATATACATACATATTATATAAATCACATTATGCAAATTAAACTAAGTTATGAGATGCACATAAACCGTTCGACCAAATACCTCAATGAATGTAACGCTGCTCTGAACACGACAAGTTCTCACCCAGCCTCTAAAACACAGCTCCTTACCAATCCAGCTCGCTCCTCCATCCTCTCCCCCTTTCACTTCCTCAATCCTCAGCCTCTTCTGAAACTCCTTCACTCTCTCTCCCGCCGGAACCGCCACCTCAGCAGGGCCCGCCACCGAGCCTGCGCAGAACAGCCGGCGGTTCAAGCCGCCGGCAGGGACGAGCAGAGGAAGAGAGTGGGAAATCCGGCGGAAATGGGTGGAGAGAAGCGAGGCGGCGGCCCGGCGGCTGATTCCGGCCATGTTGAATGCCATTGCCATCGTTCTATTCTATCTCGTAATGGTTTTTCGAGAGAGAGAACAGAGATAGACTGTGAGGATTTCAAATCCTGATTTCGTTTATAACTCGGAATTGAAATCCTGGTTTTTGGTTAGTCGTTACTTGTCACTACAGTCCAATCCAAGCAAGTAGAATCCAACAAATCCATCCGATTTAAAATATTTGTATAAACCTGGGCTACTGTAGAAGAGTACACGACAGTAGTGGAGTGAACGGTAAATAATTTGGACCAGGTTTAGATAACTTATAGATCAATGCCAGACTTGCTTCTTATTCCTTTCTTTTTCTCGTACTGACCCTGAAAGTTGGCATAATTACATCTGTAAACAAGTGTTATTGATTGAGGGAGAGGGAATGGAAGGAGAAAATGGAGAGAAGAAGAGCGTGGTTGAAGGATCGATTCAAGGTTACGAGTCTCTGCATAGCCTGCTTGAAGCCAACTTGAAGCCTGAGCTTTTCCAGGTTCGCTCTCTTTTCTTCTATCTCACTATTTTTGAGTTAATTGAATTACTGTTTGATGTGTTGGTGAGTTTTTATACTTTTTTCTTTTGAATAAATTGAGAGTGAGTTATTATACTTGATTTCAGAAAGAATCATGCTTTTTGTGTATTCTCCATGTATTGTGTATTTACAATTTTGACAATTTACAATGAATTTTTGAGATATTTATTCAATTCTTCTAAACAGGAAGTAAGTCGGATGCTATTAGGACTGAATTGTGGATCCCATCTTGGGCGTATAAAATTACCAGATGAAGCAATTTCTCTTTCTTCAAAACATAATTTCGATCTACAGGTACTTTTCAATTTTCATCTCAATCAACATTCTTTTCAATTTTCCAAATATTAGTGTTAGTCAACTCAGTCATATGTTCTAAAATTCCTTTCGTTTCATCTACATTTTTTCTATTGTTTTTTTTTTCTCTGTAAAGGGTTTTTCATTTAAAGCTGACGAGGAGATGACGAGACAGCCGAGAATCACGCGAGTGGGGCTGATTCAAAACTCCATTTCTCTCCCCACAACAGCTCACGTTTCAGATCAAAAAAGAGCAATAATGGATAAATTAAAACCCATTATTGACTCAGCCGGTCTTTCAGGCGTAAACATCCTTTGCTTACAGGTACCCAAAAAATACACATAAAAAATATAAAAACTCAAACTTATTCATTTCATTTTTTATACATTTTTTTTACAACAGGAGGCTTGGATGATGCCATTTGCGTTTTGTACGAGAGAGAAGAAGATATGGTGCGAATTTGCGGAGGAAATTGAGGGAGAAACGACTCAATTTCTTCAGGGGCTTTCGCGTAAATATAACATGGTTATTATCAGTCCTATTTTGGAGAGAGATTTGAGTCACGGCGAAACCATTTGGAATACAGCTGTCGTTATTGGAAACCGTGGAAACATAATCGGTTTCCACCGAAAGGTTTTACTTTTACTGTTATATTTTCTCTCTCGTATTTATATTTTCTCTCATATATATTCCCTCATTCATATATATTATATAGGGCATATCAGTAGTACTGCATATATACCATTAATTAACTCATTATGATTGCTACAATTTGAGTTTTTCAATAATGACGGACTTTTTTTCGCAATTTTAAATAAGACAGGGTCATTTTTGCAATTTAGTAATGATTCAGTGTCATTTTCGCAAATTTCCCTAAAAATAAAATAATAAAAAAATTATGTGGCTTGACTGCCACATAAGCTCGGTTCTAGTCTCGGCTCTTCTGTGTTCATAGCTATTCATGTCTAGCAACTATCTACTCAAACCGACCTCTATTTCTTTTCCACATCAAAAATATAAAACAACAAAATAGTAATAATAACATTTCTTTTACAGAACCACATACCTCGAGTGGGGGACTTCAACGAGAGCACGTACTACATGGAGGGCAACACAGGCCACCCGGTCTTCGAGACCGAATTCGGAAAAATAGGAATAAACATTTGCTACGGACGACATCACCCCTTGAATTGGATGGCCTTCGCACTCAACGGTGCTGACATCATCTTCAATCCTTCGGCTACCGTCGGCGAGCTCAGCGAGCCCATGTGGCCCATCGAGGTAAATAAAATAATGTTATTAATGATGAGAGAAAATTGCGAAAAGAAACTCCTTGTATGCACCACTGTTTTAATTGTCACCAGCACGTCGGAATTCAGAAAGGTATAACAGAATTAGAAAATGGTATATTATATATGGAAAGGTAGAATGAATATATAAAAAGATATGATGCCTCCCATAACAAATGTTGATCCCGATCTTCCGGAATGCCGTTATATCTGACACTGTTACTTACCTCATCTTAATCAATATATTTTAACAAAATTAATTTTGCATGTAATATTTTCAAAAAAAGAACTAACTTTTCTGAATATTTTAAAAATTCCCTCACTTTTTAGATTCCTTCAGAAAAAAATCCTCAAGTGGATTGAATTCTTTCAGTGAAGGTTTTTCTAAGGAATCTGAAAAATGAGAGATTTTTTTAAATATTCAGAAAAGTTAGGAGTTTTTCTGAAAAATTATTATCAATAATAATTATTATTTCTTTTTCCGTTTCCAAGGCGAGAAATGCGGCAATAGCAAACAGTTACTACACCTGCTCAATCAACCGGGTCGGATCCGAAACTTTCCCTCACCCGTTCACCTCTGGTGACTCTAACCCGGCCCACAACACATTCGGCCACTTTTACGGCTCTTCTTTCATCTCCGGTCCAGATTCGTCCTGTACACCGAGTCTATCCAGGTTTAGAGACGGATTGTTGGTTTCTGATTTGGATTTGAATTTGTGCAGGCAGGTTAAGGATAAGTGGGGGTTTAGGATGACGGCGAGATACGAGGTTTATAGGGATTTGTTGGAAAAATATGTGAGTCCGGATTTTAAAGCACAGGTTGTTGTGGACCCCGCTCTCAGTAAGAAGGCGTTGTGATTTTCAGTTGCTGTGAATGTAAAACGTTTGATGATAAAAATGTACTTAGTTTCTGAAGTTGGGAAGTTGAATTCGGCTTGGAAAATTTGGTGCTAAATGGTTGTTTGCTTTGTAAAAAAAAATATCTGTACAAATTGTGTTTATGGTTTGTGAAGTTAATAAAGTTGCCTAGTGATATGCGATAATGTGTGAGATGTGGCCAAAATTTGATAGTAAAAATGTACTTTTATGATTTGTCATATTAATAAAAATGGCACCTTTGTGTACTTCTATGATTTATTGTATGTGAAAATTGTGCTTGTATATTTTTATTTTCTGTTGGTTTTTGTTGGGGAGTTGAATTCAGCTCGGAAAGTTGGGTGCTGAACGGTTGGTTGCTTGCTTTGTCAAATATGTTTACGAATTATGTTTATGATTTGTCAAGTTAATAAGATTGCCTGATATTGTTGAAGATTCTTACACGTAGTAAAAATTAAAAATCTGTTAATTTGAGTGTTGTCTCCTTTCTGGTTTTCCATGATTTGTATTTTTGCTTGAAAAAAAAAAAAAGGTGATTACTTGTATGCCTTTCACTTTTGGTTGTATTGTACTTACGATCATCGATTCTATTTCTAACGTTAAATTTTGTTTTGATATTAACAAGACTACATAAAATAATTAAAAAAATGAATACGAGAGCACCAGTGGTCTAGTGGTAGAATAGTACCCTGCCACGGTACAGACCCGGGTTCGATTCCCGGCTGGTGCATTTTTTTTCCCCCCAACTTTTTTTTCAGTCCACGCCCACTGAATCATTCAGTTTTTAGTCCACGCCCACTGAATCATTCAGTCTGAATGCCTTTTTTTTCTTTCTTAAATATAATTTTTGAGCAAATTGAGTTGAGTGGTTAATAAGTAAATATAAGTACCATTTTTCACCTGAAAGGGTCATCTAATCAAAGTACAAGCAACTCATTTAATGGCATTGTTAACTAATGATTAGGACATAGGACATCTATGATGTGATTAGATGAAATTAATTATCATTCAAAGGTTTTTTATTTAATCCGTCTTATATATAAGAAAAGATCAACCAAAACACATCCATGTTAGTTAAGAACATCACCTATGATTCAATCTAGTTGATTGAGTTAATCCTACTTTAAAAAGATTAATAGAGTTAATATCCTGTTACTTTAAGCGTGCCCCTCTTAGATACTAATTCCATATTTGTATCATTGTCATGGATTTAATTAATTAAAAACTCGGCCATAGCAGTTAGATTTCGATTAGCAACAAAAACACAACCCTAATATTAAATTATCCTCTTGAACTCGTGTTACCAACTACTATTTAAGCAAACAAAACAACTTTACTATTAACTAGTATATCTTTTATGATCTTTAATGTAACCAACTGCTTTGAGAATCAGTTTTATAAATTGACTATAAAAAATTATTTTTGATTTTTTGAAAATAAATTATGGGCATGTTTGATTTGAGGTATTGTAAGATACATTGATATTGTAAATACATGGACCCACTGATCCATGGATTTGATGATCCATGTGATTTGTTTGATCAGGTGGATTTGATGATTATGAATTTGAATTTTAACTAAAGTTATAAGATGGTAATTGTTGAGTAATTAAATAAAATTATATATCAATTTTTAATTAATTTTGAAAAATAATAAAACGTAACAATAATAATAGTTATAATAATGAAAAATAATTATAATAAATAATTATAATGATAATAATAAATAATTATAGTAATGATAATATTAACAGTAAATAATAAAAATAATACAATAATAAATAATAAATAATAATAATAATAATAATAATAATAATAATAATAACAACAATAAACAATGATAATATAATATAATATAATATATTTATAAGTTGGTGTATTTTGTAATCCAAATTTTTGAATGTATTATAAAATCCCTTGATTTGAGCTATCAAATCCATGAATTCTTTAAAATATATCAAATTAAACAAGAAATTTTCTATAGAATCCTGTATTTACAAATACAATCCTCTAATATACACCAAATCAAACATACCCTATAAAGAAAACTTCTAAGAACTAAAAAAGAAAGCTTTATGACTTATGAGTCCAACAGAAAATAATGAACCTACCCTACCGAGATATGATAAATAAATGAGCATGTAGGGATTATGGGGTAATCATTTGGTGAATCCAAGATAGAAGATCTCGCTAGATAGACAGAGCACTTTTCTGAATTAGCCCTTCTTTCACAAATTATATATGTTAAATAATAAGTTGTTTTATCAAAAAAATTCAAAAGATTAGCATTTTCACAAATTTCATGAAAACAAGTGTAAAAGAAATCTTTTAAATGGGGAACTTTCAAAAAATGTGATAAATCACAATATTGTGAGAATAAGAGGTTTACTTCAAAGACTAGATCTAGCCTAGAATCATTACTTTTGTCTAATTTTCAAGATAAGATAGTCACAATTACATGATAAGACATTCATTCTATCTTTTTACCTTGAAAGGAGAAAAAAAACGCTATGTACACTTGTTTTACATGTGAAAATTCTATAACCAATAAAATTTTCCTCGACTTCATGCGAAGAATAAATTTCTAAAAGGCATTTTCATGTCGAATTTTTAAAGACAATTAAAAAAGAACTCAGATGAAATAATTTAATTTTTGGCTAATTTATATTGTGAATTGTGACTTGCAGTTTTTTTGAATAAGTATATGACTCTTACAATTTACACCGAGAACATCCACCGTTCTAAATATATTGCTAAATTGATTTTGGTGAAAAAGGGTTCTTTTTTTAAGAGGAAAAAATGTTCTTTAAGAAAATGTAGAATATAATATAATACAGAACTCAAGTTTCTCAAGAGGCGGCTATTTACACTAGCGATATCATTCAATTCAATATGAAATTTTTATTAGTGTCATATATATAGAGTAAATCTAAAATAATTACTCTAGTATCGGGGTCATGTTATTTATAACTTTTTAGTGCTTGAAAAATAAGAAGTCCTAGATATCATACCTAATTTTTTATAAATATTTTTGACCCCACTCTATATATATACACATATGTTATATGTATATTTTCATATAGCTAAGATCTTAAACAAGACAACAAGACATTTATCAAAGAGACAAACTGGGTACAAATTAGGTCCCTAAAAGAAACGTGTAGAGCACAGAAGAAAAGAGGATCCTAAGCCGTCTTTGGTAGGCCTAACCTAACATCACCTGTCAATTTTCATAAGAGCCTCTATCGCACTCCAATTCAATCACAGAAGATGAACAATTAAATTGTTCTAAAAATGAAGAATTTATAATATGTCATAGATATTTAAGATAATTGATAAACTTAAGTAATTAATATTCACATATAAATAAGATTTATTTTTTTCCATTAATCTCAATTTCTCCATCAACATATACAATTTTGACAAATAAAGGTTATGAACAGTCTAAGTATTATAAAGACAAAATATATAATGTACATATTATAGTATTAATATATTATTGTAAATGTCGGTTTCATTAAGAAAAAAATATTTTTCATGTCCCAAAATCAAGGCTTTCTCCTCTCCATGCCTCCAACTCTTTTTCATGTGCAAATGACTGTTTGGTTAGTTGTTAGAGTAATTACATGTATAGTAAAAAATAATAAGTTCAAATCTCAACAAATACAAACTTACATAGTACATATTTAGCAAACTCTCTCAACCCATTAAATATGAGTTGAATCTAAAATAATTCTTCTTCTGTAGCGAATCAAAGTTAATATAATATAATATATATATATATATATATATATATATATATATATATATATATATATATATATATATTTTCTTGTTGAAAATACATTACCTATGTTGCGCGAGATACTTCAAAAATCCAGTTGTATCGTATCGGATACCGTATCGGACACGCCACGCGGCGTATCATAATATTTTATTCCAAAATAATACCTGATACTTCACAGATACTTACCGTATCCACATCGGATACTTCCAACACAAAAATATTTATTCTTAAAATATATGATTACATATATAAAATCAATAAAATAAGATTAAGACATCATTATTTAATTAACCATAGCAAATAAATATTCTACATTAAGATATTTCTATAATAACAAGTTTTTAGTATCTCCTACATTAAAGTCTAATATCTAAATATATATAAATTAATTAAATATATAAAATATAATTGATAAATAATAAAATAATATATAAATTGCCATATCTCGTGTCCTAGATTTTTTAAGATTTGCCGTATTGCCGTATCCGTGCCACATAGTGCATTACCAATTTAAATTATATGATTTTTTTTTAATCTCAAAAAAAAATATATGAAATTTAATAACAAATAATACACATGATTAAAACTACTGAAAAAAGAAGAAACATACTAAATCACTTTTATTAGTGCACTCATATTGCATTTCTAGTGACTTATATTGTCATAATTATAGACATATCTTTATATTATTCATTTTTTAATGTGATATTGCATCACAGTATAATGCTGCAATATACACAATGCTTTTTCTATCCAAAAAACTTATATTTTTTAGAAAAAAAAAAAAATTACTTATTGTCACATTTTTCTAAAATCATATTCATTTAAATACCACATTAAGTTTTCAAGACTAAAAAATACTATCTAACACTAAATAATGTCCAATGCCCCGATTATACCTTCAAATTTTCATTCACTCATTTATGTTTATAATAGTATTCAAACTCCAAAGAGCTAAAATCTACAACTATTATGAGTTGGGGACAAAAATGAAATCTTCA
Organism: Juncus inflexus; assembly: GCA_024447665.1. Classification (NCBI taxonomy): domain Eukaryota; kingdom Viridiplantae; phylum Streptophyta; class Magnoliopsida; order Poales; family Juncaceae; genus Juncus; species Juncus inflexus. The sequence continues at coordinate 11,712,987 of JAJHPC010000013.1, read as the reverse complement.
AAATGGGAGATCAGAAATAATGTCCTGAATATGCGCAAAATAGTCTAAGTTAGTGAGTCCCACTGACAGGTAAGCTTTGGGACACGACTCGTGCTGCGTTACCGTTCATGCACTTCTCTGCAGTTCTAGACTACACCAGGTGTACGTACTCTCTCGTCAATATGGTTGCCTACTTTCATATGTTTCATATGCACTGAGTCTATGTGAGAGTTTGAAATAATAGTGGGGGTGAGATTTGGTGCTGTTTAGGCCCGTTTATGACGTCACCAGGATCTTTTGTTAGTACCGCGGATCATCATTGGATTTTGAAACGAAAATTTAAAATTTAAATATTTAGAGATTCAAACTTTGAGAAAATAGCCACTTTATTTTGTTAATTAGAATTAGCCTTTTGGTCTTTGGTCTTTGTGTTACAGTACAATGAAGAATTCAAGATGCCTCAGGAGATGAATTTTATTGTTAAAACAGTCTTTTGCTTGAAAAGAATAAAACTGGTCCTTAAAAACCAACATTGTTTAAATAAACAAGTAGAAAAGTTAATGTCTCTCTCTGAGTTCTTTTTTAAAAGAGGATCTGGTTAGGCGCTCTAAACCTTTTGATTAATTAAAGAAGGCTTTGTGCATGAAAAAGAGAGAATATCTTTTCATTGGATTTTACAAGTGACCCTTTTGGAGTTTTCTAATACCTACTTGTTAGTGTAACCCTTTTCTTTAAGAGGCTGATGCTACCAAATCTTCTTTTCTTTTTCCTTTTTGTATTAAAAAAATGCTATGGATCATAAGTATTTGATAACATAAGAATTATACAAAAAAAAATATGCTCTGATGATGTTTTTTTGCCAATTGATTGTTTATAGTGAATTATCTGGTTTTGTCATGTATATTTTGTTGTCTTAAACTAAAAAATATTGTTATAATAATAATTTAATTTCTTTTTAATTTTCAAAGGGACCTCATGTGATGTTAGAGAGAAACAGAGAGAGCTTTCATTTTTAATTCTTTTTATATAATATAAAGTGCGCCATAACATGATTTATTGTTATTATAGAGACTTGATAACGACAACAAAAGTAATTATCAAAATAGTCATCTATCATCTTTCATTATGCCATTTTAATATCTAACTTTTCGCTTTATAATCTTTATTTCTGTATTGTGCTTCACAAAGATGTGATGTAAGCAAAATAATATAATATATTATTTACAAAAATGATATAAGCAGTTAATAAACAAACTTATAAACAACATATCCTTTTGAGTGTGATATTTTTGTGGGGAAAGAATATTTGACTTTGAAGGAAATATTACATGTGAAAAAGAAACATGTCACACATCTTATAAAAAAGTTAATAAAAAGACTTGGCATGATTGAAGGGCAATAATTCATACATTTTTTCCTCCATTCAATTATTATATATTTTGATTACATTTTTATTTTGCGTGTTAATGGCACATAATATCATCCAACAAGGAAATATATAATATATTGTTTACATTTTGATTTTGTGGGTTAAAAACTTCAAGATTTAATTTTTGGAAGGACTTTGTCACAAATTTCCCTCTCGTCTCTCTATATAACCACCTTTTCTCACTCACTCACACACCAAAACACACAAACACACAAGTGAAATAGCAATGGCATTTCCACAAGAGGAGCTAGAAGAAGAAAAAAGAGAAGAGGATACACAAATAATCAAAAACAAAAAGAAATTAGATCCAAGAATTGAAACCATTTCTTCCTCAATTCGAGTTGTTCCTCATTTCCCAAAACACGGTATCATTTCCAATTTTTCATTTCATTTTAAAATTTTGAAAATTTACTTCAAATTCATACGAAATTAGAGCTAATTACGATATTTTGAATGAAATTACAGGAATAATGTTTCGAGATATTACCACTCTGCTATTAAATCCGAAAGCTTTTAAAAATACGATTGATTTGTTCGTGGAGCGATACACTGGCATGAATATCTCTGTTGTGGCTGGTACATATTTAATTTAATTTTTCTAATCTCATAAAAGAAAAAAAAAGTTAATTTTGTTAGTAATTTCAATAAATTACAAAACAATCAATGAAAAATAAAAAGGAAAGAAAAATTCATGTGTTGCATTATTGACTGGAATAATAATTTTCACATAATATACATATACTTAATCAACAACTATTTTTTATTTATAGGAGTTGAGGCAAGAGGTTTTATTTTTGGCCCTGCAATTGCTCTTGCAATTGGCGCGAAATTCGTACCGTTGAGAAAACCAAGAAAATTACCAGGTCTCACATTTCATCACTAGATTATACAAAAACAACCATTATTTTTCTGACAAAAAAAATGAAAAAAATAATTCATTAGCTGTATTATTAAATAGCGTTCGTTATTTACTTATATAAATAGGTGAGGTTATATCAGAAAAATACGTGTTAGAATATGGAACAGATTGTATAGAAATGCATGTTGGTGCAGTCCAGGCTGGCGAGCGAGCTTTAGTTATAGACGATTTAATTGCGACAGGTGGCACTCTTTGTGCTGCCATTAGTTTACTCGGTAAAAATTTCATAACTTTATTTTCTTTTTGAAAATTTGCCAAAAAAAATTACCTGCGTTAATGCCAAAAGTGCAAAAGAAAAAATTATTAAAATGATTTTTAATTTTTAATTTTTTTTTTGCATAATTCAGGGTTTTTTTTACAAATTTTTATTGATATTATTTATTTAATAAAGGATATTATTTGTTAATTTATTATAGAGCGTGTTGGTGCTGAGGTTGTTGAATGTGCTTGTGTAATTGGACTCCCTGAACTTAAGGTAGCTATTTATCACATAATAAATTCTCATTTTAGCCTACAAAAATAGAATATTTGCATAAAAACCTTATAATATTTTGAAAATGATATATTTCATAATTCCAATTACAATTGAGACATTTATAAAGTATATTAATATTCAAAAATAATTGTAGGGTCATGACAGGTTGAAGGGCAAGCCGTTGTACCTACTTGTTGAGTTACGATAAATTTACAACTCGTGATCTTGCAAATTAATTAAAAGGGAAATGAAAAAAAAATATGATCGTAAATTTTGAGCCTCATTTCCACTTTTTCTTTTCTTCTTTTTAGTAGGATTAATTTTGATTTTTCTTGCACTTGAATGAATGAATAGACTACAAGACTCAGGATTTGTGTAATTGTTATTCAGAGATTTTAATCTTATTTTCAATGGTCTTGTTTTGTTTTGTTTACTTTATGCAATTTATGCTGCTATAAATTTTTGAGTTATTTTTTTCTATTAAAATATGACAAGAATGAGAGTTTTGTAAATTTCTACAAAGTCGAATGTGTTTAAAACAAATAACATTATCTTACGGGCTATATTGCATAACTAACAAGAACAGAAAATATTATTACTGGAACTTTGCAAATAAACCAGTAAAAACTTTGGGTTTAGTACAATACAGTAAATGTAAAAAAAACTAGTTATGGTAAGTTATATAAACTTACAAAAATTATGATCCTAAACTTCATTATTCTCAAATTTCAATCATAAATTTAAAAGTTTGAAGGTTTCAAAAGAATTAAAACCCTGTGAGACCCGATCCGAGTTTCTTGAATCCTCCCAAGATGCCTAAGCACCTGAAAAATAAAAATAATATAATTATTATACAATATTTTTTCAAGTGATAAAATTATTATATGATATGGAATTTCTGATTTAAAACCCTAATTTTGAGTTAAGAATAAACTTACTGTGAGAATAGCCTTGCCAGTATTGTCAAGTTTTAAACTGGGCCCTTTAATATCTGTTTCAAGGAAAAAATGCTTTCCTTTAACTTGTTCATTCATAGATATATCTCTTAATTCCTGAAATTAAATATAAATAAAGAAAATAAATACTAATAGTAATGGTATAATTTATAAAGTATTTTTTAAGTCAATATTATGTTGTAATGTAACTTACCAAAGACTTGTCCCACATATCCTCAGACATCTGTCATGAAAACAAATGTAATTATTATTATCTTAAAATAAAATAAATATTTTAAAAAGTTATTTAAATCAATATAATAATAATAATAATAACCTTCTTTTTAGGACAAGAAATGAGGTGTGAATTGGAATCAGCATAAGTGGCCAAATCATTTATCGCAATATTCACTTTTTCTAATGTTAGCCTTCCTTTCATATACCTGCCAAAAAATAAAATCATTTAAAATAAATACAAAAATTTGTTTTTTTTTTTTTTTGCAAAAAAGGCACTAACTTAATAAAAAATACAAAAAAGCCCCTTCATTCTTCAAAAATACAAATTTGAGGGGATTTTTTGCTATTGCAGTATAATGTAATGGCTAAAAATGAATTATATATATATAACATACGATGATATTGAATCAAGCTCTTCTGAAGAAATATACCAGCGTGGGGCTGGCCCTTTTCCTTTCTTTTCAAACTAAACAATTAACATCAATAAAATTTATTATTTTACAAAAAAATTATAAAATAACAACAGTAAGAACAATGATAATAATAAAAATAATATTGATGATGATAACAAATATATGGATTTAGATACTCAATCCAATTTTCTTTTCAATTTCTTTAAAAAGGGGGTTTCTTGCGAATTTTTATAATATAGGGGGCCTTTTTGAATAAATAAAAAAATTAAAGATTATTTTTTACCTTGGGTGGTGCGACAGGCTCTTCAGTAGGTTTAATTTGAAGCTCATTACCTAACAAATTTGAATTAGAATTTGAATTCAAATTCAAATCTAAAGTCGAACTGAAATCCAATCCATCCCCAAATTTCCTATCATCATAAATATAAAACCAAAATAAAACTTTAATCACACAAAAAATATAATAAAACTAGAAGCAGTTTATGTCTATTTTGTAGGGGCATCCATGATATTTCACATTTTGGACGGGTATAAATAACATTTTAATTTTTTAGGGTTATCAATGTAAAATCTGCCAAATACTTAACAAAGGAATTTCATCGAACACCTTGAAGGCATTGGATCAGACAAGCTGAAACTCTCCAACATTCCTAAAGGCATGTGAGTTAACATATGTTGCAATTTCCTCTGCTGCTTCTCAGATTGCTCAATCAATTTCTGCACAAAAAAAAAACAAAAAATTAGAATAAAGAACTTCAATTTCAGGAGATTTATGTAAAATCCCACCTTGGCTTTGGGAATCGCTCGCCTTTCCTCATTGATTCGGTCTCTAATCGCATCGATTTGGGACTCCATTGTAGTTAAAGCTGTGTCTACCGTGGCCAAATCCGGCAAGCTCGATGGCGCATACACTAAATTTGAATCACAGAAACAAACCCAGAATCATAAATAAATTGCAGATTAATGGATCAAATTGTCAGAAAAATTGAGAGATTTTACTGTTGCGAGCTACAACAAGCTCTTGGAGCTCGACTATGCGAGAGTTGAAGGTTGTGATTAGGGTTTCTAGTGAAGCTCCAGCTTCCTTTGCTGAATCCATGGCGATGCCTTCACTGTATGTTTTTTGTGTTTGTGTGAGAGAGAGAGAAGAGGGTTAAAAGAGAGTTAAGAGCGGGAAAATGTTGGGAATGGATTCCAGGTTTTTGTGAAATTCGGGAATTGAAGTGTAGAGAAGATTGAGAAGGAAATGGGCTGAATGTGTGTTGGGCTGATTTACTTGGGCTGGCGTTGTTTTTGTGGATATGGATTTTTTATGGGTGTAGTTTAAAGAGAACTATAAAAATATTTATGAATATTAGTTGTGTTTTTAAAATGTAAGACCTTTGACATTTTGATTATTTGTATTTTTTTTTAATTGGAATTAAATAGTGTAGTTAGGGATATGGTTTGTTCGGATATGTTGGAATTGATTGCTTGATCTTTAAGAATCAAAGACTTTGTAAGTTAATAAAAAATGAAATTTAAGTTAAAATATAATTATTAAAAAAATCTTTGAATAAAAAATATATCTAATTTATTGAAATACCATTTGATAGTCTATAGTTCATAATTTGTTCTTTTAGTAAATTAAAATTCATAATTTTGTTACATGAAGTGTTACATCACAAGAGTCACAATGAAGAAAACATGATAAAAGTTTGATGTTACAAGAAACATACTGTTTATGGATAGAACCAAAAGGAATCTCTCATTCATCTCGCAAGCCACATTAAAGAGGAAGAAGAGTGGGGTCACCTCCACCTCACCATTATTATTATATTATTAAAAAAATTATTCATTCTTATTAAAATATTTTAGCTATGTGTACCCAAAATGTCATCTTACTTTTTTTTAACATATATAATAAGATATGTAATATTGTAGAATAATCATTGTAAAATATTAAGAAGAAATAACATGTCGCTTGCTCCTCTAGCGACCACCTTCAGTTCCCTATCGGCTGATTCACCGATATGTATTTTAAATTATGATAATTTATGTTGTATTAAGTTAATTATTAATAGGTTTTAACTGTTGATCGTGTTTTCTGTTTATAGTACGAAGATATCTTAGGAATTTATAGTAAATTTAAGGAACTATTTTATTAAAGTATGTTTAATATATTAGATGAGATACATAATTAAAACATTACTTTTTATATTATTATCATAATTATCTTTTTTATTTTTTATGAGTGTTCATAAGTTCCCTATCTATTTTCAAAGAAATTGGCTTTTGTCAAATTTTGAATCCACAACTTTTGATTTGACGGATTAAGTGCATAACCACTCTTTCTAGATGAGTTTTGGCCAAATTGAGATTATATAAGATTAAAGTTATATTAAGTGTAGATGCAATAATGGAGAGTCAAATTTGGTACCCATAAGATAATTCTTCTAAAACAAATTATTTTGCAAAATTTTCTTGTTGTATACTCCAAACTTCTCATAGTTTCCTTCCTTTTCTCCTCTCTTATTTGCCCATTCTCTCATCATAAGTTCTCATCTCTCTCTCTCCCTCTCTCAAGCAAGAAGTTTAAGAGCTTAATTCACCAGCCAATCTTGTTGTCTCCTAATTGGGATTTGTAAGTAACTTGAATTCCTATTTATACTTTTTATTAGCAGTATTATACCTTTTTAAAAATAAACAGGTAGCTTTATTTTGTTCGTAATTTAGAGTTGTTAGAGAAAATTTGTTTACAATCCCAATAGGGATATTTAGATTTTGAATAAAACTTTAAACTTTCGATTTGTCGTCTTATTTAATTTATGACTCAATATTGTAATTGTGTGACTAAATTGAATTATCTTGTTTTGTGATAATAATTGTTGATAGCATTTATTTTCCAGATAAAAAGATGGCAAAGACAAGTTTCAAACAGCAGCATGACTTTGGTATGAATTTTTTATCTTATTTTCTTTAATGATGTATTTTTTTTGATAATTTTCATTATATTTAATATTTTAAAATATACAACTTTGATTTCTTATTATTATGTGTAGACAAGAGAAAGGCAGAGGCAGCTAGAATCAGACAAAAATATCCAGACCGAGTTCCAGTATAATAAATATTTCTTTTTTTCACTTGATTTTTTTTTCAAATCAATTCAAACTAGGAATTATTTTGTTTTGTCATATCTAAATTAAAACCTAAACATAGTTATAAATATTCTTTATATTTTTTTAATTAATCATAGGTAATTGTGGAGAAGGCAGATAAAAGCGATGTACCTAATGTTGATAAGAAAAAGTAAAAACTCTTCACATTTATTTTTATTTTTTTCATTTTATCATAATATTAATATGGTTTATGTTCATATATTGTAATAATAATATTTTTGTATTTTTTTTTAAATATTTCAGATATTTGGTACCGTCAGATTTAACTCTAGGGCAATTCGTGTATGTGATTCGCAAGAGAATAAATCTAAGTGCTGAAAAGGCCATTTTCATGTTTGTTGATAATGTGCTTCCTCCTACAGGTACAAATATATTAATTTAAATTGTTGAAATATAATTTTTTTTTTCAAAATCTTTTAGAATCTAAACAGGGGTATTCTGTAATTTATGAAATTTTCAGGGACTTTGATGGCAAAATTATATGAAGATAAGAAAGATGAAGATGGCTTCCTATATTTCATCTACAGTGGGGAAAATACATTTGGGCATGAAATTATGAAATAAATTTGTTTGAAAATTTCAATTTAAATAAGATACTGACATGTGAGCCCCATGTCACAAAATGTCCATGTTGTATAGTTATATCACAGCCAGTATGTTGTTTTGCTGTCTATGTAAACTTGATCTCCCTTCAAAATAATTGTATATAAATAAAAAGGGAAAAAGTAAAGAACAGATGACTAAAAAGGTTCACTTTTAGATGTGTTTTAAAAATCTCATTTATCTTGGATTAAGCAAAATTTTAGGAGAAATTTGATTTATTATGATTAAGCCTTATATTTTGCTTGTTAAAATTATCTTATGTTTGTATTGATGCCTTGGAAAGAGGAGCACTGTTCCCTTTTATATAAGAGAAGCGCATTATTTCATCTGTACCCTTGGAAAAGCAAAAATATCATGCGTATCCCCATAAATCATAAAAATATCATATATGCCCCTCATATTCTTACAATTTCTTCAAAAATATTATAAACTCATTGGCATTAATGTACAGATGAAAACGGGGCATCCATTCCATGATATTTCATATTTTTGTATGCGTATATATATATATATGATATTTTGAGATCTTTCAGGGGTACACCTGAAAAATATTGCCCCTTAGTAAAGCCTATCTACAGTATGGACATTAATTAAGTCAAGACAAATTTAAAAGCAAACAAACATCCCCTAATTGAAGTCATGTTTGACAAGTGAGTATTCACAAACTATTATTAAAATAAAAAATGTGAGAAAAACAAAGAGAAAAATGGCAAATAAACTAAATAAAATAATTAAAAAGATGTACTTAGTGAAACATATATAGTCAACTGTCCCCTAAACTTTGAACCAACACTATTCCCAATTTCAAAATCACAGCCATGCTTTCTTGCCATTCAGACATGCACACATATTTTCTTTAATTTTCTCTTGAAAAGATAGACATGTGAATATAAAGATATTTTCTTTGTAAAGATAGACATGAATACATAATTTAATTATTAATGTAATGGGAAAAGTAAGTATTTTCAGTACTCACCATCTTCTTGGGTTTCCAATACTATATTCATATCATACACAGAAACACTACACCACCATGCTTCCAAGCCTCTTATATATACACACATACACAGTACATATATACTACATGATATTTTCACAAACAATATACCCTCTTCTCCTTTCCTCTCTCTACAAATATTTACTCAATAAACTTACAATGTCCTCTCTCAGATTCATTCTTTTTGTTCTATCTCTTTCAGTAAGCTTATGTGAATGCAAGTATCAACGGCCAAGCAAGGTAATATATAAGGAATAATTAATCTAAAACTGTATAAATATGAATTAATATCTCATTACATTTTCTGTTTATATATATATATATATATATATATATATATATATATATATATATATATATATATATATATATATATATATTCTAACCTTTTTTCCATTTATTTGTTCTAGGATATTCAAAAATCAGAACCTAATGAAACCTTAAATGGCGAACTTCCGTATGAATTGATATCAGGTGCTCTTCAATCTCCAATTATTAATTGTTAATTAGGCTTTTATATTTTTGTTTCAACAAGAACTTAGATTAATTCTGACAATGCCGCATGGTATTTACAGGGTCTAGGATTTTGAGAACATATCATCATAGTAGCTCCAAAGGATATCAAAATAAGGTAAACTAAACTACATTATTTCATCATTATATTTTCTTATTATTTTATGGTTTTGTGGGAAGATTGTTAAACAAAATTTTATAATAGTGTATATACAATTAAATTTTTTTCTATACATGAAAATAAAAATTCTCTTCTTTTATATATAGGAAATATCGTCTTTGAGAGGGCGTAAATTGCTAGGGTTTGGGTCTCCTGAAGAAAACTCTGGGTTGAAAGAATCAAGAGCAGTGCAAGAATTAGTTACAATGGATTATCGAGGGGCGCAACGTGGACCGTCCGTCCATAATAGATAGAAGATTATTGCTTCATTTTAACAATTTTAACAGAACGCATGATTTATAAAGTTTTGGAAAGAAATGTAAGTTTTGAGAGGGTTCATAAGAAAATTTTGTAGGTTACTGATATCACTATATACTAACTCAATTACCAAGAAGTTAAGAAGTTTTTGATTTTTTTTTAATTCACTTTAGCTTGTTCAAATTTGGGTTATGTGTTTTGTCAAGTGATTTTTGTTCTATTAACAGAGAAGACATGGTCTTTATTAAACGAATTGTTCTCTTAACACAAGACATTGTCAGTCAAAGTGGTTTCTTATCTCAATTCTCAAGAAATAATCCTTCATTCAGAATAAATTTCACAATTTCACAAGGGATCGATTTCCATAATTTCACAATGTCACATGTAATACATATACAGAGACTTATGAAAAACATTTTTAAGGGATGAAATTACATAATTTTTTTCCAATTTGGATAAAAAGAATATATAATAGTAGAAAATCAATATAAAACCTGAGAATTAAATGAAACTCAATAGCTTTTCAATATAATTAACCATCTATTTTTGCACATAAATAAATAACAAATTTTGCTAATAAACCCTCCAAAAAAGCATAAATTCGAAACTGACCATTGTGACATGAAACAAGTTCACAACTCCCTCCCCAAAAAGGAACAATAAGCAAATAACAAAACTACTAATACCAACTCTCATGCATAGAACAAAACCCAACTCATAGAAACAACCAACAGAAAAACATAAAAAACAAAAACAAATAACGCATAGCAAACATATAGATGAATATTTTTATAAAAATCTTAGATGATTTTTATAATCTTTTTTTATTTAATAAGCACGGCCTTTTACGACATCAATGCTCATTTCGCTCGGATCAGTAGCCTGTAACTCGACCTGAATGCCGTCAAGTTCCCTCCGGAATCGGTCCTTTGTGCTTGCGTACAACATCTTGCTCCTTATTCTTGCTCCGTCTGGAGACCTGCATATATATTACGCAATCATAAACATTTTACTCGAATATTAAGCTAATCGTACTAGGGCTTAAGAAATGGTGATCATTTACATCTTATGTAAAGCATAAGAGATAATTTAGGCATGGTTTTTAAAAAAGAAGGATTATTTAATTGAGACACTTCTTCATGAATAGAATAAGATAGATGTATTTTTCTTCGTAAGGATAATTTTCACTTTTGTACGTTGGACTATAAACTATTAACCAATTCTCATATCTCATAATAAAAAGTGAAAATATATCTAAATGTATTGTAATTGTTATACCATGCAATGAAGAAAATCTTGCTTTTCTGGCAGTTATCCTCAGTGACAAAGTCAAAGTCGTAAACAGCGTAACGACATTCATTTGCTGGCAGATTCGCCGTGAAATCATCGTATGTCTCTTCTGGCTGACCTAATTTCTCCACTGTCACCTGTTCATCATTATTATTATCATATGTTATATATCATCATTAATTGTATCATATCTTGAAATCATTATAATTATCATATATTATATTTCATCTTTATATTTCATCATCGAACAAATCTTAAAAACATTTTTATCATAAATTATTATTATCATCATGAAAGATTCATTGCATAAATGGAACATATTGACCCCATTTAATGAAAACAACTAATTGATGAATTATGTTTCTAGTTAAATTAATTTGTAATGAAACTGGATCTATTTTGAGATTTTCTTTTTATGAAAAACAAAGAACAAGAAAAATAAAAAAATACCTGCATAATCTTCTCATCAATCTTGAAGACGATGAATCGGAAGCTGCGTTTGGCCTTCAACTCCACAAATTTGAGCTTGCACTCATCGTGTACGGCAAATCCTGACGCTGAATTTGCCTTTTCAAACCACATAAGAAAAAGAAAATATCATATTAACAAAATGCCTTTTAAACAAGAAGCGATCTTGTCTCAAAAAAAAAAAAAAAAAAAAAAACAGGAACCGTTCTTGTAAAAAGAAAAACAAGAAATTAAACAAAGAAGATCGAGACGTGTTTTTTATAAGATTTCCCACTTATGAATCAAAAGAAAACAATCTTGCACGAGAAAATTAGATCCATTACACGAACAATCATCCAAGTTTTTCATAAACAGCTATTATTATCATCTTTGCATATTAAATCCACTAATCAATCATCAAAATGAGAGAGAGAGAGATCTAGAGAGACTCACCATGATTTTCTTTCTTCAATTAATGTCAGATGATCGATCCAATGAAAAGAGAGAGAAAGGAAGAGAAAGATCTCAAGAGAGAGAAAGAGGGAGTCGTCAAATGAGGAGGAAAATAGAATGAAAATCGTTAGAGGAGAGGAGAATTAATGGAAGAGCAATTCGCATTGCATGGTGCCACGTCCAACCCATTTCCATTTGACCAAGTCCTCTCCATTTCACTCTCTACTGGATATATCCATTTGTAAAAAGTATTTAGATTTCCATTTTGTTTAAAATCACTGGTTAATGGGTCCCACTATTTTGTGACAAAGTAATTAAGTTCTTTTTATTTAAAACGATAAAAGAGCATTTTTTTTAAATAACATTTTTTTAAAAAAACAAGAACATTTCTTGTAAAGGTGCCTCTTTTGGGGCAAATGAAAATATAATTTTTTTTGTTTGTTTTCTATATTTAAATTTTGAATGTTGGATCTTTATGAGATATTGTTTTTTTCCAAGGATATGTTATTGAGGTTTTGACTGGTATATAATAATATTTTATAAGAAAATTATATTTTATTTTTGGATTTAGTTTTTTTTTTTCCTCCAAGAGGAGAACATGTCCTGCACCATGTAACAATGATGCCAATAGATCCTAATTTCAAATTTTGATCATACACTGTTAAATAAATATATAGCATGTATGTTTAAAAAAAAATTGTAATTACAAAATCACAATGTTTCTTTAGCAAAAAACATCAAAGGGACTTGTAATCAATCATGAATCAAGCTACTCAATTTGGGTTCAAATCTTATTAGAAAATTTTCATTGTTTAATTAAATATGCTGCAAACAATATATCTGCTACATAAAAAAAGAAATCAGCATGTTCTTCAAGAAAGAAAATTCAGTTCACACTCCATGTCCTAAAGCAAAATTCATATTGCCAATTGTTTTAAAATCAAATTAATTAATCTAATTAGAAGTGGTTCTCTCAAGTATTTTTGGCATCTCTCCGATTATTAAAGAAATGAAGATGTCCGTTTTCATTTTCTTTTATTAAACACACAATGAGATAAAAAAAAAAAAAAAAGAATCTATTTCCTTAGTTAAGGGGAAAAAACTCCATCTTCTAGAAAATGGAGAGGAACCATACTTTTATTTTTTGCAATATTAGTTGAAAAATTGTATTGTATAAAGTTTTAAAAGATATATTTAATATATAAACAAAGCATTGGACACAGAAAAAATCTTCAATATTTAAAAATATAAAAAAGTGAGAATTTGATATTATCATTACTTAATCTACACTTGAAATTTTACAAATTTTGACTCAGGCAAAATAGAACCAGTATCAAAATCACCCTACGAAGTAATAAAACGTTTGTTAAATTTTTTACATTTATACTTTATATTTGAAAAATACTTTAAAATATAAAACATTCATTGTTGTGTATTCTAAAATATTTTTTATGCAACTAATATTTTTTTATTATTTGTTCCAGGCCCAGATAGGAACCAATTTGTATTTAATCATAGCATCCAATCCTTATGGGCCTTTTAGGCCACCTATTAAATGAAATGAATCATAAACCGGAAATCCAGTTCCTAAGTTTACTCAAAACCCAGAAACCAATTCCCATATTTTTTTTCTACTTGAGCTTATCCTTACTAGTGGTAAAACTAAAAATAGCTTTATTACTAAAAAAAAGAACTGAAAAATAGAAGAAGAAGAAAAATAAAGAGATGGGATTGAAGGTTTATGCAGATCGAATGTCGCAGCCTTCTCGTGCTATCATCATCTTTTGCAAGTAATTTGATTTTTTTTTTTTTTTTGTTGAGAATTTAAATTTCCTTCTCTTTTGGGGAAGAACTGTTCTTTTTTTTATTATATATAATGATAAATGAGCTTGCTTCGTACCAGTCCGGTACAGTATGATTTATATTTGTACCAATCAGTATTTGAATGACCTCAGTGAGAGATGGTTTTCATTTATTTATTTCATTCTGTATGGATTTTAAGCTGAATGATTCAATTAGTGCTTGATTAGAAATTTAGTTATATTTCCTTGCCTTATACATCTGTACTAATAGCAGTACCATGAAAATTACATAATTTGTTATTTACTTGTTATTATTTGGATAGTTCATTGAAAAATGGAAATAAGAAATATACCAATTTCAAAATCCTAATTAAAGTACTACACAAAGATTCTTCTTTGTGTAAAATTAAAAGTTTAGGTCTTCCTTCAAATGCAACAAAAAGTTTCTGGAATTTTTAAATACACAAAAAAGAAAAAATAATAATTTGGAAATTTTTTAATCCTTTTACTTTTAATTCTAATTGGGTAAAAATGTGTACTATTTTAGGGTTAACAAAATTGATTATGAAGAGGTAAAAATAGAACTCGCAAAGAGACAACACAGATCGGCCGAATTTGCAAGTAAGCCCTTCACTTTTCTTCAAATTATATATTACTAACAAATATAAAATTTCACATTTGTTTTCTCCTTTTTATGCAGAAATAAATCCACTGAAGCAAGTTCCAGCAATAGTTGATGGTAGATTTAAACTCTCTGAGAGGTATCTTTTTCAATTTACCCCTTGTGAATTTATTAAATTTTCAACTAGGTCATTTCATCTTAAGTTATATTAATAATATATTACTATTATATAATTATTATTTTTTTGTTTATTTACAGTCATGCCATATTGAGATATCTTTCTTGCTCTTTTCCATCCATACCAGACCACTGGTATATTTTTTATTTTTATTTTCTTAAATTTTATGTCAATGAAATGTAAAATTATCATTTTGCTCCTTAAAAAAGGTACCCTAATGATCTTACAATCAGAGCGAAAATTGATTCCATTTTGGACTGGCATCACTCAAATTTACGCCGTGGCTCAAGTATGAAAATGTCAACTAATAACTTTATGCCCTCAAAAAATATCCTATTTGCATAAACATTCTCAAAAAATGACTCAAATCTTTTTTTCCTTTTCAGTGACTTATGTTTTCTATGGTACTTTGGCTCCTATGCTTGGTGCAGCATTAAATGCACAAGCCACAAAGGAAGGAGAGAAAATACTAATTTCCTCTCTTTCAAAACTCGAGTCAATTTGGCTTAAAAACGATTCAAAATTCTTAGTGAGCAATTTTAGGCCATCAATTGCTGATTTAAGCCTTGTTTGTGAGCTCATGCAATTGGAGGTATTTACAAAAAAGCCCCTCATCTTTTTACTATTTACAAAATAGTCCTTTTTGTTAGCTAAATGCTGTGATTTGAATGATTTTGACAGTTTTTGGAGGAAAATGATAGAGAGAGAATTTTGCAACCGTACCCAAAAGTCAGGGACTGGATTGAAAATGTGAAAAGGGCTACTCATCCATATTTTTTGGAAGTGCATGGTCATCTGTATAAAATGAAGGCGTTTTTACAAGAGCAAAGAAATAATAAAGTTACGTCAAAGCTTTGAATTATATAATCGAACTTGTAGCTTTGAATTATATAATCAAACTTGTTAGAATCAACACAATAAATGAATAATTTCGTGAACTTTTTTTGATTTATGCATTTGTTGGGCTTTTTATTTTTACATTTGTTTATATAAAATTGTTGGGCTTCAAATTTTACAAGTTTTTTGTTTTGTTTTGTTTTGACAATGAACTAAATCCTTGTTTATTCATAGGGGATTGATGTTGCTTATGTAAATTAAATATCTTTTCATTTAGTCTACTGTGGTTTGTTTGATAATTAACAATTTCTCTTGATAGTGATGGTGGAATCTTTAAATAGGCCATGTAATGACAAAAAGTTGAACGAATAAATATTGATTCATATCTTGTTACTTGTACGGCGTAATGTAACACTCCAATTAAATGTGGAAAACCATTAATTACACGTTTGTTGTGTTAATAAATGTCAATATATTATTATTTTTGTAAGTTGTATTAACTTGTTCAAGAGCAAATAAAGTTTGGCTCTCTTAATTTATCATAAAAAAATATTAAGACTGCCATGGTATCTCAAATTTTATTATTATAAAATATACTATTTTTTGAATATTCTTCCTTGCAGAAGGATAAGCGAGCATCTTTTTATCTTATAGTGTGATGTATACATGTAAGGCCACTATTACTTACCATATTGCATTAACTTTGTATAAACTAATTAATCTAACTTTTGTATTTAATATTTTACAAAAGACAAGGAAAGAAAACTGTACAAACTAATGTACAATTGATGAGGTATCTAACCTCTTAAAATAATTCCAAGAAATTGGGAATGAATAAAAGAACTATGGTATGTGTTTGGAGAGTTGAAATCTTTTATAAATGAGAAATTATTAACCTCAACCTCTTATTTTTCACCATCTTTTGAGCTCTCTCATTGAGTCACATCATCATTTTTATCTTTATCGTTCGATCAAATTTTTTGTTAAATCTTAACCTTTCATTTTCTCGAATTTATTGATATTTTATGGCAACATATGTGTGATTATTAAAACATAATCATATAATTGGTTGATTCGTGTTTTGTGTTATATCCCCGATTGAGTGAGAACCGTTGAATTTGTTTCTGGCCATCAGATCTTAATCAGATGATTTTACCGAATCATGGTCCAAAGTTATGTTCAAATATTAATACAAATAGAATATGAAGAGTTTACTCATTAAAATATAAATAAATTTTTTTTTCTTCTTTAAAAGAATACTATTTCTTAATGAAATATTTTATTTCTCATGTTAAAATCGTCAAATATAAATTAATTGGAATTTTTTCTTTATATTGAATTCCATATTGTTATGATTCCAATTCAAAAAAAAAATTCTTGCTAAAATATGTGACTATGGACTATATAAGAGAACATATAAAAAATGATATGCTCATTAACTCCTACTTTATTTTTCATCTCTTTTTGAGCATTCTCAAGAGGCTTAACATCAATTTTCTCTCAGTCATCACATCAAAAAAATTCTCAAATTTTAGCTTTTCATTTAAATCACAATATCACATGATTAATTAGATTAATATTTCGTATTATATCTCCAATTACATGAGAACTATCATATAAAAAAAAAAATCAGAGTATTGAAAACAATATTATATTACCTAAAGTATTACGGGTTTCAGAATAACATTTGTGATCAATTTATACATCATCCATATAATTTTAACAATAAAAAAAATAAGAAAAATAGTGTTGATAATTTTTTTGAAGAAAATGAGTCATGTTAGATTTTGCTATGTATAGTACATACTTTTCTATATATATCATATTTTCTTTTTAAACATCATGTTAAATATAATTATTATTTTTATCTTTTTTTAAAGTTAATCATTTATAATTAAATCTTATGTAGTTTCAAGAAAAATCTTTGAAACAAATTATCTTTGCATTTTTTTTGTCTCCTTCATCTAAAGCTGAGTAATACTTGATTTTTTTCTTAATATAATATTTCGGGAGATAATGGCGTAAAAAACCAAAGAGAATAATAAAATGATGACATTTTAATCTTAGAAATCTTAATGCAAATATAAATTGAGACCATAAATTAATTATCCAAATTGTTTAGTGGGTTGTTTTTAATTTTTATGAATTTATCGCTTATGTTTTTTTATTTCTCATATGTAAATATATATTGTATAAAGTTATCAATTTTTACAAAATTAGATGTGATATAGAAAATATTTTTAAATGAGTAATAAATGGATAGAATAACTTATTATATATTATTTATGTACTATTAATTTATTTTACACTTTTATTTTGAATTTTATAATTATAATTTATATATTATATATTAAAATAAGTAATAAAATTGAAATATTCACGCGGAAGTGCGAGTATTTATCCTTGTTTTCATAGTTTTGCACGCATAATCACTCACCCATGAAGCCTCAAAAAGAAAAATCAGACTCAGAGTACAAAAAATCATTAAACTTTTTCTTTTATAAAAGAAGATTTTGTCATTTTATTAAATAAAATATTAATGAACCGCCTCATACTGTCATACATCACATATGAATAACGTGGCTATCTTAGAAAGTAAAGCATGATAGAGAATATACCATTTTAAATGTCTTCCTATGGACATGAAATACTTAAATAATACCACGAAATTTATGTTGAATGATATTTTTGCCCGTAATGAAAACTAACGAAAATATTTTCATTTTTGAAAACGAGGGATAAACATTTAGATAGAAATTCCAGGTCTTCATTAAACATTTTCTGTCTAATATCATAATGCTGATATCTTTCTTTTTCTTGACATGTGAACCATACACCTTATGAAACAAATTAATAACTCTTCTTCTAAATGAACATGTGCTAAACTATACAATATATATGTGAAATTTACAAAAACAAGAAAACAAGAATTTTTTTATCTAAATAAATGTTTAGGATTGCAGGCTTTTCTTTAAACCAAGAAACAGCATAAATTTGGAGACTAGTGTTGGAAATACAAATGAACTAGATTATTCAACATACTATTTCATTTCATTTTGTTTTGATTTTTATATTCGTATCCAATCTACATTTTTCTTTGTTAAACAAAAGGAAGTTGGCACCACAAGCAGGACATCACCTGCATTTGACTCTTGTACCGCACTCGTATGCAAGTGCAATTACTATTTTGTCCTTCCAAATTATATATATTTTATTAGAATAATAATCTAGTTTCTCATAAATCATTGCATCATAATTCCATAACCCCCCTTAAGTTTTATAATATTATAAAAAACTCTTATATTTTAGATGCACTCTTTTTAGTCTCTCGAAAATGAATGATTTATGTTTATCTCTAAATCAACAGTTTATTAGCTATTTATTTTTGTAAAACTTGTTGAAAATATGTTAATTTTGTATTCGGTAGTAATGATAATATTATATGTTGATTAACACTTTTTAATATAAGTGGTCAAGACATCATTCAAACAAAAAAGATATTCCAAGCTTAACATGACTTAGGTTGAATAACGTGTATACGAGAAAGATATGAGTCTCTATACAATTCAAAAGAAAATAACGTAATATGTTGTTTTTTAAGACTATATATGATAATATACAAAGCAAGTACTCAAGATAACTTTAACTATTCATATATTTTTCATAAAGGGTTAAAAGGTAAAATCAAGTATGATTTGGTGAGACAAAGCTATCCACGTGGGCCGGACGGTACCATCATCTTGGCCCACTCTTCTTTATTTTATTTTCATATGTATCCATATAAATACTTTATTTATTTTCTTAGTACAATTTCAAACAATTTATATTTATCATGTTTATAAATGAAGCATAGCATAATTATAAATTAAGGAAAACAAAATTCAAATTGTATGCATTATTAATTAAAGAAGTTCAAAAAACTAAATTATGACTTTATATAGTCAAAACATGAAATGAGTGTCTCATTGGAACTCTTTATTTATTTCGGGCCAACGCTTACATAATCCATAACCGGATCCTCTATGCAGAAAAAAACTTCTCTTTTATGTGGTAACATTCAGTCATACAAATCATTGATTTTTAGATTTGTTTTGTGATCATAATATTGGGTGTTTTTTAGTTAAAATTTTTTCTAGTCCCAACAAATTTCATGTTCATGGATTTGAGTCAGCTTGTTCATAATTTAGATTAAGTTTTAGTTAGTTTTGTTAATGATTCAACTAGTTTTAAATTGATTTTTTTTTTATCATTCTGCTTGTTTCATGTCAGTTAGGGTTTGATTTGATTTTGGAGTCATTCATATTGTATATTATTTGGATTTTTAGTAATTCTGTCAGATTTAATTTTATGTCACTTCTTTTGATTTTAAATCTATGATTGAATCGAACTAGATTAAAGATCAATTCGGTTTTGACAAAGTTAAATCCAAGTATAGTATAATTTAATTATTTTCTTCTTTTTAATATTTTAAATCAAATATTTTTATACTGAGGCTTCATGTTTTGATTCAAGTAACATGAGAAGATTTATCAAGTCAAATCGAAATTCTGCAAGTCCAGAATAAAATACAACATACATGCATGTCCAATAGAAATATTTGCTACACAGGCAGTGTCAACAAAAAATCAAGGTCCACCAAATTGAGAGAAAAATGTGAGGATATGTTTCTCTTCAATCCTTTAAGGTGATTGGTGATACAAATATCATACCGACCTCATTGACTCGTTTACTTGAGTCTGCCCTCTCCTCTCTCTCAAAGATGTTGTGCATGTTTCTCTCTTTATAGTTGGGTTATGATTCTTGGTGCCCTCACAACTGTTGGTGAAGTAAAAGGAGGGCTCTGGATTGGTATTTACCCTCTCATTTTTTCATTTCTCACAATTAAGTGGTCTCCTTTCTTTCTATGATATACTTTCATGAGACAAAAGTCCCCTGTTTTTTGTTCTTTCTTCTTTTTCTGAGACATTTTAACAATAATTGAAAAGAAAAAAATTAGCACACTTTACATGTGGGGCCTAATTATTCTTGGATCAAATTTTAATTTCGGATTTTGAAACGTATCTGTTTCAGTTTATTCAGGTTTTAAGTCGATCAATTCAGATTCACATCAGTTGAGTCGTGATTGAGCATCAAAATTGAGTTCATTTCAAATTAAATATCATACGGACAAGTCTAATTAGGATTTTTAGTAAGTCGGGTTGGAGCAATTTCATCAAAATTAATTTATAAATAATTTCAAATTAAATATTTATCTCCTAATACAGATTAAAATATAGCTTCAATCACCATAAAAACGGAGGTTTCCAACAAGAAATTAGAAGAAAAGAAGAAGAGACGAAAAAATGATGAACAATCTAAAACTGGGCGTAGAGGTCATGAGTGCGCACGACCTGATGCCGCGAGACAATCAGGGCGGCGCAAATGCGTTTGTGGAGCTCCATTTTGACCACCAAAGGTTCCGAACGACTGTCAAAGAACGAGACCTAAATCCGTTTTGGAATGAACGGTTTTACTTCACCGTGTCCGATCCGGCCTCTCTTTCCGACATGCCGCTCGAGGCCTACGTTTACCATCTGAACCGGTCCAATAACTCCAAGTCGTTTCTTGGCAAGGTAATTTTTGTTTTTCTTCTTTTTTTTTTTTTTTGGAAATTTATTGAAGGTTGAAGTTTTAGTTTATTGGAGTATTGATTAATCATTGAATTAAGATGTTTTACTTTGACTTTTAGCAACAAGTCTTTTTCTTTTATCTTGGAAAGATAATTAGCAAGTCTTCTTTTTTAATGAAGTCCAGATCTGTTTTGTCTCGTTAAAAAAAGGCAAAGTTTCTTGATCTAACCATACAAAACTTTAAAATAATCAAAGTAATAAATTTTTAATTTATTTATATCTATACCTTAATTTGGGATATGGAATCATATCTCTGGTAAAAAGGACCCAATTCCAGATCCCGCCTGTTATGGTTAGAATAAGAAATCAAAAGACAGAATCATGAATAAAAAGTACAAAGGCTAAATCAAGGATTCCTTCTTGGAAAAAAAAATACAAAGACTCCAATGGAAAGAAAAATCAAAGAATAATTGATTCCCAACAAAAAAAAAGCATTCATCACCCACCCACCTACCAAATTAAAAATAATAAATATCAAACCCTTGCACATGCTAATTTGGAATCAATGATTCTTTGATTTTCTTCACTGGGGACTTTGTATTGAATCTGCCTTTTGTTTCTTTTTCCCCCTTCTAGCAAGGGCATGATCCCAAATTCCAAATTAGGGTATAGATGGAACTAAATTAAAAATTAGTTAGTTTGACTATTTTATTGGATGGTCTAAACTTGGGGAACAGAATTTACTGATATTCACGGTTTATAACTTTATACCCCAAAACAAACCTATTGATACCCCAGTTAAAAAAAAAATTATGATCAAGAATTTAAACCACGATTAATACTTAGTGTTAGCAAAACATATTTACACCATTATGTACTTCACTAAACCATTCCTCTCTCGCAGGTCCGACTCGCCGGCACCTCCTTCGTGAATTCTTCCGATGCGACCGTGCTTCACTATCCGCTAGAAAAACGCGGGATCTTCTCCCGCGTAAGGGGCGAACTGGGTCTCAAAGTTTTCCTGACAGATGACCCGACTGTCCGGGTCTCAGATCCGGTGTCCGATTTCGACGCGATGTTAAGCACTCCTTCCGAACACTCAAACCGCCTTCGTGAAGGACAATATAACGTTTCTAATAATGTCCAGTCTCGGACTTTCCAACACCTACCGAGAGATGATCAACAACGGTACATGCAACAACAGCGGCAACAACCAATGCTGCAACAACAACAACCGTTTATCGCATCGGGGCCGTCGATGGCTCCCCCGTCTCTAGAGGTACCCGGTAGATATGGGCCGGGCGAAATGAAACCACAGGGGCCTTCTCGCCCACAAATCCTTCGTATGTTTTCTTCTTCTGGTCAACAACCGTTCGATTACCAGATAAAGGAGACGAGTCCGTCCTTGGGGGGAGGCCGAGTCATTGGAGGCCGGGTCGTGTCAAATAAAAAACCCGGTACTTATGACCTAGTCGAGCAAATGCAATATCTTTTCGTACGGGTCGTTAAGGCACGCCATCTACCTCACATGGACATAACAGGTGGTCTTGACCCGTATGTTCAAGTAAAGCTCGGTAACTACAAGTTGGAAACTAAAAAATTAAGTAAGAACCGGCATCCCGAATGGGATGAAGTTTTTGCTTTTCCAGTGGAAAGATTGCAGGCTTCAACACTAGAAGTGGTGCTAAAAGATGAGGATGTGTTCAAGGATGATTTTGTTGGCCGAGTCAGGTTTGATTTGGAGGAGGTACCCATAAGGGTTCCACCTGACAGCCCGCTAGCCCCAGAGTGGTACCGACTCGAGGGTAAGGATGGGGACAAAACAAAAGGAGATCTCATGTTGGCCGTATGGATGGGTACACAAGCCGATGAGGCATTTCCTTATGCTTTCCATGCGGACTCGATACCAATCGACCCATCCATTGCTAACACACATATACGTGGAAAGATTTATCAATCGCCACGTTTGTGGTATCTACGTGTAGGGGTGCTAGAGGTACAAGATTTGACCGTGAGTGAGAAAAACAGAATGCCTGAGGTGTTTGTAAAAT
Organism: Juncus inflexus; assembly: GCA_024447665.1. Lineage (NCBI taxonomy): Eukaryota > Viridiplantae > Streptophyta > Magnoliopsida > Poales > Juncaceae > Juncus > Juncus inflexus. Next base: position 11,689,622 of record JAJHPC010000013.1, on the reverse strand, counting down.
TGCGCATGGGAAACCATATACAACGGACGAGACCAGTGCAATCTAGAAACGCGAATTTCCGATGGAATGAACCAGACTACATGCTGGTAGCGGCCGAGCCTTTTGAAGATGAGTTGACCATAACGGTTGAGGACCGTGTTGGGCCCAACAAAGATGAGATTATATGTGGTACATATATACATTTAGGCCAACTGCCTAAACGGGGTGATCATGACAGGGAGTTCCCTGCGCAATGGTTTAACCTGAAAAGGAATACATTCATTGATCTTGAGCAATTAAAGGAAGATAAGTTCTCAAGTAAAATCCATTTAAGGATTTGGTTAGAGGGAGGTTACCATGTTTTAGACGAGTCAACTCAATATAGCAGTGATCTCAGACCTACAATGAAACAACTTTGGAAGAACCCGATCGGTATCCTAGAGCTCGGTATACTAAACATAGATGGGCTGCATCCAATGAAAACACGTGATTCTCGTGGTACTTGTGATGCTTATTGTGTGGCTAAGTATGGTCAAAAATGGGTTCGAACCCGAACCATAGTTGATAATTTGAGTCCACGGTTTCACGAGCAATACACATGGGATGTGTTTGATCATGCGACCGTTATAACGATTGGAGTTTTCGATAATTGCCAATTGGGCGATAAAGGAATAACAAGCTCAGAATCACATAGTAATCACAGAGATCATGAAATAGGAAAAGTTAGGGTTAGACTTTCCACTCTTGAGACTGGCCGGGTTTATACTCACAATTATCCTCTGCTTGTGCTTAAAGGATCTGGCGTGAAGAAAATGGGAGATCTACATCTCGCGGTACTTAACCTTTTTTTACTTTTACTTATTGTAGTATCATTAAATCATATTTATATATATTAGTTTTCATCATATGTTATGAACAGATCCAAACCATACTCTTTAGTTGGTTTTGTACAATTATCAATTTATTATGTATGGTAAAGCTTTATTATGTATGGTAAAGCTCGATTACACCCCCCCCCCCAAAAACCCAACCCCCACACACACACAAAACAAAAAAAAAAGTTAGGTAAGTCAAAGTTAACTTCCATTAAACTTACATGTGACAATAAATTCTCATCATGCAGATACGATTCACCACAATATCTCTAATGAACTCACTATACACATACTCGCGTCCTCTCCTTCCTAGAATGCACTACATCCGACCCCTCACCATGATGCAACAAGAACTGCTCCGTCACCAAGCAGTACAAATCGTGGCCGAAAGACTCGCCCGATCCGAACCGCCTCTTCGTAGAGAAATCGTAGAATACATGACCGACGCCCACGCACATTTATGGAGCATGCGCAGAAGCAAAGCCAATTTCTTTCGTCTCATGTCGGTTTTATCCGCCCCGATCGCAATCGGCCGATGGCTGGGAGAAGTCTGTGCTTGGAAAAACCCTGTCACGACTGTGTTAGTCCACATACTTCTCGTGATGCTTGTGGTGTATCCTGAGCTAATATTACCGACTATTTTCCTTTACATGTTCTTGATCGGCTTATGGAATTTTCGGTATCGGCCTCGATATCCGCCCCATATGAATACACGAATGTCTCATGCTGACGGAGCCAGCCCTGACGAATTAGACGAAGAGTTCGACACATTTCCGTCGAGTCGAAGCTCAGAGCTGATTAGATATAGATATGATAGGTTGAGAAGCGTAGCAGGGCGAGTACAGACGGTCGTTGGTGACGTGGCAACACAAGGAGAGAGGATACAGGCGTTGCTGAGCTGGCGCGACCCTAGAGCGACAGCTGTGTTTCTGTTGTTTTGTGTTTTGGCGGCTGTTACGTTGTACGTGATGCCTATTCAGATTTTGTTGATTATATTTGGGTTTTATATGATGAGGCATCCGAGGTTTAGGAGGAGGCTTCCTTCTGCTCCGATGAATTTCTTCCGGAGGCTTCCGGCCAGGACGGATACTCTGCTTTAAAATCCGTGCATCGTATGGATATTAGGGTTTTATGTGAAATTGTAATGTTTGCTTTAACTTTTAGTAGATGTTAAATCTTGTGTTGTGTAGAAATGGAGTTTCAATCTTTGCTGTAAAATAAATGTTGCTTAAGGGCTTCTATTTTGTTATGTTATGTAAAAGATGCTATGGAACCGTTGCTAAGTTTATTTTTTGAGAAAAAAATAAAAAAAATGAAAGTAGCTTATGAATGTATCAACCAGAGATATTGGTACCAAAATAACTTTGTTCAATGTTTCAAATTTCTTGCTTTTATTAATGGAAGAATTAATGCTAAAGGAAAATCAAAATACTAAAAAAACAACCATCGTGATTTTATTATATACACATATAAGTTGCATGCCCATCGAAAACGGAAAATAAAAAGTACATAAAATCAAAATATATTACGGGAGGCGAAGCAGTCGTGTCACAGCAAGGTCAAGTGAATCCACATTTTTCCTCAATAGATTTCTAATTTTTTCCACAAAATTAAGAAATTCAAACAAAATAAATTTAATTCTAATTTAAAGAGAGATAGTATAGGTTTATGAAAAAGGATACAGTTGCATTGCCAGACTTTCCAAGCCTCTCATTTCTTCATTTAATCTGCATTAAAATACCAAAAAAAAAAAAAATTCAAACCTCCAAAATTACATAATTATCCCTTTGAAAAATTAAGCAAGATTAATCACCTTAAGCATGAATTGATGTATTTGTTTCCCTTTGAAGCTGCATCAAGTGCTGAAAATACAAATCATAAAACTGAAGCATATCAAATTTAGTTTTTAATCAACAACTAAATGTAACGAAATATAATTTGTGTAATTATAGTTGCCTGATTCTTGCAAGCGGCCTATAACTTCACTATAGCATTCCATATTCTCTATAGAAGTGGAAGTAGCCTGGAAAATTATTGAATAAAAATCTCACAATTATGCCCAACAAAGTTTGAATTTTACAAATGAATCAAATCCACATTTTCCTCACAACGAACAGCTATTGTTTCAAAATCGAAAAATTCGAAAATTTAGCTAAATTTTTACAAAGATTTGAGCTTCCATAGTTCAATTTACTCTAAATTCGTTCATTTCCACAAAATCCAGCCTAAATTTCAATATTTCCCAACAAAAAACTAACAAAAGGCACTAAAAACAAGTGCTTATGATCATTAAATCGAAAAATTTTACCTCAGAAAGAGCTAATTTCAGCGAGTCAAAAAGCTCAGCAAGAGACTCAGCAATGGCAACCGAGTTTCTCTCCACAGTCTCCATCGCCTTCACTATCTCCTTCGCGTCTCCCATTCTACAAACCTCGCCGGAGTTTCCATCATGCTCCGGCGGCGGAGACTCACCGGAAATCTCCACCGGCGACGGATCACCGGAAGCTCCCTCCATTCGCAAGGAAAATTCACACAACAGACCTTACAAAGACGAAATATTTATGTAAAATATTACTGAAGGGCCAATTTTCTTCTGGTCCAATTGCCTGGAAAGAAAATACTGGATTATATAAAATCCGGGATTTGGAATCCCGGTGTATGTATAGCTACACCAGGTTTAGATAGATAGATGAGTGGAAGGAAAGGAGAGGAGAGGAGACTGTTGCCTCTCTGACTAGTAGTTTCAGTTCTCTTTCTTTGCCTTGAGTTCCACTCACGCCTACTCTTCTTCTCTTATTCTTCCTCCTAAACTTCTCCTCTCAGAATCAACTCAACTGCCTCCAACATTTCTAAACAGAGCCAGTATCATTCATTTTCTCAAATTTCTTGTTTGAACACCTGTTCGTTCGTTCTTCTTTCCTTGCAGTTTCTCGACTCAATTTTCATGCTCGGTTCACAATTTGTTTCTTCACTCTCAGTAAAATTGATACTTTTCCACTCCACTAACGCAACCTTTTTTTTTTTTTTACTTCAACTCCAAATTCTTCTTCTAAACAACCCAATTCGGTCTTCTCATTTCTCTCCATTTTTCTCCAATTCCGCCCCCAAATTGCCCAATCAAATACACCACTCAACAAATGATCCACTCTTCACTCCAAGTTTCCAACACTTCCATTAAAGAACGAAGCTTGAACAATGTCACTAGCATGCTGCTGCCCAGTACTGGAATGCGTGTACTGCCTGGCCTGCGCGAGATGGGTGTGGTACCGGTGCCTCCACACGGCCGGACACGACAGCGACACGTGGGGCCTGGCCACGGCTGCCGAGTTCCAGCCGGTGCCGCACCTCTGCCGCCTCATTCTCTCAGTCTATGAGGACGATTTAGACCACCCACAGGTGATGAATTGATTTTGTTCGTCTCTATTGTAATCGTACCAGTTGGAAATGTTGTACCAGTACTGTACTGGCTCGTTTTTTTAGTCTCTAGTTTGACTGTAAAATTTAAATGGATTGGAATGTTATTAAATTGGCGAAAGTATTATTCAAATGTTATAAATGGGCTGAAGTATTATTTAAATATTATTACATTGGCAAAGTATTATTCAAATATAATTAAATTGGCAAAAGTAATTTAAGGGGGAATATCATATTTACCCTTCCACAAGATCAAAATATCATATTTTACCCCTCCAAAAATGTAAATATCAAATTTATGCTTCCCAAATCCAAAATAAATCATATAATAATTCAAATATCAAATTTAACCTTCCAAAATCTAAAATACATCACATCGAACTTTAGATGGGTAAGGTAAGTATGATACATTTTGAATTTTGGAAGCGCAAGTATGATATTTTGAAGTTTTGGAAGGGTAAATACGAAATTTCCCCTAGTAATACTCGAATAATATTTTTTCCAATTTAATTATATTTGAATCATATTTTGCCAATTTAATAAGTTCTTCTTGCAAATTTTAATAATATTTAAATATTATTAAATCAGCAAAAGTATTGTTCTTTCTAATTGTATTAAATTGGCAAAACTAATTCCAAACTATAGTTATTTTATTATTTAATCAATTTTTATGTTTTTTAATATTTCAAGCTGGATTTCACTACTAACACAACAACATTATCCAAAACTAATTCCATTTTTCTTTTAATTCTTTCTTCCAGTGGGCCCCGCCAGGCGGATACAAAATCAACCCACGTTACGTCCACCACAGAAAATCCTACGGCCACACAAACGGCCACGCGCCAACATATTTAATATATATAGATCACGATAATAAAGACGTGATTTTGGCAATAAGAGGGCTGAATTTGGCTAGAGAGAGAGACTATGCAGTTATGCTGGATAATAAGTTAGGAGAGAGAGAGTGGGACGGTGGATATGTGCATAGTGGGCTGATGAAGTGTGCTCAGTGGGTGTTTGAGGAGGAGTGGGAAACTCTTAGGGACCTTTTGGGGACTCATAGGTAAATTGATTAATTAATTTATTATTTTGGAATAAAATTGTGCATTTGGTCCTATTTATTGAATTTATTAATTGTTTTTTGTGCATAGTTTGAGAGAATTTAGCAGTTTTATTTTTTTATTTCGTACTTCTTTATGCCTGTTAAGTTCGTTTATACTATACCTTGTATTTTATTCAATTTGATGACTTTAGTTCTCGAAAAAAGTTATTATATTTTTATTCAATTAATTAATTGTTTTGAAATTAGTTTGAATTAATAAAATGGTGCATTTATCCTGTGCATAATTTGAGAAAATTTTAATTTTCCTATTTTTTATGCCTCTTAAACTCATCGAAAACCTCTTACTTTTATTTTATCTAACGAAAATAATACTTACAAGAAAACTTCTTTCTTTATTAAATTCATAAATCTAATTATTATATTATTTATATATTTTAAACAGTGATTATAGTTTGACGTTTACTGGGCACTCGCTGGGATCCGGCGTGGCGGCCTTCCTTGCGATCCTCGCTGTGCAAAACAAGGGCAAATTGGGAATTTCACACAGAGAGAGGATTCGTTGTTTCGCGATGGCCCCGCCTCGTTGCGTCAGTCTTAATTTGGCTGTCAGATACGCTGATGTCATCAATTCTGTCGTTCTTCAGGTCAAAAAAAAATATATATATTTTTTTGTTATTTTTTGTTTACCACCGCAATCGGTCTTCAGGTGAGAAAATATTTTATTTGTTTTTACTTATTGAGAATTCTTGTTTACCGCCGCAATGCATTTCGTTTACCACCTGTATAAGTTATATATTAATTATGTTTTAATTAAAACAATGTATGTTTAGGATGATTTTTTGCCTAGGACAGCTACTTCATTGGAGGATTTGGTCAAATTCCTCTTTTGGTAATTTATTTTCATTCAATTTCTTTCTTCTTTTTCCAAATAAAATAATTATATTTTTAAAAAATAATTAATTAATTTTTTATTGGTTTTATCTTGTGTAGTTTGCCGTGCTTATTATGCTTGAGATGCATGATAGACACATGCATATCAGAAAATATAATGTTGAGAGATCCAAGAAGGCTTTACGCACCAGGCCGTTTGTATCATATTGTTGAGCGAAAACCTTTCGGGTGAAATTAATTACTATTTAAAAATATATACATTTTTATTATTTTTTTGAGAAATTATTCGGAATGCCCAGTTTTTGGAGTGCCCAGAAAGTGCCCACCATACAGTTTTAGCTGTACACATATATATTTGTACTTGGATACACCTTTTGTGTTTACAAATATACCTTTTTGAAAATATACATTTTTGTAATTTCACTATACATTTTGTGTTTACAAAAATACATTTTTGTAATTTCATCATATCTTTTGTAATCGGGCGCTGCTGGGCGCTCCATATCTGAACCCTATTTTTTTAACACTTGTCTTAATATTAATAGCCTCTAGTATGTAGTATTGTTTTATATACAATCATTTAGTGTATATATAGAATTATAAATGTATATAGTTGTTACAAAGTAATTGTCTTGTATAGTTTCACATACTGTCATAATATATTTAGTGTATATAATAATTTATATACTTTATACAGTGTGTATATACGTAATGTTATGTAGTTCACATTACAAAGTAGAAAGAGTGTATATAGTGTTCTGTAACATATATAGTTTATATAGCGTTCTATAGTGTAGTATATATACAACACTAAATACTAAATACACTTTGTAAACTCATGGCTATGTAACTTCTCTGGAATTCTTCCTCTGAAATTACGTAGAATACAATAATGCAATTGTAATTGCAGATGTGGGAGAATTCCGCCGGTCGTGAAAACAGCAGTGCCAGTTGACGGTCGGTTCGAAAGAATTGTACTGTCGTGCAATGCAACGTCAGACCACGCAATTATTTGGATCGAACGAGAAGCCCAAAGAGCCCTAGATGTAAACAATTCTTTCATTTATAACCATATAATATGATAGTATATTAATATTTGGAAAAAAGTTTAGAAACCTCCCTATCTTTTTGAATATTTTGAAAAATAGGCGTTTCTTTCAAAATATTCAGAAAAGATAGGGGGTTTCTTAAGAATTTACCTCAGTTTTTTAATATTTAATAATATTACCTTAATAATGTCAGTTAATGGTAGAGAAGGAAAATGTAAGGGAAATACCACCAAGTCAAAGAATGGACAGAAAAACAACACAAATTGAAGAACATAGACTCGCGATACAAAGAATTTCTGATCTTTCCATACCAGATTCAAATACCGTGTATAAATACGGTACATTTGACGATAATAATTCTGTATCTACAAGTAATGAACAAAATCCTAGTTCTTCTACAAATTGGGATAATTGGATTTCTAGGGTTTTTGAAAATGATGAATCAGGACAATTTGTACCGAGGAATTGAATTTTATGATTAATTAATTAGAATTAGTGTAATTTTTAAATTTAGTGTATTATTTATTGTATATTTGTATGATTTAGGAATAATCAATATATTATTAAATGGGGCCCACATGTTAATTGGCTCCATTTAACATTGACAAAGAGTGAGTGCCTTGTTCTCAATTTCATTGGATTTAGTTACGTGCAAACCATATATATTAAATCATACAAACAACTATGGATGATTTAATATATCTTGTGCATTAAATTAATTAGATCATGTTCATGTTATCTCAAAAAAGAAATAATAATTAGATCATGGCAGCCATGATATGCCATCTCCTCTCAACCTCTTCATGAGATAAACCTTTTAACAACTGCATAATTTGAACTTTGAAGATTGTATTAATACAATTATCAAAGATTTAAAAATTCACAAAAATGTTCCATACGTATATCTTTATCCACACATTTACAATATATTACCAAACAAAACAAAAATAACAAACGGGTCCCACTTTGATCTCTTCAACGGCTCTCAAACCAATATATTTCCTTTGCACAAGAAACATTTTAGGAGATTGCAATTCAAGTAATCAATAAGAAGACCGCTCATCAATCATTGTAAGCACAATTCCTTTTTTCTTTTCTTTCACATAATTTTGTCATCTTTCAGAAATTCTTAACTCCAGTTCATAGCATCTAATTGATGTCTTCTATTTAGATACTTAATACAATATAGACAAAATAGCCATGGCAAGAATGATGAATAGTCCAATGAGGAGTGAAGACAATTCCGACGCTTATTCCTCCCATCCTTCACCATACAATTCCCCGTACAATTCCACGCGCTATTCCCGCACTCATTCCAACCTCTCGAATTATTCCCACGCTGAAGAATCTTACGATTCGACCCCTCTTAATCGCAAATTCGCGCCAAGACCTCCTTCTTCTCCTATGCTTAATAGACTTAGCATGAAGAAACACACCGATGTCTATGTTGCTAGTAACAAAACCGAAGATGAAGGTTTGTTGCAAATAACAAAATTTAAAATTTACATTTAAAGTGAAAATTTGAAATTTGAATTTTAAACAGAGTTGGAATTGATGAGAGAGAAATATTCAAAGCTTTTGCTTGGAGAAGATATGTCGGGCGGAGGAAAAGGCGTTTGTACCGCTGTCGCAATTTCAAACGCAATCACAAATCTTTACGGTAAAAATATTCTATCATCTTATTATACTTCTATATACATTTATTTTTTATTTTCTTTGTTTTTTTTTTTGAATGGGATTTTTTTATTTTCTATGTTATGATTTTTTTCTTTTTGTTAGCGACGATTTTTGGGACGTGTCACAAATTGGAGCCAATGAAGCCAGAGAAGAAAGCAATGTGGAGACGAGAGATGGATTGTTTTCTCTCGATTTGTGATTTCATTTTCGATCCATCTCCTACAGAGCTGACTATGCCTGGCGGATCTGCAAATGAGGTCATAAAATCTAATTAATTAAACATAATAATATATTTTGGGGGGAAAGATCATATTAATTTTGTTCCATTTGAAGAAAAAATAGTTTGAATTATGGTCCGTTGATGTATTTACCGGTATATAAAAAAGATATTTCTCATATTTTGTCAATAACATATTTCTCTCTCCTTGCTTTTCAAAATTCGCACATTTGGAGTCGAAATTTTTCTTTGGTTCCTAATATGTGAAAAATTATATTAGTTATGTTATTTATTTTCTGTTTTTATTTAATTTAGGTAGTTGCAGCGAATCCTAGAACGGATATTATGATGAACCTCCCTGCCCTTGAGAAGCTAGAAAACATGCTACTTGTAAGACCCATCAAAATATCATTAAACTAAAACACACAAATCACAAGTTACAAAATTACTTTTTTTTGTTAGGAAATATTGGATAGTTTCCACTCCACAGAATTTTCCTACGCAGACCAAAAGAAACAACAATCTCTTTTATTAATTAAACAACAAAAAAGACTCAATCACTCTCATTATTATTTATCAACGAAATCTAAACTCACAACTTATAATTCCGTCCTTGTACAATCTACTCAACCAACCAGCTTATTATACTATACTACAACATGCAACAAATACACGTATCATGATCAAACAAATGCATGTATCTCTTTCCACAGGAAATACTAGACAGTTTCCACTGCACGGAATTCTCCTACGCAGACCAAAAGAAGCAGCAATCATTCGACACTGGCAACAAGTCGTTCCACCGGTCGGAAGACAAGTGGTGGCTGCCCGTGCCCTGCCTGCCCGAAAATGGGCTGCCCGACCGAGCACGCAAAGAGCTCCAACAAAAGAGAGCGAGCGCGAATCAGATCCATAAGGCCGCCATGGCGATTAATAACGCCATTTTGGCGGAAATGGACGTGCCTGAGTCGTATTTGACTACTCTACCTAAGGTACTTTGATTAAGGGTGTTTTAGTGATTTCGTGTTATTTATAGAGGCCTTAAGAATTAAAAAAATGGTACAAACATGACGATAGTGGTAGCATGACATGGTCTATAATGCAAATATTATAATTGATTGTAACTAATTCAAAAAGATATTGAACTATGGACTCTGTCATGTTGTCATCATGCTTTATTGTCTTACTGTGTAGTATTTTCAAGTGGAAAATGAATTTGAATTTTGTCTAGAATGTTGCACTCGTATAATGTTTTAAAGGATTTATTAAGAGAACAATATCAATAAATTAATTTGTACATCATTATATAAGGCATATGCATTCCCGAATTGTACAACAATCACTAATCCTTTTTCCGTACATTTATTTTTGAAAATATTCATTTATATTATTTATTTATTATAGAGTGGTAGAGCGAGTGTAGGAGACGTGATATACAAACACATGCAGACACCGGAGCAATTCTCGGCGGATCACGTGCTTGAGTTCCTCAAAATCTCGTCAGAACACGAAGCCTTAGAAATCGCCGATAAAGTGGAAGCCGCTTTATACATTTGGAAGCGCAAAATCACCACTAGTCATTCCAAGTCCACTTGGGACATGAGCTTGGTAAGTTAATTAAGTGTTTTGTGATATTACGTATAAAAATGAAAAACATTGATGATTTTGAATTTAAATTGTGATAGTTAATGGAGGATGGAGATAAAAATGTGGTTTTAGCTAGCCGGGCTCAGAGTTTGTTGTTGAGTCTGAAGCATAAGTATCCAAGTTTATCACAAACTACGCTTGATACTAGCAAGATTCAGTTAAATAAGGTGCTAAATTCTTTTTGATTTTTATAATTCTCATGATTTTGTTCAGTTATATTATGAAATTACTAGATTAATTGATTACATTTTTTTAGGATGTGGGGCAAGCGATTTTGGAGAGTTACTCAAGAGTGCTTGAAAGTTTGGCGTATAACATTGTTTCATGGATTGAAGATGTTTTACAAGCAGATGATCAAGCGAGAAAAATATACTAATTAAAACCTAATTTCCATTTTCAAAATTCAATCCAGGGTTTCAAATTCCCTGGTGTAAGCAAGATTGATTGATTCAAGGATTTGTGGGGATTAAACTAACATAGGGATATTATTTTTTTGAATGCGAGCTTGAGAACATGGGGATATTTGTAATTTGTATAATACCATGGACAAGTTTAATACCATTTTTTTCTTTTCCGAAATTTGAATTGTATATATATAATGGAAACTTGAGGTGAGGTATATTTTGGAACACAGTTTGTGCTCTGTTTATTGATTTTGTAATGATAATTTTTTTGTTTGATACTTTATTTAAGATAATCTTTTGTTTGATCCTTTATTTGTTCTCAGTTCATTTTTCCTTTTCATTAGGATTTAGTAATTTTTGAATAGTTAAATTAAATATTTGGGTTACATTTTCAAATCATGAATTTTCCCATGCAGATTGGAGCAACAGTGTTCCTGCACGCGTCCATCTTCATCGTCCACGTGTAACACAACTAGAGCCCCCTTCATGCAAACATATAACAATATGAACATGGTCCATGATTGAACTCTATATGAAAACTCTAATTCTAAACTGGGACCTAGTTTAAATTTCAATAGGTGTATAATGTACGGTATGGACAAAGTGTTTATATTTGCAGATAGAATTGCGAGATTACCATTTTATCATCATCATCCTCTCTGTTTTAATCTTCAAATAGACATCTGTTCTGAAAGAGGAGTGGTAAAATTAATTTCTGAATATTGCATTTTGATTCAAGCGGTGTCTCTCTCTGTTTTAATACTCAATCTCTCTAAGATGGTAAGATTGGCGCATGTTATCAAAGTGATTCTCACCCTGCTAACGTGCACCAGCGGTGCGCTCAGCCGTCTGACGGTGGGCCCAAGTATTCTCCAGGTGACGGCTCCGAACCGACTTGAGAACGAGTTCCAGTCCTTTATAACAAGGTATTGATAATTAATTGTTTCAATAGTTTAATAGAAGAATTTATCAAAAAGAAGCATTTTAATAGAAAAAATATGTTATTATTGAATCTTAAAAAAAATTATGTAGTAATATTTGCTTCTAGAGGTTTAAATTTTAATTGATAGGCATCAAAAGTCCTCTTTAACAATAAATCAAGTTTGACTTAGTGTTGTACTGAACATTATTAACACCTTGGCATTAAAAAGAATTGTTCCCTGTATTAAATTTTGGGCAATTTAATTATATATGATAGGTACGGAAAACAATATGCGCACCCAGATGAGTACAAACACCGTTTCCGCATATTTGCACGCAACGTAGCTCGTGCTGCAGAGCATCAGATGTTGGACCCGAGTGCGAAGCACGGAATCACGCCTTTCTCTGACCTAACTGAGGATGAGTTTGAATCTCAATTTTTGGGCCTCAAACCAGGCAAAGAGAATATGAGACGGTTTGGTGAGAAATTTCCGATGGCGTCAAGACGAGAAGTGGAGAGATTGCCAGAGAGCTTTGATTGGAGAGAGAAAGGAGCGGTTACGGAGGTCAAAATGCAGGTTGGTTTCTTGTTTCGTCTAGAAATAAATGAACCTTAATGTGGCAATGGGTTGGTTCAGTTAGGTTCTCAACATGTGAAATTAATTAATTCTCATATAATTGATTTAGAATTTCGGTCAACCAATCTTGGCTTAGGTTGATTCTTGAGAAGCCATGATAGGTGTACATCAGGTTTCGGGTTAGATGGGTTTTGAATATGGATTTGAATATGGTCATGATTTTAGGTCACTATTTGTAGTTCTTAAATATTTATTGAAGTGCAAAAAAAATCCGAAAGTGTCTATATATTGATTTACTATGTTGTATGTAGGGGGTATGCGGATCTTGTTGGGCATTTAGCACGACCGGAGCCATAGAAGGCTCTAATTTCATAGCAACCGGCAAACTTTTGAATCTCAGCGAACAACAACTCATCGATTGTGATCATGAGGTCAGCTCTCCAACGACACACAATTCAAATATATATCTAAATATATCAATGTTTTAACTTCAAATTAACCAGAATATTTCCCTTTAATAAAGTGCGATGCAATCGAGAAGACGGAGTGCGATAATGGCTGCGGCGGAGGTTTAATGACAAATGCGTACAAATACTTGATAAAAGCGGGGGGTTTAATGGAAGAGGAACAATACCCTTACGCCGGGAAGCAAGGCCAGTGCAAGTTTGACAAAGACAAAATTGCGGTTAAGGTTTCGAATTTCACGAATATACCCCTTGATGAAGATCAAATCATGGACGCTCTAGTACACCATGGCCCTCTCGCAGGTAATAATAAAAGAAAAATATGACTATTGTACCTCAAATGCTTAAATTAAAGTTCAAATCTCTATTATATATTTTGGATGAGATTAATAATCTCTTTTAAAGTTACTTATATCATACTATTTTGTTCATGCAGTTGGATTGAATGCGGTTTTCATGCAAACATACATAGGAGGCGTATCATGCCCAATTATTTGCCCTAAAAAGTTGTTAAACCATGGAGTGTTATTGGTCGGATACGGTTCACATGGTTTCTCAATTTTAAGGCTTGGATACAAACCGTATTGGCTCATCAAGAACTCTTGGGGTGCAAAATGGGGTGAGAATGGATATTACAAGTTGTGTAGGGGTCATAATATATGTGGCATTGACAGTATGGTCTCTGCTGTGGCTGCTACTGCATCGGCTTAAGGCTGTTTAATGAATTATGTTTTTTTTATTAAATTTAGGGTTTATGGCATGTAATTTTAATATAAAGTAGTTAGGGTTTTAAAGTTTGTGTTGAATGTACTCAAGAATCATATTAAGAAGAATGAAACTAGTAAGTTTTTAATTTCTTGTCTGCAACGTTTTAATTTTCATTTGAAGTTTGGAACATGTGATCCCATTATGAAAACATTCGTGTAATTTGTGATTATAAATCGGTGACAGTTATATTTCCTTCTTTTCTTAAAGTTAATTATCAACAACCAACTCTAAGAAAAATATTTCAGAAAGAATCATAATTATTGATTGAACTAACTAATAATGTCTAGTTTGGTCTATAAACCATTGAACCTCTTTTGAATGGATAATTTGATAGGTATTATGTCCTACTCCCAACAGTCTTTCATGTACCAATTACAAGAGTGCAAGTTTTTTCTTCAATTATGTCGCCATGATTGAATTTGGCTACTCGCTTTTAGAATACTTGTATCCGTAAGTTCAGAACTGGTACAAGGTACACTGGATTTAAAATAAGGCATATGTTCTATATGAGCCTTCAACTTAGAAAAAGGGAAAGACCCTGCTATTCTTCCAATTTGTGTAGAACGGAAGGGACTTCTCTTTTTTGATAATGTAAGGTCTCTTTCATAATTGGCATAATTCAGGGGATGTGTTGCAAAAGTCCAAAAAAAATCATGATTCATGAAATTAACACCTGATTCCATTGTGACACCTCTCTTCGTACAGTAACAAATTACTTTCATATAACAAAATATTACATTTTTAACTCTTTTACATTTGTAATTTCGTTCTAATTTAATTTCTCTCAACTTCCTTCTGAAGCAAGAGAATAAATCACCCTAACCCAACATATGACACAAATTCACACCTTAATTTAAACACAATTTTTTCAAAACCAAAAAGAAAACTAACAAACCAAACGCCTCTACCACCAACAAGACAATGCAGCAGGGCAGCACAACAATGGCAAAATCATAAATACCACCAACTCCAAAGTCTTAACATTCAGGAGTGAGAGAACGGTCTCTACTATAATCTTGACAATAATAATAAACCATATGGTTGGATTGGGCCCATCGCATCGCGGCATATTGTTGCGAGCTCAATCCGGATCCAGACGGTGAGGCTGGCACAGGCCGACAACCAGATGGCGAAAAAGCGGTACAACCTGATATACCGAAACGAGTGTAATAGGCTACAAACGGTTGGTACTTGTAATCTGCCTTGTATCGACCGCCATCTGTGGCCCATGCAGATGCGTCCCAAATCGACCCGTATACCCACATGGGTCGGTTCGGGAATGTTGACTCGATTTTTCTTTGGTATTGTCTAATCGGTATGTCGTCAACAAAAAATCTGCATGAAAATATATGTTGTGTGTGTTGATTAGACTGAATAGTTATATTGGACTTATGTTGCTATGTGCCAGAATATTTAGGATTAGTTTTTACTATTTATGTATTTTTGTGATGATATTCTATATCTCTAGTACAGGAATATTGTACGTTTATTCCACACCTACCCTATACGGCGGGAGAAGAAATTTTATTTATTCAAATGTGTACTGTTTTTGATAAGTAGATACTTGTGGGTCCATGGCTTTTAATCCAAAATCTTGATTATTGTATTACTCATTAGTATATTCATCTAAGATTATCTCATAATAGAAAATTATAAATAGGAAAAATAGAACATACATGATTTCATCAGGATTCCACAAGATGGCATAGTGATGAAAATCAGCTGTTGGATCAAACCAAAGATGGAATCTCATTTCTCTTCCAATGATTCTCCCATCTCCACTGCCTCTCACATACACATTTGTTTGTAAAGTATATGGCTCCCCCGGAATCGTCCCCAGAAACTCGATGTCCACCTCATCATGGTTTCCTGGATGTGCCTCATTGTTTGACAGCTGTAATTAATGTTTTCACCAAAGTTAGAAAGGAAATAATAATAATAATAATAATAATAATAATAATAATAATAATAATAATAATAATAATAATAATAATAATAATAATACAATGAATTGTGGAAATTATTTAGCTCCGCACATAACAATTAAACATATATATTACTAGAATATGCTAGATATAGAGCATTGAATTATGTTGTTAGAATGACCTACTAACTATCAATATAACTTGGATTAATCAATTTTGGGCAATTGATTAATAATTGTATTCTTTCAGTTAATATGGCATTGTTCAATATAACATTTGGACTGTGAAGTAAGAAAGATAAGAATTTTATCTTACATATATATTAGTGTTAACACCAGCAGTATACCCAGCTTGCAGCTTGATGGAAGCACCAAAATATCCATTTCTATATGGCCTCTTAGATTTAAATCCACTCCCTACATTAAGTGTTGGTACCATAAAGCCAAAAGTTATATAAAAGGACAATAAAAATGTACAAATAATTGTAACGATCTCGAGAAAATTTTCTATATCAATTGCATAACTAACACATTTGCTACATCTATTTTATCTTCTTTTGAAAAAAAAACAAGAATCAAAACGATCAAGAAATACAAAGCCGTCAAATTACCTGATGTCGAGTCGAGCCAGACCGTCAGAGACTTCTGATCTGGAGAGACAGTCTGGTGTTGCGGGCCCCACAAAGTATTATACCCTCGATAAAACCCTAATTCCCTTACTCTTGAGCTAGGGTAGTATCCTGGAGAAGGCTGTGCATTTGCTGAACATTGTAGCAATACAAAGAAAACAAATGAAATAAGATAACCCATTTATGAGTGTGTTGTGTGTGTGAGGGTTGTGTGTGTTGATGGTAGTGTAAGCATGTGATATGCATATATAGGGATACTTATGGTCCCTTGTGGTTACTATTGGATCGGGTAAGGTTCAATTTTTTATTGAACCCGAAAGAAGTATATTGACATGATTATTAATGGGTCATATAAACTAGATTGAGAATTGATTTTGCTGATTAATAGGTTGGTTAGGTTTAATTAACATCACTCATGCATTTAATCATAATAAAGACATAAATGCAAGGTTATGTGATGTTTTAGAAACAAGATTTGAGAAACTAAGTGTATAATTAAATATTAGCAAACCCTAGTAGTGGCCCCAAAACAGAAGAAGGGATTTAAGCCACAAATAGAGGAGGCAAGTGATAACAGAAATGCTAATAAAATAAGTGATAATATGAAATATTTGGTGAAATTGGACAAGGATAGTAGGACCAATTAAGACTCAAATTGAGAAAAAAATAAAGGAAAAACCAAACAACTCAGATCCAATGAGAGAATTGAATAATCAGGAAAGAATACCTGTGCATGTGTTCTTCACTAGTTTTCAGTATATGGTTTCTAGATTTTTAATTACTCATGAATGTTTCGTTTGACTTCAGAAAAAAAAACATGTCACTTGTAAGAATTGAAAATTTAAATTGTAAAAAATGTGAAACTAAAGTTGAGTACTACAGATTTATCTAATGTAGTTCAAAAGTGTCAGTAGTTGGAACAGTTAAGGAAGTTAGAAACAGTCCAAATGACTGCATATGTACTGCTTTGAGCCACAAAAAAGGCAACTAAATGTTAAAACAAGGACATGATAAGAGCCTTCAGCTAGTGACTACAAATGTAAATACATGTAAATGAACATATCGATGAGAGGGGGCAAAATCCGACTTAACAAAAAGAACATTTCTAACATGAAAAATTTGAAGAAGATACTAAAAAAGTGAAAAAAAAAAATTGAGAAATCAACAATGAAATCTGAATGACCCCAAATTCAAATTATACAAAACCAATTAAATCATTATCAAAATAACAAAAACACAAAGCGGTCTATGCTAAATGAGCTGTGACTTGTTCCAAACCCGAAAATAATTCGAGATTCAATCAATCTATAATTGAACCGAAAAATATTGACATGAAACTTTTTGAGATGTCAATGACTTTTAGCCTGAATGAACTGAAATCTAAAATAATCTAAAATTAACCCGATTTTGTCTTAATCATGATACCTACATCATATTGTTATTTTGTATGACATTATTAATATTAAATATTGATTCGAATGATCTGAACTGCCGATTCATATGAAATGATCCACGAACTAACCCAATCAACTCATAATTATAACTCAATTGATATGATCCACGAACCAACCTAATTGACTTAGAATTATAACTCAGTTAATCTGAGACATGAAATTACCTAAATCAGAAATAATATGAAGGACCCATCAATTTGTCATCAAAGATATACTTGACATTAGCTTTCATGGTTAATTAGGGGCGAAATATAACATTTTTTAAATTACATGAAAGGGGTGAGATATAACATTTCTCTTAATAAAATTTATAAAAGAAGTATAAATGAAAGAAATTGGGGAGGTGTGGGCCAAAGATAGATTTGATATTTTTAATTATTAGGCAAGGAGAGCAAAATAAGTCCAAGGAAAGAATATTTAAACGAAAATTTGATTTCATGCTCTTTCTCTTCATGAAACACTGTAGTGTGCTACAAGTACCACCAACCATTTCCATCAATCCTTCCATTTAATTTTATTATTTAATATATCATCTATTTAATGTATGTTCCTTTGAGAAAAAAATATTTGCACTTTATATAATTCATATATTCGAAACACATTTTCAATTTATTAAAAGTGAGATTAAGTACTAATAAAAGTGTCAACATAGTCACAATTTCTATACATATCCAATAAATAATAAGATCCAAGTTTAAGAAACCAAATAATAATAATAATTATTATTTTTATTACTGTTTTTGATAAAATTATTATTATTATGTACAGTTTGGGCAACGGTTTTTTTTTTACATTAATTACAAAATGATGACCATTGATTTGATGCCCTAACTACTACAATAAGAGAACTATTTATTTTGTTGACAGTTTTGCACAACTTCTAAACTTATTTATTATAATAATAACGATAATTAGCTAGCCCAATAATTATATCTTCTTAACCAATTCAGTTATCTAAATTGTAATTGATTTGTGTTATTAGCTTCCTTTCATATATAAGATTAGAAAGGGGAAAAAGAAGGAGAATAGAAATAATTTTATAGGTTTTGTAAAACTTTGAAATTTATAAAAAACTTTCTCAAAAAAAAAAAAAAAAATCTTACATTATTTTATGTTTTGCCCTCAGTTTCCTCTCTAGCTATCACAAAGAGAATTATACTTACTAGTCAATTATTATTTTGTTTATCATCTGTCAACAATATTTCAGATATAAAATATCAAAATATAGAGAAAAAGTTGTCGCCAGTATAAATTCATAGATTTTATCAGTATAGAGTATGTATAATTAACTGGAATATTATGAGGCGTGTATGAAACTTGTGTTATCTATTTAGCTTTGGATTTTGGTTGTTGTATGGATTTTAAAAAAGGTAGCAATTATAATGCCCTGACCTGACATGCATGCATGAATAATTTGTATGCCCATACCAACGTGTAAACATGCATCCCTCTTTCAGCCGTCTCTCTCTCGTTTCATCTCTTCACTTTCACTATCTCATGCAACATTACACAAAAAAAACAACATAATAAGGACTAATTTCATTTTCATTGCTTGATTATAATCATTTTCCCATCCATATATCCCTCTTCAATCTTCATATATACCTTTACTCTAAATTATTTTATACAACAAAAAAAATACAGTTATTGAGAGATTTTTTGCTGTATATATACCCTAATTAACTGCAAAAATACTAAATTTGTCTTAGTGTATTCTTTTTTAAAGCTCTGCCATATCACACCATATATACTTTTTTTTTATTAATAATGCATGATAAATTAATACTGGCAAATTGTAATATATCTAATTTCTTGATCTATATATATGTATCATGCAGAACCAAAGTTATTAATTTGGAAGAAAGGTACATGTTTGAGCTAATTTAATGTAGGTGTTGGGAAGGGCATATAGGCTTAAAAAGCCAAAGAAAGTTTGAATGGCTTTATTAGGTTTAAAAGCAACATCTTAACGGCAATGTGGCTATCATTTTCCTTGACAATGATTTTTATTATACAGTTATACTCAACCCAACACCATGTGACTCGTTTTTGGATTCATTCCTTTGTGCCTTTTGTGCGTGTGACTTTTGAAGAGAGTAAATTAAATTTCAGTTTAAATTTGAGAAATTGGATCCTTAATTTCTGTTAATTATGACCAGGATGTATAATGCATTATTCTTAATGAGAATGTGAGAGTTTAAATCCATTTTATGTTTTTGATTGGAAATGACTCATGTGGTTAAACATTTAATTGGTATTAATAAAAACAAGAAAAAATTTAATTCGATCCATATCTGAAGTATTTGTTGCAGGGTA
The DNA here is from genome assembly GCA_024447665.1 of Juncus inflexus. Lineage (NCBI taxonomy): Eukaryota > Viridiplantae > Streptophyta > Magnoliopsida > Poales > Juncaceae > Juncus > Juncus inflexus. Next base: position 11,669,352 of record JAJHPC010000013.1, on the reverse strand, counting down.
GACCTGAAATGATTCAAACATTAAATTCTTAGTCTTTGGCCCATGCAACTTGAAAAAGCAGAGGAGGCTCAAGCTGATTTTCTAAGATAGAGGACCAAATAATGTAACTAGTACATCTTTCCGACTATAATAAATCATATAATAATTTATTTCATTAAGTACATTTTTTTTTTAATATTTTTGGCTTCTTTTGCCGACAATGCTACTCTACTACTTAAATTCAAATGATTAACAAATATAAAATTTTAAAATATAAAAAGAAACTAAATAAAATATTTCTAAAAAGAGATTATAAATCACTCCACGTTGTCCACAAATATACATATATATTTATGTTGTTTTGTTTTTTTGGATATAATATTGCATGACGTTTAGTCACAGAATCTGTCCAACATTTTCTTTTCTCCGGCTAATATATATATTTTTCAGAAAACATATAAATATAAAACATTGAAAAAAATAAATATTTAATTAATGTTACAATATCATCCCCCCAACTAATGTTGAGCTCTAAATAGCTTAGCACTATAGAACTAAGTGCCCGTTCGGCAGGGACAAAATATGGATGGCATGGAATAAAATGGAATAAAGAATTTTATTCCGCCGAACATGAGTACAATAACAACATGGACTAAATTGGATTAAAGGATGAAAAAAAACTATTCCGTGTTAGAGATGGAATACAGCGGTTAGAGTGGAATAACCCATTTCTTTCTCTCTATTTGTTTTTTTCAATAAAAATATTAATTTATTTTAATAATTTCACTATTTCAATATGTTGCCGAACAAGTTCTAAATTAAAAGCACACAAAGATTAGTCTCACCTTATGCTACTTGAATAAAAATAAGTTCTTTAAATAGCAAATGATTCTACTTAACTACATTTAGTAATTTTAAGTCAATTGTGGGCCTCAGAATTTGCAATGAGTTGGGCTCTAACAAATAATATAAAACTGACTTGTGAATAAATTATTTGATTACCTTTAATAGCAATCTCACAACTCATAAGTCCACAAAGTATCTAAGTTGTCCCTACAAGAATAATTATACCGTACAGAGTTAGTATGTATTCGCTTAGGAGCAACATCTAAATCTATATAATTGATATGGGCCATGGCCTATCTAAATATTATATACCATAATTTTCAAAACATTCCTATCCTTTCTCATTTTTTTAATGAATTCTCATCTATTAGAATTTAGAGTTCACACTAAAACCAAAATATCTACAGAAAGAAGAGTTACAATTTATCAATTAGTTTTTAGAGATAAAGAATCTAAAGTATAACTTTAAAAAATATATTACATTTCAAAAAAAAAAAAATTTAACATTTATTATATAATCAGATTGATTAAATTCTTCATTTTCTAAAGAGAAATATTAAAAAAAAAAACTTATCATTATGTTTTTTAATTATTTTCTTCATTATCCTTCATTATTGAACCATCCGAACAGTCAATGTGTCTGAAAAAACTCCATAATTGCCATGCCCCATCTTTGCTTATATTTAATATTTATACAGAAAATATACAACTTGGATATGCTTGTATTAAATACATACCAAATACTAATCATCCAACCTTTTTGGCCAAAACAAAAGTAATATAAAAAAATAAATAAAATATTTGAATATCATCTTAGACCCTTTAACTATTTAAAAATAATGTATTCACATGTAAAAGGAGAAAAGAAAAAAAAGAGGAAAAAAAATATTGGTTTATTGTTTTAAAGGTAGACCAGGTATATGCAAGTATTTCTAATCGCCCATCGAATTTGCTCCCAGGAAAAAAGAGGAGAGAATAATTTGTAAGAATTTCTTCTCTCTTCTCTCTTCTCTCTCTGAAGTCTAAACAAAGAAAAGAAAAGACCAATTACTTGTAAGAATTTATTCTGCATTTTTTTTAATATTTAGCAAAAGTTGTAGGTTTTTTTTTTTGTGTTGAAGTGGGAATATTGTGAATAAATCTCTGTTATTTGTTTGTGTATAATGAGATCTTATTGGATTTATTCCAGCTATTAGGAGCTAAATATGACTTAAAATTGGATTAAACTGAATTTTAAAGACCATTCAGGACTTTTTCCTTCGATTTTGCATTCTAAATTTGTATTATTTTGCAAAGCAGTTGAGGGTTTTGTTAGTTTTAAGTTATTCCAGCTAAACGTGAATGGATTTATCTGTAATTAGGTTGGAACTGTAATTCCAGTTTTTGTTGGGTTTGCCAAATGAAATTTTTAGGGCATATTCTTAATGCAAATCTTCAATTTCTGAAATTAAAAACGAAATTAACTTATAATTAATTGGATTTCAGAAGGAAATGAGGTATTAGTTGAAAAAATGGAGAATAAAGTTAATATCTCTCCCTCACTCGATTCAAGCAAGGTTGAAGTAGAAAATGGAAATGATTCTACATTTGTTAATCAAGGTTAGTTTCTTAATAATAATTTAATCTCTAATTTATTTCATCCTGAACCAATTGAGGGTTCATTGATGGACTGAATCTTAATTCAGGTACAATTGCACAATTAAAGCTTAATTGAGATTCAATTGAAGCTAATTTGATCATATTCACATTTCCCTCTTTTGCTTCATTGGTTTATCAAATTATAAATATTTATAAATCTTTAAATGAAGTGTAATTTTTTTTTTTGGGTTTTTTAGCTGCGATTGGTTGGCATGAAATGAGAAAGAAATGGATTGGAGATCAATCAAATAAACCCAAAAAAGCTCCAAAAGATCCCATTATAAGGTTAATTTATTTATTAAAAAGTATTGTTATGTTTTTAAATAATGAAAATATTATTAATTAATATATGAAATATTTTAAATTACAGTTGGTGCATGAGTTATGAGGATCTCCTTTCAACCAATGAAATTTTTTCACAGCCAATTCCTTTATCTGTAAGATTTTCCTTTTTAAGGATAAATTTGGTACTTTGAGTTTTTAAAAGAGTATATTTAAAATTTCCCCTTAATAATAAATTTAACTTTTGGTTGTGAATTGTGATTTTACAGGAAATGGTGGATTTCTTGGTTGATATATGGTATGAAGAAGGATTATATGATTAGCCCCCTATACTTTTAAATTTATGCAATTTAATCCTCTTTGGAGCTAAGCAACAAGGGTGTTTCACTAATTTTAACATTTAGTCAGGGAGATTTTTTGCAAAATTCTTTTACATATGGATATGTAGCAATCGTTTATTGTAACTAATTAAGTATGATTGTATTGTTTCTTCATCAATTTGATCATATTTAAATGATATTTTCAGAAACTAAATGTAATCTATTATTAAATTAGATATTGTTAGTGATCTGTTTTTACTTTTTATGAAATGTTACCTAAAAAATCAGTACTATATATGGTTTATAATATAAAAATTGATTAGATATTGTTAGTGATCTGTTTTTATGAGGTGTTAACCAAAAAATTAGTCATATAATTTATAATTCATTTTATATAATTTATAATATAAAACAAGTATTGGGATATATCATATATGCAATACTAGTCCGTATGTATTTCTAATATTGAAGCAAGGAATAATATATGGGCTTAGTTCGTTTATTAGAAAAAATAAATTCATTTTTGACCCGTTGAAATATAAATATAAATTCATTTTTGACCCGTTGAAATATAAATATAAATTCATTTTTGACCCGTTGAAATATAAATTCATTTTTGACCCGTTGAAATATAAAAATAAATTCATTTTGGACTGTTGAAATATAGTCGGCCTTATATATATATAAACCTGGTCCACAGGCCAAATCATGGACCATACTTAATCAAAGCCTTCAAAGTTAAAATCCTATTCATTTCCCAAGTCTCCGATAAAGAAAAAAATCGAAGGAAGAAGAAGGGAAATTGGAAGAAGAATAATCAGAAGGTTCCTTAATGGAGAAAGTGAAGAACTTGCTGAAGCCCAAGCCGAGTCCGACGGAGCAGTGCCGCGACTGGCAGCGACGCCTTCGCCAGGAGAGCCGCGTGCTTGATCGCCAGATCCGAGGTGAGGAAGAGTTTGATTCTCTTTTTTGAGATTTTTTTGGGATTTTTCTGGTTTTTTTTCCACCAAATTGGAGGTCCTGATTGAGAATCGTTGAATTAAACTAAGATCAAGCGGCAATTAGCTTGGCAAGACTTGAAATCATGCTGAATAATTGTAGTTAGAAATTAAAGTTGGATGCTTATATATGCAAAATTTCAAAATATTCGAAAAGAAATTTAACTAATTTGTTGTGATTATTTGGAAATGCGAGGTTAGATGTGCAAAGAGAGGAGAAAAACGTGCAGAAAGCAATCAGAGAAGCTGTCAAGAGAAATGACATGGGCTCTGCTAAGGTAAAGTTTCATACTTTTTTTCTCATACGCCCTTCCAAAATCAGAATTTTCAAGGGCTAATTTCTGAATAACTACAGTCTTTGGCGAAAGAAATAGTCATGTCAAGAAAAGCAGTGAATCGCCTTTACGAAAACAAGGCTCAATTAAACTCCGTCTCAATGCATCTCGGCGAGCTTGTCGGTACGCTCATTTACCATCATTATTCATCATTTTTTATCTGTTTGTAATTTTAATATTTTGTGGGGGTTGAAATGCAAAAGCGACGGCGAGAACGATGGGGCATTTGCAAAAGAGCTCGGAAGTAATGAAGCTGGTGAATAATTTAATGAAGGCTCCTGAGGTGGCCGCCACCATGATGGAATTCTCCAAGGAAATGACCAAAGTACCCCCTTTGTTAATCTCTATTTTATCTTACTTTCTTTCTAGAATATAAAAAAAACCCTAATTATAATAAATTAGGAAGAATTATTTGTATCGTTAATACAAATACTCCTTAATTTTTCGAAAACAAAGGTGAAATAACCCTTTTTCTCAAATATTTTTGTCTTTTATTTATTCATTTAATTGAAAAATAAGATTATTGAATAAACCGTAAATAAAACTTATTCTTTTAGCGAATCAAATAAAATATTTTATTTAATTATTTATTATCCAAAAAAATAAACAAATAAAAGACAAAAATAACATTTAAGATATTTTTTCAATGAATTGATCAAGGGTACTCATAATACAAACATTTCTTCCTAATTTGCTTATTCATTTATCTCCTTTATTCATTTATTTAATTATTTGCATTATTTTAAAGGCGGGCGTGATAGAGGAAATGATGAGCGAATCATTGGACAGCGCGCTGGACACGGAGGACATGGAGGAGGAAACAGAACTCGAGGTCGAAAAGGTCTTAGAAGAACTCGCTACGCAGACGGCCGCACAGCTGCCTGACGCCGTCAGAAGGGAGAAAGTCAAACAGAAGCAACAGGCTACTGCCTCCTCCAGCCGACTTTCTGACGAGGTTGTTGATTAGTTAATTAATAATTGCAAATTAATAGGGAAAATTGCAAAAATGCCCCTTTTTTCTATTTTTGTATAGTAATTAATAGGGAAAATTGGGAAAAAAGGTATGTTCTTAGATGATTCAAGAAATATACAGTATGTTCTATTTTTTTTTCTTTAAAATTAATTGGGAAAAAAGGCGCTTTGCTCTTTGATAGTTTAAGAAATAGGGTTTGTTGGGAAGTTTTATGTTGTAATGGAGGAGTTTTGTTTTGTGATTTGGGAATGATGAAGGGGCTTTTTTGTGAATTTTGAAAATTGATGTTTTACTTTGGAGATTTTGATGTTTTTTGATGTTGATTTTTGTGGTGCAGGAAGAAGCTACTCTTGAGGGGATGGAGCGATGAAATTAATGTTTGAATGGAAAAGAATAATGGTGATTTTATGTTGAAATAATTATCTAACTCAGTGAGGAAAAAAGATGAGGGAATTTGGTTGGCTGGCAAGACTGATTTTATGGAGTGCAAATTCTGATATATATTAATATTTATATGAATATGAATGTATTTGTAATTTGAATCTGTTTGCGAGTTTCTAGCTGTGATTTTGTATACTACTTACAAGAGATGATTTATATGATTTAAATGCTTTGCTTAGAATATGAAGCATCTCAAAATAAAAAGTAAAAAATAATAATGCTAGTAATAATAATATTAATAATGGTTGTTAATCGATATTAGCTACAACAACAATAAGTATTTTATATTCTCAACCTCCTAAATCCTTTGCGCACACAAAACCACACCACACAAAATATCTATTACAAATTAATCATTACATGCTTAATTTTTACACAAAAGGAGGTTGGGTATTTTATATTTCAGTACAAAAAAATGAAGAAAAAGTGAAAATACAAATACTAACAACAGAAGATAAAACGAAAAGGAAAAATATTAAATGCTATTTCTCAAAATTTTACAAAGGCAATAATATTCATAATATTAACATAAGACCTAAGTAGCGCTCCGGCAGAGCGGGCAGGAGCCGTGTTTTGTGAGCCAAATATCTATACATGGAACGTGAAATGCGTGCTCACATTTTGGCAAGATTCGAACTATTAATCCGACTCTGAAATCCTAAAAAATAAAAATAAAACATTTAAATGAATATTTTTTTAAGAGGGCATGATTACTTTAAAGTGACACATATTTTTGGCGGTACCAGAGTTTGGATTAGACAATAATTGAGGGGTCAAAAATCAAAATTAATTGGAGGAACTATACGATAATAGTGATCAAGTACCTATAATAAAGATGGTTTTTAAGAAATATGTCAAAGATTCGAACATTTTTATAGCATGTTTAGAAATATTTTATAATTTTCCTATATTTAATACTCCATATTATCATACCTGAAGGCAAACAGAACAACAAGAATTATCGCCAGTCATCTCGGCAAATTTTTCTTCGGAAATTTTTTCCTTTGGAATATTTTCAAGGGCTTCTTTTGACATGCCTCTAATACTTCCAGTCTCAAAAATATCAATGTTTTCCATGATAGATTGGCTTGTGAGGCTTATCTGTAATTCGTAAAAATATGGGTAAATTTGGAAAATATATAAGTTTTTTTTTGCTTGAAAAAATATACAAGTTATCATTATTTGAAAAGAGTATATTTTACAAGTTATCGAATAGACAAATACTTTTGACTTGAGCTAAAATGGAATTCCAACATAACACACAAGAACCCAAAAAAGGGGATATTTTGATGTTTAGAAGGGTATACTATACATGAAATTAACTACCCAAACATGTGACTTCGTATAACTTGAATTTTAAAATTTGAAATTTAAAATTTGAAAATGGAGTTACCTGACTCAGCACTGCGTTGTGGACGGCTGGGTAGACTTTCTCCCAAACTATCCTTCCATTCCAAAGACTTAATATAATATCCATCTATGTTAAAAATGACAAATCATCTATCATTATCATTACATTACATGATTAAATTTAATATGGAAAATTAATGTTTGTTATCCCTTTCTAATGTCGTCAAGTAACATAAGAAAAAGATTGATGAATTGTTCTTTCACTTACCAAATACATATCTTTTTTATTTCATTTTCATCATGGAGTTGTTGGAACACTAAAGGAATTCAAACTTTATGAAGCCGTTGGTGCGGCAAAATATGTTGCTATTTTTTTTATAATGGCATAAACAAAATCCGTTTACTAAATCCGTTTAGTTTTGGAATATCTTTAAACTTATTATAATTATTCTATTTTATTATTAATATAATATTTACTAGTGTGGGATCGCCCACCTCAAGCTTCCATTTAAAAAACAGTTGAACACTTTTGAAAATATATCTACTTATTATCCAAATTTGATATTGGCAAGTTCTACACAAAACGCTTTTGAAGACTATCTCCACCGTATGAAAGAAAATATTATTTTCAATATACTTTTAAACAAAAGAAATATCTCCCAAAAAAAATATTTATAGAACCCAATGATGAAGCCAAAAATAAAATTAATTCACAATAACCAACATAAAATTTCAGAGAAAATTAAGATGCATTTTATGTATGTTCAGTTTCTAAAGCACATGATAGAAAGATTCAACTATAAGAATCTTACCACAAAGAAAAAACCTTCTTTAAATGGTTTTCCAGAGCTCCACATGTCAAGAGATGCTTCGACGGCCTCAATACAGAAAACAGCACCACTGATTGCACCGATGGCAGCGCCACGGAAGATCCCGCTTTCTGTGGCCAAACCCATCAAGAAACCAATCACAACTCCCACAATTGATCCAACTATTAAGAAAAAAAAGCAAACAAATAAACAATAACAAAATATTATAAAAATGATGTCCAAAGATATGAAATATGTTGTACAAGCATAGTATTTTTTTAGCCAATATAAAAGCTTTTGACACAATAATGAAATATTTTGTACAAATATAGAATATATTTTCAACTAAGGGTTAAAATGTAGTTTTTCAGAGATGAGTCTCTTGGAGACATGACTATAATTTTGATAGAAAATAAAAATATATTAAATTTGTCATAAACCAGAAAATTGTATTAACTAGGAAGTATTTCAACTCTGAACGGATCAATTCTAAAAAAGTAAAGTCGAAAATTATAATTTCATTTTTGAAATGCCGTGTGGTGCATCACTAAGATAACAAATTGATGTTTGACATACAAAATTCAATTTTTCATAAAAACCCCTTCAAATTTTGTAATATCCTCCATTCGCACCTCAAAATTGATTCAGTTCAGTTCAGTTCAGAAAGTAAAGTAAAATAAAAGAAAAACTTAGGACATAACATAATTAACAATAACATCATGCAAATTGGATCTAATGTTTATGTTCAGAATTGTGATGTGTGCTCTACTGTAAGAAACGAAGAAAACAAATCAAATTATCATGCGAAAAAATATATCACAAGTTTGCATTTCATGAAATTAAAGGGCATGAAATGATGAAGGAGAAAATAGAAGAAAAAAATTGAGGGAATGAAAACGGACCAAGAGCAACAGCACAGGTAAGCACTCCGAAGAGAACCCTTCTAACTATCTCCAACATGATTATTCAACACCTTTATTTTTCTCAAATATATCCAATGTGTGTGTGTGCGCGTGTTGAAGAGAGATTCTGCTGAAGAATTTAAAATTTAGGGAGATACGTATTTATAGCAATGGATAGAGCCCCGTGAGAGAGAGAGAGAGAGAGAGAGAGAGAGAGAGAAAGAAACTTGATTGTTAAGGGAAGCCTAAGCAATGACAAGTGGTTTATCATGAGACCCCTATTTGTACCCTCAATGCCTCTAGTATAATATATAATTTATCAAATAATACAAGTTTCTAATGTTATAAAAAATTGAATGATAACTTTTTTAATTCTAACATTTTATTGAAAGTTTATCTTATTTTAAACTAGTTTGAGAACTCATATTATATTGCATGAGTATATATCTACATATTGGTTTGATCTCAATCTCTAAACTTTTATTATTTTTGTGTCTAATTATACATTAAAGAAATTTAAAGTTATGCATTGCTGAAAAGCCTGCAAAATATGTTGTATTGCTTCAAACGGTTTATTCTTTTTTCTTTTGAAAACATTTCGTTCTTGAATAAATATTTAACTAGTGTTGAAGCATGAACACTACGAATATTTTTTAACCATAAAAATGATTTGATAATTGCTGTGTCGCTCAAAACAAGCAATCTTTTGTATCTATTAAGCAGTTTCATTTTATAAATGTTTTATATTGTACTAATACTTTGTGTACATAAGAAGATATTTTCAAAATGAACAATTGTAAAATGATGATCTTAACTGCGAAAACAAATTGACTGCATCATTACTCAGTTTAATATATAATTTTATGTATATTATATTATTATAATATTATTCTTAGCACATAAACAATTCATTCAAAAATTATGTTGTTAAACAATTCATTCAAAAATTATGTTGGTAAAAGAGGTTTCAAAAGCAAAAGTAATATATATGTTAAGAAATATTTTGTAAATTATTTAATCATATTGTTGAATTATCATTTGCAGAGATTGGAGCTTATAATCATTTGATATTAAAAAATAAAGGATGGACAACCCGTGAAAAATATAATAAATATAGAGCATCCAGAACTCTCTTGCCGTTTGGTTAAATCAATCAAATATACTATTTTTAATTTAACAACAAATAGTATTGTCTCAGAAAATGAGAAACAACAAAATAGTAAAAAAATAAACAAGTATCAAATTTTAGATGTCGATTAAATTCAATGAGGTGGAAGAAGTTTCTTTTTTCTCATTTGGGTTTAGACTAAGTAAAGAGTGTAGAATTTTCTTATGCATTTATGCATGTGACTGAATTAAGCCAATGAGCACATGCCACGTCAGTAAATTTAATGATGTGGCCTGTTTTGAGCTTCTCATTGGTTGGATTCAGCCAATGAGAACCCGAAATAATCAAATATATTATTTTCATTGTAGGAGCATCGAGAATTCTCTTGCCTATATATGTTAAATCAATCAAATATACATATACTGTTCTTAATTTAAAACAAATAGTAGTCAAGATTAATTTGGGTTCTCATTGGCTGAATCTAATAATTTAACCACAGAGCAATCCATGAATCTAATAATTTATTGTATTTCAGGTTCTTTTTGTTTTTTTCTGTGATGATGTATGTGAAAATTATTTACATTATCCAAAAATAATATGTATATTTTATATATGATTAATTTATTTAGGGTTTGCATCAGTAGGGTGGTGATATCTCTTGTCTGGATTAAGTTGAAAATGATTTATTAAAAAAGATTAGGTTTGGAGACTAATCAAGATTATTTAGGGACAAAAGACAGAGTAACTTGAAGGGTTTTGTGCACTAATATACAAAATCATTTATTAAAAAAAATTAGAATTATAGATTAATCAAAGATATTTTAGAGATAAAAACAGAATAACTTAATGGCTTTAAACATTATCTATATCCAAAATTATTTATTAAAAAAGATTTAGTTTTATACATTAATCAAGATATTTTAGAGATAAAAATGGAATAACTTTGTGGATGGGTCTAAAGAAAAGATTATCAACAAAAGAATAACTAAAAGAAAAGCTAAAGTATCTAAATGGTTAATTAGGTATATATTATTATTTTAAAAGCAAAGAAAATTAGGGTTTGGTAGTAATCCAATATGATAGCAAAAGGGTTTAGGTGCATTAATATTATGAGTAGACTTGAAGAAATTACATTTCTTTTTTCAACTCAACAACCCTTTCAAATTACACAAGTTCTTTACAATTCTACCCTTTTTTCATAATTGATATTTGTGTTGAAATAATCATATATATTATTGCTGTCTCTATTGAATGGATAACTATAGACGAAAAAGAAACAAAAAATTATTAAGTAAATATCTCATCTGAAATGATAATATGATGTTGTAAATGTAATGTAACAATCATTTGACCGTAGAAAATTCTTCAAATGGAACATTTTCATTATTATATATACAATGTTGATACAAAACATTATTATATATACTGCATAAAACCTTGCACTTTTTGTTACTTTCTTAAATTAATCACATTACATGAATATATGCCTGTCAACTGTCTAATTAAATTAACAATATAGACTGATTGAAACAGAAAACTATTGCATCTTTCAATTTTGGAATTTAAAACAAAAAAATTGCAAAACTATTTAGGACTCTGTTGACTTGGCAAAAAGCATAAAAGTATGTTAATAAAACAAACATCAATACGAAACAAAAGTTTCGCGTAATTTAAGCAAAAAGAAAATATAATACAAAATATGACTAGCCAGAATTGGCACAATTCTAAGTACCGAGATTCAAAAGCCCTCAAAATCTTTACACATAAAAACCCTAATAAAAAGTCAAAAACAGCGCAATTAAATACAAAATTCATTTCACATTTCTTGTTTTAATGTAATGTCTACAATTCCAACCGGCGATTTTGGCTTGTAATGCTCGTCCGTATCTACTTCTTCTATTTCCTATTAAATCAAATAAAAAAAATAAACTATTCATTATATTTTATACATTTATAACTCAACCAAACAGAGAAAATATCTCAACTATAAAATATAAGAAATACTCATAATATTTCACATTTTGGAGGAGTATAAGTTATATTTTGAAACTTTCGTAAGGGTAAAAGTGAAAAACTATCAAAAAACCCACAAATTTAGATACAAATCTAATTCTCTATTCAATTTCTTTTAAAATAATTAGGGTTATATTTGTAAAAATACCTGAACGACATCTTCTCCTTTGACGACTCTTCCAAAAACGAGCAATTTTTCATTAAGGTCCGGAATCGGAGCGGTCGTAATTATCAAATCAAACCCTTTTTTATTCGGATTCGATTTCCTTGTCCCTATCATAAACGCCTCGTGTTTCGGACTGAAAAAATTAATCACATTATTATTATTATTATTACAAAAAGACCCCTCCAAATATGAGAAGTCTCATATATACCCCTACATTCTGGATTTTTATTCATACATAAACAAATGAGAAAGAAAAGAAGTGTAGTTCATTCAGAAATTATATTCCATGATATTTCCTGTTTTGTAGGGGTCTAAATGTGATAATTTGAGATATAACAGGGAATGATAAGAAAAGGAATCAAAGCGAAGGAATAGAAAAAAAATAATGAAGGAGGTGTAAAATAACCTGGTGGTGATTTTAGCGCGGTTTTGACCGGTCAAAATCCAATCATGAGGGTCGTTTTGGCCTTGAGTCTCACCTCCTTGTATCACATAGTTTTTTATCACATGATCAAATAACATACCTTTGAAATATCCATCCTTGCTGAAATTCAAAAAAATAATAAAAAAAATAAAGAATAATACAATTTTGGTGTATTATTGTACTAGAACAAGGGTATTCAACTTTTAAGGTCCTATGAGATGTTATACGCATATTTCAAATTTTAATTTTTATTCATATGTGGGGTGGATTTTTAGATATATTTGGTATTTTGAGATTTTTCTTGGGTATATATGGTATTTTGAGACTTTGAAAGGGTATATATGAAATTTTCGGAAAATAATGATATGAAGAAAAATGAGGGGGTAATTAACAAATTACCATAATTCGATGAATTTATCAAGCACATCTGACGATGCATCTTTGTATAGCTCCATTGTAATTACTCCTTTTCCCGTTTCTATTACCTTTATTAAATACAAAAACCCTAATTTTCATTTCTTTACGTAATTATATAAAAAAATAATTGAATATATATATTAAAAATAATGAGATAATGAAGGAGAAAGACTTACTGCATAGCTTGGTATTACTGAATTTTGTTTCATTGCTTGTGTGGTTAAATCCGACCTCTTAAAAAGAAGAGGATTATTTAGTAAAATGTTATATTAAACATTAATTCAATATTTACGCAAAAAATAACTTAAAATTAAAAATTACCTCAAAAGTACCAACATCCATTCCTATTTGGTTACTTTGCCTACAAAAAATATTTAAAAAAAATAAAAAATAAATGCCTAGTTTTTCTTTTTACAAATTAATTAGAGTAAATTAAAAAATATGATAAATGAATAAATTTGAGGGGTTGAAGTGAAAAATTACTTGTGGGAATGGTGCCAGTGGCGGTAAGTACCGATGACAGAGAGAATAAGAAAGAGAATAAATAGTATTCCAGTGAGAATAGTGGGAATACTTATTCTGCTCGGTCCTTTCTTCTTCTTACTTTGCATTAGTAATTGTTGCGGTTTTATTCTCGCCATGATTTAATAATGAATTTTCTCCCTTAAAACCCTACATAAATGTTAAAATTTATGAACGAAAGCAGAAAATTGAAGCAAAATAAAAGAAATAATGGCTTCAGTTTCAATTTAGGTCAAAATAACTGAATTAGTTCCAGTATAACTAACTACATAAATTTAATTTAGGCTTAGAGAACCTGATTAATAATAACACGACAGATCAAAGATGGTTTATTTCATTCACTGCGACGATTCAGAGACCAAACATAAAAAACGAAATTATTCGACAATTTTGTAAATCGATCGATTTTTCAACAATTTAAACAGAAAATTTGCTACACAAATATGCTTCAAATTTAGATCAATTGATGGAAATTGACAAATCTGTGTTGGGTACATGAAATTGAGGCTAAGATTAAGGAACCCAATTAAGAAATTTAGAGAACAAAGTAGAAAAATTACCTGAAATTTGACGGTTTTTCGAGAAGTTTGAGAAAGAGAGGCGCTTGTACAATAACAAGGAAAAGAAGCACCTACTCTGAGAGATGATTTGTGTAGACCTGGTCTATGTGGACCGGTGTAGAGGGATCGAGTATGAAATGGTCTCAAATCTCAATTATTATTGGATTTGGGAAAAGATTAGAGAATATAACTTTTATTTTCTTTTATGAATAATGAGAATATAACTTTTCTTTTATGAATAATGAGAATATAACTTTTCTATAGTTTTGATTTTATACTATATGATATTGTGATATTCAATATAAGATGTCAATAATAAAAAAATTGTATTATGCACATTAAGTCATAATCATAATAACTACAAATAAGTATGAAGCAATAATTTATATTTTCCAATGATAATATATGTATTATGAATATTATTTCTTTCTATCAGTTATATTATGATAGTTTTAAAAGAAACTATTTTTTTTCCTTATCTTGTTAGATCCGGTTGTAAGCCGGGTCTATGAAGACTTTTGCATGACTGCTAAAAAACGTGACCATCTTAAACATTTTTTGTTTGATTTTTCAAGTCTATTTTTTTTAATGCAGGGATTTTTCAAGTCTATTATTATCCCCAATAAAATGATTAAAAAGTAGTTTAATTCAATGAATGATTTTTTTTTTTTTGATAATTTTTTTCGAATTTCTTAGCAATTGCATTTTTTTTCGAATTTCTTAGCAATTGCAAAGACAGCTCTACAATAAAAGTAACTCTGTCCAATTTAATTAGTCGAACTCAACAAATCGCGTGGATTCTGTTGATGATGACAAATGAATAGCCCAAAAAATCAAAAGAAATTTGTAAAAAATATTTTTCCAGAAGAAATTTACAATTTCACAAGCTTTTCAACTGCATTTACACCTCAAATGATTGTGACCTTCTCTCAATGTACGATTTTTGTTTCATGAAAGGTAGGAAAATTTGAAAAGTATATATTTTACTTTTTTTGTGTCCAATGTTCATGCTGCAAAAAAAATCTTGGAATTTTTTCTGAGCACGCCAAAAGAAAAAAAAAATATATATTATTTATCTCTTTTGTACAAGAATTTACACACTGGAAGCAATAAACAACACAGAACAAAGGAACAAAGGAAAAAAATAATAGAATAGTAGGTACAGAACGATGATAAATTATGGACAATTACTTTCGTGTAATTATTTAGTTTTTTTGATAAAATTATTTGTTATTGTTGTAGTTATTCTGATTTCAATTTTTTGGTATACCATGTACTTACAAGACTTCATGATCAACATTATTTTATCAAAAAATAAAAATAAAAATGTAAGAAAAAATGAACAATAGTTGAGAAACCAAATAATATCTCCCCTCCAAAATGAAACACCAACCACAGAAATCCTTGATAATATATCTCCTGATCCTCCAGCCAAATCCTGCATCCTTCAAACCTTCTCTCACTCTCTCTGTCTCTCTCTCTAAACACCATTAATGGCTACAATTCCAACTTTCATCTCTAAGACCTCTACCTCCCTCTCTCTCCTTCCTACACCTCAACTTGGTTTCTCACATCTCTCCAACTCAGTCTCCCTCAAAAGACCTCTTTCAAAAACCCTAATTCTCAACGCTTCTTCGTCTCAAACAGCTCAAAACAGCCCATCAACAAGCAGCAATGACAAGAAAAAAGAGAAAATTCAACAAGTACACAGCATAGAAGAGTTTGACACTGCTTTAAAAGCCGCAAAAAACCGACTTGTAGTGGTCGAATACAACGCGAAAGACAAACGCCAAATTAACGGATTATATGAAGAAGATTTTGATGGTAAGTATCAGAACAAACCAATTAATTATTCAGAACAGATATATATGAATCATAATAATCTGATAATTTTTTTGGATTTTGTAAATAAAAGAGTTCCAAGAAAGGAGGGGATCCGCAGGATTCTATCCACGAGTTGCTGAGATAAGCCGTTCATGCGGAGATGTCGATTTCTTATTGGTCATGGGCGATGAATCCGATCAAATGAGAGAGCTATGCAAGTAATATATTATTCATTTAATTAGTTTATTGATTTTATTTATTAATTTAGTTAATTTATTTATTTAGCCAATAACATAACTAAAATAACAAAAATATGCCCCTCTAATAATGATAATGCGGGTCTCACACTTTAAGAATACCCTCTAATAATAATACGTGACGAATAAGGGATAACACAAGTCTCACACTTAACAAATTAATAATCTGATATTTTGAATTATATTAACTTCACAAAGATATACATAAAACAGGAGGGAAGGGATAAATCGGGTGCCTCACTTCACATTCTACAAAGGGATGGAGAAGATACACGAGGAAGAAGGAGTCGGCAACGAGATGCTCATTGGCGACGTTTACTACTACGGCGACAACCATTTAGGTGTCATCCAACTCCACACCAAACAAGAGGTTCAAGCTCTTGTTGAAGAGCACAAGGCTAAAGATGGCAAGTTGGTCGTTTTGGATGTCGGTCTTAAACATTGCGGTCCTTGCGTCAAGGTAATATTTAATCATTGATAGTTTGATACTAATGTTAAAAGTGAGAAAATTAATTTTGTAATACATGATATTAGAAACAAATTGGAAATGCGGATAGTGTTATTTATGTTTTTAGATCTATTTCTAGCTAGAGGTATAATTTATATTTGTGCTAGTATTACAATCACAATTATAATAAGGGTTTGTAAAAGAAACTTTTGTTAGGGGAGCCGGAACTAAGGTAGTAATAATACTAATAAACAAGATCTTAATCAATTGAAAAGTAATTTAACGCAAATGAGGAACCTAACCATTGTTGTATCTACCAAAAGACCTAAAAAATCTCACTCTAACCCTAATTTCACAACAAATACACATACAAACAACCAATAAAACAAATCTCTAAACATAACATTCCATCTCAACAGGTATATCCAACGGTGTTGAAGCTATCCCGCTCAATGGCAGACATAGTCGTCTTTGCGAGGATGAACGGCGACGAGAACGACAGCTGCATGGAATTTTTGAAAGAGATGGGCGTGGTAGAAGTTCCCACGTTTTTGTTCATAAAAGAGGGTGAAATACGTGGGAGATACGTCGGGTCCGGAAAAGGAGAACTTATTGGAGAGATATTGAGATATCAAGGCGTTGTGGTTTAGGAGTTGAATTGAGAGAATGTGTGGGTTTATTTGGTAATTTTGATTGTAAGTGAATAATGTAATTTTGATGGACTTGATTATTTGTAATTAGACATTGTATGGAGGTATTATGGAAGTGTAATATTATTGTATAAACATGCATCATACATCTACCGATAAAGAGATTAAATAAAATAAAAGGATAAAAGATAAAAAGAAAAGAGTTTAATAATCGTCTTGTGAGGAGTTGAGTTAATCAAATAAAGAAGAAAAACTCTACTAGGAAAAAAGATAGAAAAAAATAACATATTCTATAACAACACACAAAATTACTTAGATATCAAGGTGTTGGGGATTTATGAGTTGGTTTGGAGGGAATATATGGGTTTATTTGATATTTTTTATTGGTGGATGGATGGTTGAGTAATGTAATATGATGAAAAATTGGACATTACATGTGATTAGATTATTATATGAAGACATTATAAAATCATTATGTTTGATATGTTAGTTCTTGTAAAGGAAGACTTATTGGTGCAATTCTTAGATACAAATATCTACCATAAAAGAAAGATTTAAGATAAAAATACAAGAAAAGTACAACGTAAGCAAACACTTACCTTTCAAAAAAAATAAAAGATGAAAATATAAAATAAAGGGTTTAATAATCAAAATGAATGTGACTAGTTAGTAGTAGTTACCCAAAGAAAGAAATAAACTCTACTAAGAAAAAAAAAAAATTAAGATCATCTACAACAAGCACAAAGAGTTTGCAACACTTTATAAACAAAAATGATATGTTAGACAATTCAAATAAATATAGGGGGTTCTTTACAAATATTTTTGTTCTTAGACCTACCACCAAGAGGTGAGGCCTAATCCATCACCATTAATATCTCCCTGCAAACCAATAAAAACAACTCACTAAATCAAGGGCCATTATGCAAAATTTCATAAACTTCAAAAGGGCTAAAGTGAATAAATACAATAAATTACGTAAAACAACTTACAGTTATCTCCATTGGTGAAAAGGGCTTTGAATCCTCTGATTGCTCCAAAGGAATGGGAGGGAATTTTACATTTGAAACCCTGAATCTGATCTGTATAAACAAAACAATTTGATTTTTCACAAATTTAACAGTTTTTAAGCATGAAAATAGAGAAAAATAAAGGGACTAAACTGAAAAAAATACCTCTTCATTAATAGTAAGAGGATATTCTGAGTCTTCTCCACCATCACCGTAATTCCACACCCAAATTCCATCCGGTCCTCTATTATTAAAATAATTGCAAAACGATAGAATTTCACATTAATATTAATACAAATAATACTAATGTAGCAATAGAATATTAATTTAATGGGTAAAATATAAATAAGTAATGTTACCTATTGCAAGGTTGCATTAAAAGATGCCTAGGAATCCTTATATCATTAAAGAAACCAATAGAGACTGAAATAAATAAATGAAAATAAATCAAATGAACAATTTGTTAGTTATTTTGTAAACATAAAATTCATAATATTTTATTGAAAGATAATTATAAGAATCAAAATAATTAGACCTTGCAAACCAAATTCGTCAGAGCTCTCAATCTTGCCTACTATAACTTCTCCAACAAATGGCTTAAACATAATTAATCTAAATACTACCTAAAAATTATAAAAAATTATTATGAAAAATAATCAAAGAATTATCTTTGTCCAAGAATAAAATTATTATGATACTGAAAAATAAAATTAAAAATAAATAAATATAATTTATGCACCTTATAAGAAGAATAACCTTCACCAGGGTAAATAAACCCACCTTCAACTGATCGAATATCATATACTGAAATACAAAGCCCTAAATTTGCAATAACCTACAAAAATACAAGTAAAATATAAATAAATATATTTAAATTAGGGTACATAAAATAAAAAAGTAATAGTACCTTGTCTAAGAATAATTTCTCAAGTTCGACCTTAATTGCGTTATGTAAAGGCAGATTAAGTAAACGAGGCGGCAAAGGTAAATTATGCTCTATTATGCTTAGATAAAACATGTTTATTTTACCTACAAAAGAAAAAGAATATTAAAATAAGTCAACTAACTATACCATATTACCCACAAGAGGGATGATAGATGTTTTGGTTTAATATATTAGAGTGTACCATTGTGTACTGGTACAAGAATGCTATCAAACAGTTATCTCTTTAAGTTCTTTTGTTCGGTTTTGCATTTGGGTTTTTGAATAAATTGAGGCTTAGTTAGTTGAGAGACACTGTAAATCGATTTCTCACAAAAAAAAAAAATCGCAATCTTTTGCATATGACTCAATCCTTCCAAAAAAAATAAGGAAAAAAACCCACTAACATTGCAACTTTTCACATATGCTATGACATTCTTCCAAAAAAAAATGAAAAAACCCACTAAAATTTCAATCCTTGGCATACATCGAATGAAATACTTTCAGAAAAAACTTGCTGTACAAAGGGGCTTGAACTTGAGAAAAATCACAGTAAACTAAACCAAACTCACGACCTTAAAATGGCTTAACGGCCTGTTAAACAAGATTACCTAACACGAATCTCAAGGATGAGCAAAGTATATCCCTGCCGGTGACGATTTGGTGGAGGAGTAAGAAGGAGGAGAGAAAAAGGCGCGACTTTGATTACAGCGGCTGCAGTCTCAAGGGTTTTACAGTATTTTGGAGGAGATGAGACGAGATGAAATTCTATTATTTCATTTCCCGGTTATTTGAATAATCCGGATTTGAAATATCGGATTTTGAAACAATACAACCCGTTAGGAGAAACCGGGAATTCAATTCCCGATTATCTCCAACGTTCTCTCCTTTCCTCTCCTCGCCGTAAAGATCGCAAAAAGAAAGGAAAAATTAACAGAAAATACGAAAGAGGAAGGAAGAAAGAAAGAAAGAAGAGAGAAAGGAAGGAGAGGTAAATGCAGTGGTACATCATAGCCGGTCTTCTCACGGTTCTCACCAGCTCTCAGGTAAGCTCTGTGCTGACGTGGCTGTATTTAAGGGATGTTTAGAGTCCAGATCAGTGGGGAATAAATCTGTTGGGTTGTTGAATTTTGGTGTTAGATCCTTGTTTGAGCTTTTTTGAGGTGTAAATTGAGAATTAGGGAACGAATGATATGTAGGAATGTAGAGTAATGAAATGTAAAGTGTGTGCTTTTTTGTGTTTGTTTGCATAATTGAGGTGAAATTACGCTAATTTAAACTGAATGAAGATGAATATTGGGCTTAGTTTTTAGAAGGAAATTGAGACTAATTTGGGTTAAATTGAGGCGTAATTGGTTTGAATTGAGTTAAATTAGTAATCTTCATATAATTTGCACTTTTATTTCAGGGAATTTTGACGACATTTTCTCAAAGCAAAGAATGTGAAATCGGTTCCAACAATAACTCATGTCACGGCAAATACAAATACGATTTTGCAACCATACCCTTCCTGGCTGAAATATTCAAGGTAACTCCTTTTCATTTAATCACTTCAATTTTTCATCAATTAATCCATTAATTTTTTTTAATTGCAGCTTTTGGTCTCGTGTTATTTTCTATGGAGAGAGAAAGAAGCTTCATTTCCGACCCCTCCAAAAATGACTAAAGATTGGAAGACCATGAGACTTTATTTAATACCTTCGATTATTTATTTATTTCATAATAATGTGCAGTTTCTCACTCTTCAGTATTTAGACCCTTCAACTTATCAGATTTTGGGGAATCTCAAAATCGTCACCACTGGTATCTTATTCAGGTAATTTAGTCACTCTTCAGTATGAAATAAAAAGAAGAAAACAAAAAGGGACTGAAACGAAGTTTTTAAGAGTATATGGTTTTTTTCAAAAAATATTTTGTTTTTTTAATTTTTTTTTCTTCTTTTTCTCCTTTTTTTTTTGTGTGTAAGATTGTCATCTTTTTGTGTGTGTGTATATTTTATTTTAGGATAATTATGAAAAGGAAATTATCAACATTACAGTGGATGGCAATTTTGTTATTAGCTGTGGGAACCACAACAAGCCAGGTCTCTTTTATTTATTATTTATCTAATTATTTATTTTTCATTTAATTTTTTTATTTTTTTTTTCTTTTTTTTTTCAGGTAAAAGGATGTGGTGATAATAATTGTGATACATTATTCTCAGGAAAAATACAGGGCTACATATACGGAATTATATCAGCATTTCTCTCAGCTTTTGCTGGAATTTACACTGAATATATTTTGAAGAAAAATAATAATGACAGTCTTTACTGGCAAAATATCCAATTATACACGTATTATTTCCCTTCTCTCTCTTTACTTTATATTAACAATAATACTTTTATTATTTTTAATAATAATAATAATAATAATAATAAATAGTAATATTTTTCATATTTTTTTGGTTATTTATTAGGTGTGGAGCGGTATTTAACTTGGGATGGTTAATAATTGGGGATTTCAAATTAGGGTTTGAAAAGGGTTTTTGGTTCCAGCGTATTTTTGAAGGATATGATTATAAAACTTGGCTTGTTGTGATTAACTTAGGCTCAACTGGTCTCCTCGTTTCTTGGCTCATGAAACACGCTGATAATATCGTCAAGGTATAAAATATTAATAATATTATATTATGTGAATTAATATTATTATTATTGAATTTTTTTTTAATGTTGATTTATTAGGTTTATGCAACGTCGATGGCTATGCTTCTCACAGCGGTTCTGTCTCAGTTTTTGTTTGAAGTGAAAGCTACTATTCAGGTACTAAAATTAAATTTGAGTTTTTGGAGGGTATATGTGCAAAATTAATTTTTATTTATTTTTTGTAGCTTGTTTTGGGGATTATAATATGCATAGTTTCATTGCAAATGTACTTCACGCCAGTTCACTTGCTGGTCGATTTGCCTTCAACTGAATTATTACCTCTCAGACGCGAAGAAAATCCATAAAAAAATATTTATTTTATTTTTTTTGTTTTTGTGTTTTGGGAAAATTTTGAGATGCTAAAAGTGTAAAATTTTGGAGTTAAATATACTGACTAATTTAGTTGCAAGGATAGCACCACAAATGGTCGGTTTTATTTTTTTGATTAATTATTTGCAGAATGTTGAACTTTTTTATGTTTGTGATTAGTATTTTTTGCTTTAATAACAGTTTAGTTGTAAAAGAGTTAATCTCTCTTTAATATACCATCAAATAAATAAGCTAAATATGATTTTTCCTTTTATATAAAACATACATTTTTCTAAATAAAGACAAGTTAGCCCAAAATTAAGCATCAGAAAATATTTAGCAACAACTAATAAAAACAAAACAAAAATAAAAATAAAAAAATTCCAACTGCCATAACTATATCCGTCCTCATCCTAAAATAAATAACTAAAAATAAATTCCCATTTCAATACATTACAATTCAAATATGACTTAAATAATTATATTATATTTGTTTATCATCAGTTTCACTTGCATTTGATGAATCAGATAATTGCCATTGGCCATCACTCGATCCCTCCAACTCAGCCTACAATTAAAAAAAAAACAAATAAATAAATTCTCATTTCCATTAAAACACAATCACAATTTCCGCAAAATTTCAACTCTTTCCCTAAAAAACTTAAAATATCAAATATACCCTTCCAAACCATGAAACATATAAGAAACATCTCAAAAACCCCTACTCTTCTACTCTTCTAAAAAAATATTATAAAATTCCCATTCTTTACACTTATTCTTGTGCAATTTAACAACTCAATTACCATTTCACCTTTTACGATAAATCAAACAATTAAACAAACTCACCAAAATATCCGGCTTCAACCTCTTTTCCCCACTCGATTCTCCACCAAACAATCTCTTATTATTCTTCTCACAATCTCTACTTTTCAGCAGCATTTTCAAATCCTGCACAATCCTATCCTTACAACCCACAGCAAACTCAAAACTCTCCTCGCTCTGAGCCGCCAGCTCAGCAACTTTAATAAACATAGCGCACAAATCTTTGTACCCACGCACCGGATCCCATCCTTCTTTAGAAGCACGCTTTCCGTCCAACACCCTTGAAATCCTCTCGTTTCTGTTCTGACTTTTTTCGATGTATCTGTGCGATCTTAATCTCTTAACCTGATGAGGGTTTTTGACTAACGGGTGATTATGTTGGGAAATGAATTCGTACACTTTGTAAACTCCGTTGTTTAATACGATTTTCAGTCTCGCGTGGCAATTGCACCGCGTTTCCGTAACTATATTTTCTTGATTATTATTATTATTGGTATTATTATTATCGTTATTTTTCTTTTTGAAGCCTTGTCTTGAGCAGCAGAAAGTTCGGTCTTTCGATTCAGTGGAGTTTTTTAAGTTGTGTTTCCAGCTCTTACGGATTCCGAATCCCGTTCTGAAAGCGTACCGGTTGTAGAAATCGTAGGCGGATTGCTCGGATTCGAATTCCATGCCCAATTTGGGAATCCATTGTTGAGATTCGGAGTTTGATTTAGGGTTAGGGTTTCCGGTGGGATTAGTCTCGTTTTGTTTGTTAAGATTTAGATCAGGATTAATCTGCAAAAATAAGGAGTTGAACAGTTGAAGTTAGAAGCCCTAATTGAAATACAGCATGTGAAATTAGCCAAAAGAATTGAAATTTATGAGTTTACAGTCGCAACATTGATCGACAAAAAACTGACAATTATACAGATTTCGTACAGAAATTTGAACAAGAGAATCAAAATCTACGAATTTGAACAGAAATCTGACCTCTGTGACTGTAGTAGCAGCATCAGTACCTTCCATTTTCTCAAATTCCAGCTCAAAATCAACCTCTAAAAGATTACGAGCGGAATCAAACTATTCACAAAAAACCAGCCAATTTTAACACACGATAGAAATTCAGCGGACAAAATCGCGATTATTTTCGCAAATATTTCCCGCCATTTCCATCACAAGCCTAAAAATGTCGACAGAAATGAAAAAAAAAAAAAAAAAAAAAACTTATTTTCATATAGACCTTCAAATAGAAGTGGGACCCGCCACAACGAACGATCTTCAACAAGCCACGTCGCTCTCTTCCTTCTCCTCCAGATTCGATTCAATTCGATTCAACAATGGCGACTGTTGAATACATGAACAGGGTGTGCACGGTGCTCTGCCTCGCCTCGATCTACCTGCTGGTCAAAGGCAAGCGGAACGGAGGAGGGTGGTCACCGGCGGAGGTCGCGGCGTCGGTCGGCCTGGCCTCGTCTCTCGCCTGGATTCTGCTCGTGCCTTTGCTGAGGTTCTGGAGAATGGTTCGGAGCGAGAAGCGAAGATCCGGATCCGAGGGTTGAATTTGAAGCAACTGGTTTGGACTGGACTGGATTAAATGATTATTTATGATAATTGATTGTGTTTTGTTATTTGTTTGATGGATTAAACATTTGTAATTTGATTATTTATGATAATTGATTGTGTTTTGTTATTTGTTTGATGGATTAAACATTTGTAATTTGATTATTATGATAATTGATTGTGTTTTGTTATTTGTTTGATGGATTAAACATTTGTAATTTGATTAATTAAATGGAGTTGTAATTTGGTTAATTAAGTGGAGTTTTAGTTGAATCGTTCGTTGTTTTTTTTAATAACTAGGAAAGTTTAGATGATGTTTGGTTTAGTTGAATCGTATTATTGAATGAAGTATTGTTGATTTATATGTATATATATGTTTAATTTCAGGTGGAGCACAGAAGGGGTGGACGTGCCAGAGTGGTTATTGGGCATGACTAGAAATCATGTGGGATCTTCCCGCGTAGGTTCGAATCCTACCGTCCACGTTTTTGTGTTTGCATTTATTTTTATTTTATTTTTTGCACATCTCTGTGGCTAATAAATAACGAAATAAATCAACAAAAATTGAATAATTCGTATTATTTATACAACTTCAGTTAACAAAATTAGTTGTTGCATTGATATTGTGTTTCAATATTTATGTGATATGTCAAATGCTGTAATACCGAGTGAAAGTAAGCTTACATTGATAAACAGTAAAAAAAATGGTAATTTAGTTATTTGTAAACAGAGTAAAAAATATATATAAAATACTAAGAAAATAGTGTAAGAAAGGAGTCAAAATTTAAACTGAGAAAGAAAGGAAAATGATTTTACTGGAGCTCAGATTAGAAGATACTGTTGGCATTACAAATTTACAACACCTGACCCTTGTTTTTTAATTTTCTGAAGGCCACAGTACAGTATATATAAAGCTCTTGAAAATTCAAAAATAAAATAAAACAAAATTATCTACACAAACATGCGCACACACATAAGGGCACTCCTAAATAGCAAACACCCTTTAATATATTACTTTTTTTTTTCATTTGAGGTCATGACGACTAAGTATATTTTGCATAAACACAAATTAATACACTTCAACATTCCATTGCTCCGCCTTCTTTAGTTGTTTCTTGTAGTCAGCCCAATCAATTCCTATCATTCAAACAAAAACAAAAATAAATAAATAAATAAATAATCCTCTCAATCTCTTCAATCAGATCCCTAAACTCTCAGTTTTCTTCAACCAAGTGAGATATGGAGACACTCGATTGAAAATTATCTTTCAAAAAATATATTTTTCAAATATATTTTTTAAATCAGACCTTTCTCAAAATATAAATATAAATATATTTAATAATTTAATAATAAAAAAGAGTTACCTTCTTTGGCGGCGAGGCCGACCATGATTTCGTCGATCCCCTTCTCCATGCCTTTCAAACCGCACATGTAAACGAACGTGTTGTCTTTCTTAAGCATCTCCCATAATTCTTCCGCGTATTCGGCCATGCGCGTTTGGATGTACATTTTTTCGCCATTCGCGTTTGTTTGTTCGCGACTCACCGCGAAGTCTAATCGGAAGTTTTCAGGAGCCTTCTCCTTCATCTTCTCAAATTCCTGGTTAGTAAAAAGAAAATAATAATAATAATAATCAAATAAAAGAATATAATGGGAATATTTTGTTTTAGAAATACCCCCTCTGTTTTTTCTTATTTTTTGGGAAAAATAAATTAATTTTGTCAGAGTATTAGAAAAAAAATAGTTTTTCACGTCTAGTTTAAATGTAAAATGAATGGCTGTTGTGCGCACCAAACATATTGAATGTATATATATTTTGATAATATATATCATATTATGTGCGGATAGAATATTTTGTAGTGTATATGTATATAAACAAAAAATAGATAATTTTACCTCCTTGTAAAGCAAAGAACTGCTCGTGGGTACACCCAAAAAGAGCCACGCTAATCCGTTGAACTATACAAATGAATATATATATTCAATTAAATATTATATATAATTAATATTTATGAAAAAATATAAATTTGAGAAATTATATATATTTGATAAAATATACCTTATAGTCTTCATGTTTCTCAAAGAACATTTTCCACAAAAATGAGCGGAACGGAGCAATTCCAGTTCCAGTTCCGAGCTGAAAAAAAAAGAAAAAGAAAATAATTAATTAAAAAACCATGTTTTTATTTAATATTTCTTATTTATTTTAATCATTAAATATACCATAATGATGGTTGCATTGGGATCTTTAGGCATAAGCATTTCTTTCCCTACTGGGCCCGTTAGCTTCACTTCTGCACCCGGACTCAAATCGCCTAAATATAATTAAATAAAATAATAATAACTAACAAAAAGAATATTGCTTTGAAAAAATCAATAGAAAAATATATAAGTTTTAAAAAACAATACTTACATAAGAAGTTAGAGCAAACTCCTTTAACTATCTCTCCTTGATCATTCGTATACACCAGCCTCTTCACACACAACGACACCTATAATTATTCACATAAAAATACAAAGATCATTCAAACGAGCTTTACATTGTTTATAAAATCAATAAACAAAATTAATATTTTTGAAAAAGTTACGGTTTTAGAATCGCCAAAATCGCCAAGAGCGCTGCTGGCGATGGAATAGAGCCTCAATTTGTGAGGCTTTCCGTTTTTGTCGATTCCGTCTGGAATCACTCCAACCGATTGCCCTTCTCTGTACGGAATCTCTCCTAAACAAATTAAAAAAATTATTATATTTTTCTAATTTTTTTTTGAAGAATATTTTATTTTTCCAATTTAAATTTTATCAATATATTATTTTGCATTGTAAAACTAAAATACATAATAGGTCGAGAATAGTATATTACACACAAAAAAAAGGTATATTATGCTCTTTATAACGATCACATATAAAAACCACCATGAAAAAGATGCAAACAGATCGCATGAAATAACAAATGTGAAAAGACGGAAATACCCTCGGTGCTGAAGACCATGTGCCAGGTCTCGCCGGGGGCGTCGTCGCCGGTGATCTTGGTGTTGAGGAGGCAGCGGCCGGTGTAAGGCTCTTTTGGCCTGTACTTGTTCGTCACCAGCCCTTCGTCCTGCTTCTTAGAGATCTTCTCCACCTTCTTCGGCGCCTCTGTCGTCACCTGCGCCCTCACGATTGAGCATCTCGAGGATGATCTTATCGACGCATGAGAGAATCCAAAACTCTACAATCGAATCGAAAAGAGTTGATTAAAGAAGTTGCAAAAAGATGCATAATTGTGAATATAGAGGGAAATGTAGAGAAAGAGGTATTACTTTGGAGAAGGAAGAGGTTGGGAGAGAGAGAGAGGAGGATTTGGTGGAAGGAAGAGAGACAGCAGCGGTGAGTGCAGTCGTCGCCATTGAAGCTTCTTTCGTTTGTTAGAAACAGAGAGAGGAGAAGAAGAGAAGAGAAGAGAGTGAGGGAGTGAGTGAGAGAGAACTGAGAGAGGATATAGAGGAGATAGAGAGATGAGTGGAGGAGGGAGATGATTGAGATGAAGTGGTCGTTATGCTTCCTTCACTCCCTTCACTCTTCTCTTAACGGGTCGGATCTGTTATCTTTCAACTTCATACCCAATATACCAAAATCCGAAATCCATTATGGTTTGATATTTATTTTGGGTGTTCATCACATTTTCAATTTTTGCAGGGGCATATACGATATTTTTTGCCTTCTCTTTTTCGGCTCGAGCTCAAAATTGTCAATTTCTCTATCAATTGAAGAAAGATTTCGCATTGATTTTTCATCAATTGAAGGGATGAATCATGTAAAGCTCAAGCTTTTTGGGCAGCAATTGTCCTCGCCTTCTTCTTCTTCTTCTTCTTCTTCTTCGTTCTCAGCTGCGCTGTTCATGGCGAAGAATTATTTTCATTCTACGCCGGTTTTGGAGAAGAAACGGAAAACGCAATGGCATTCTGTATGTGTGATAATTTGTTCGCTTAATTTTGGTTTTGTCTGTGTTTGTGTTTGTTGGTATTTGATCCTGGTTTGGTATTTGTTTGCCAACTGTTTGATGAAATGTGTATGAAAAAACGGGTGCTTGGTTCTGCTGTGTTTGAACTGTTTGATGAAATGCGTTCTCTAATCATGTGCTTTCAAAACCATTTGTTGAAATGATTGTTTTATATGATTTTGCTTTCTTTTCTCATCAATTAACTTTGTTTGAAATATATTATCTTTTTCAGAGATTCAATTACTATGCAAAGAAGAAGAAAAATAAAGAACCTAAGAGAGCATTATTTCGCAACTTCAATGACTATGCTGAGTTCCTCTTTCAGGTCCATTTAATTAATTAATTAATTAGTTAATTACATAATTATGAGATTTTTATATATAAACGCAAAATTATTGTATTATTTTTTTATTTCAGAGCTGGAGAGAAGAGGAAGAAAGAAATCACGCAAGTGAGCCCTCTTGGTTTAGAAACCATCATTGGGTCAGAAATAATGATAATAATAAAAATAATTATAATAATAATGGATTCAATCCATACAACTCAAGAAATAATTACAGAAATAACGGTAAAAATTCATCAAGTTTTCTCAATTTATTTAATTTTTCCCCTTTAATTAGTTATTAAATATTAATTTTAATTTATTTATTATTTATAACAGGGGCTTTTGATTCAAGTGATGATGATGATGAAGAAGCACAAACATTTTTTAGATCTGATTTTGGAAGGGAGAAATTTTCGTATTGGTCCTTTGAAAACTCAAATTTCAGAAATAATACAGCGCGCAATTCTTATTATTATTTTAGGAATTCGAATAAATGGACTTATGATTCAGATTCAGATTCAGACAATGAAGATTTTGGTACCAATGGTACTCAATTTGGTACAAAAAATGAGGTTTGTTTAGCAAGAGAGACTCTTGGTTTGAGCGTTTCAGGCCCTTTAAAACTTGAAGAGGTTAAAAACGCGTAAGTTTTTATTTAAATTTTTTTTTTTATTTTTTTAGATGCTTGAAAAATAGATTTAATTGATTATTTTTTTAATGAATTATTAGTTATAGAATGTGTGCCTTGAGATGGCATCCAGATAGACATCATGGCTCATCTAAGGTAATTAATATAATTATTTCATTTTTTCTATTTTATTTTTATTGGTTTTATATATTTTTTATTTCAGTTTTTTTCTTTTCTATTTATACCTTTTATTGGTTCTGAATATATATTTTTATTTAATTTTTGACAGGTGGAAGCTGAAGAAAAATTCAAGCACTGTGGCGCGGCTTATAAGACGCTTTGTGATAGTTTAAACGATAAATTATAACTTAGAAGAAATTATAATCTTTTTTGAGATGTATTATTTCATAATCAATTAGTTTATTAATAATAAAGATGCCAAATTTTTCCTTTGAGTTGTATCATGAAAGTGTTTAATTGGAAATTTAGAAATAAATTTTTCATTTTTGATGTATTTTTTCCTTGTATGAAATCCAAAAATATTGATGAAAACAACACAAACATATTTCACCACAATTTATAATATATAAAATGGAGATTTTTTAATTAAAGTAATTACAATCTATTTAAAATGTGGTAAACAATATAAATATTTTTCTCTTTACAATTAAAGGCGCAAATGAACAAGTGTGACATTTTCCACCCTTGTTACTCTTATCTTGTTGTCAATATACCTTTTTCATGCAAAAAAAAAGAGAGAAAATTTATCAGAAATTAATTAACAATAATTTATCATTTTCAAAACTAAATTTAGAAAAATGAAATAAAAAACTTACAGAATTTCCAATTTGAGGTTTCTTTGTACATCAAGAGGCAATTTTAATGGACCAAATTGCAAAAAACCTTCATTGATGGTCACATTATATGTGTCACTATTTGAATTTTTGCTGAAATTATAAAATTTTTGATCAGTTCAAATTTGCAATTATTTTAGGTTAATATGCAAATATGGACTAATTATTAATATATATAAAGCTTGGCTTACACTAAAGTGCCAATTGCAGTAATTACAGATCCTGGAAAAGGAGATGATGAATTGCACAGCTCTCCATTTTTCTTTATTATCTTTAATAAAAAAAAAACAAATTAAAAAAAATCAAACTCCAAGTAAACAAAATAATTGGGGTAAATTATATGCAATTTGTTTATATAATTAATTATTATTATTTTTTTTAATTTCTTTACAAATAACCTGGGTTCCTTTCAGACCAAGTGAAACAATAGATGACAGGCTTTCACCATCAGCCTGAAAAAAAAAATAGAAAGAATCAATAAAGAATTAAAATAAATTACAGTCAAAAGCAAATGATTACCTATGATGTCAGTTGATGCAAAATTGAGCCTCATTTGGGGATCAAAATGAATCCTAATCGCAAAATTCATTCAAAATTCAAATTTTAAGTACCTGTGAAGAAGCCCATAACAGCTGCCACTCGCCAGCTAGAAATTCCAAATCTTTTTTTATTTCCAATTTATTTAACGAAATAAGGTCATTTATCACCTATGCATCATAAAACAATTAATAACAAAATTAGATAAAGTAACTTTTTAAACTTAGATTAATTTAAATAAAATAAATTAAACTCAACCTCTAATATGCCATCATTAGAAGAAATAGCTGACAATAATTTCTGTCTCGGCTCAATTATTTTTTGCAACACAAATGTCGTTCCCTGCACTATTTACATTTTATCCAAAAAAAAGAAAAATAAATAAATATGAGCAAGCAATTTAGAACAAGTGTAATACGAAATTTTACAAAATAATATAATATAAAATATACCTTGTTGCCCTTAGAAATACGTATATTTCCGGTACTAGACAGGTACGTTGTATCTAGCCAGCCTTTCGCTTCGTCTCCGAGTAGTCTAAACGGTACTGGATAAGGCACCTTAAATTTATATTTAATAAAAATAATACCAAAATTAGTACCTAAAAAATTGATACTGAAAATTTTAAAAAGATCGTAGAATTAATATTTAATGAAATTAGTAAACTTACCTTAAATGGTAAAAATTTGAAAGAGAAAGCAGCACGGTCAAAACGAAAAAGAATTCTTTCCCCATCTTTTATTGTCGCCACTGCCTGAAATTTCAACAATTGCAATTCCGTACAATTCCTTCACATTCACCAAAAAAAAATATAAATTATAATATAATAATTATTTACCTCAACTCGTAATTCGCCAATTGAATCAGAGAATTTAACAACATTAGTAACTCTTGGATCTTCAGTTCTTAAATAAACCTCTTGAAATATTTTAAATTTATCAACACCAACAAATGTTCTCTACAAAAAAATAATAAAATAATTATACAGGGATATATTCACAAAATATTTTGTACTTAATTTAGTTTATTTACTTGAATTGGAGATGCGGTTCCAGGTCTTGTAGTGAAAATTAACTGCCATGATCCCTCAATTAAATTGGAACTCGTCTAAAAGAATAAAAAAAAGAAATTAATAATTCTGAATTAATATTTTAAGAAAAAAATATTTACTTAATTTTTTTTTGACATAATTGAATATGTTTACTATATTAAAAATGGAAATTAGTTTACAGGATCAGAAACGCCTTTCGATGCTTCTAGAGTTTGCACAGCTCTCTCAACATCCTTGTAAAAATAATCAAAATGAAGTTTAATCACAATTATTCACTATCTTAAGAAAGAGAAATGATTTTAGTTAATAATATATGTATAGATATAATATTTTTGTATACAACAAAAAAACAGATAAAAAGACAACGCTATACTGATAAATTACGAGTAAAACATCAGTGACCAGAAATAATACACATAAAAATACTATTACAAAAATAACATACATAAAACGCAATATTTCTTCAAAAAGAAAGCTCAATATATATATATATTTATATAAACTAATCAGTAAAAATTACCTGTAGCTGTTTGGAAGAGACGCCACGGCCTCTGCCCTGAACGCCGAGCAGAGCTTCTAGAAGCTCCGATTCCGGCTCGGTGAAGCCGAGCCGAGCCGGCTTGATAGCTCCGTTCACTTTTACAGAGCTCCGACGGCTGAGCTTGGAGCCGGCGACTGAGCCGCGCCACGCTGGCGGAGCCGCCGCCGTGAGTCCTATCGCCATACTTGGAATGAGAGAACGACACGTGGAAGAAAATGGGATATAAATTGCAATCGTTGTGGGATTTGAAGTCTCGGATTTTGTGAAGAACTGATTTTGATATCTTCGAGTTTGTTGGAATTGAAATCCTGGATTTGGTATGACTGTGAAATGACGGATTGGAAATCTCGGATTTTGTAAAAGCCGGGATTTGATTTAACTAATTGTTGTTGCTTCTTTGTCCTATTTATTTCTGAAACATGTCCTGATGTCCATTACAAAAATGAAGTATCTCAAACTTCAATAATCAGCATTTGAATATGACACGTAATTTCCAATGATTTAATTCAAAAAATAAAATCAAAATATTGCAAACTTAACGCAGTACAGAAACCACTTTAATTTTTTTTTTTTTTTTTTTTGAGACTCGAACTCATGACCTATGAGTTGAATTGAGAGAGAGACTTGCTAAATTGCCAAATGAACTAAACAAACCTTTCCGAAACCACTTTAATTTTAAACATCATTAAAATTAAAACAGAGTTTATATTTATAGAGATTACATTAATATGTACATTCATCAGTCATCAAGCCTTTTAAGTTAGAAACAACTATTGCATACCATTACAAAAATTATCATTATTTATAGTTGATATTGTGTTGGAAGCACCATTTCATGAGCCCAATGGAACAATAAATATCGATATTACTACGCATCGATGGAATCACTTCATTTGGGGCAAGTTTCAAACTAGGACACTTGTGTATTTTCAATTTTGTAAGTGGGCTAAAAATCCTTAACCCCAATGCAGAAGACTTTCGATCAAATCGTTCTTCAGATATCAATTTAAACGGAAGATAAACGAGTTTTTCACAATTATCAATTCCCAACTCAGCCAGCCACTCAAGATCTTCCAACTCTGTTATGGAAAGTAAACACGGACACCACGAAATGGTTAAGCTCTGAAGATTTGATGGTACAGATTCTCGTGATATGATTGGCAAGTTAGGGCAATTATCTATTTTCAAATGCTTGAGAGAACCAAGATTGCCAAATTGAAGATGTGTAACGTTACAATGAGTTATAAAGAGTTCTCTGAGCGATGCACAAGATAAAGAATCTCCAATCCAATTAGGGAAAGTAAAATTCTTATAGCACCAAATTTGAAGATATTTGAGGTTAGGATGCGGTTGGAGGCTTTCAAGTAACTGCAAATCCGTATCCTCACCTAATAATTCTCGTATACTTTTTGTTTTCTTTGTGGAATTATAATCGGTTTCTATTTTAATTTCTAGCCGATTCTTCGCCTCATCCAGAAAAGCAAATTCAGCCCAGCTAAGTAACAATTTCTCCACATTAGGCTTGCTTATAAGGTTGAAATTACGCGCATCTTCTAATGTGGGTATACACCCTATGTTTAGTATTGCCAGAGTTCCTCTCAAATTATCAAAGTTCTTTAACCAATTGATTGTGTCTGAAAGGCCATTTAATCTCAAAGAAATTTTTGCGTCCAACCGATAGTAGATATTGTGATTGCTGAAGCTTGGTGGCAAGTATTTTATTTCAGTACCATTTATGACTAATCTTTGAAGATTGATTAAGTTTCCAATGTGATTTGGTAAGTTTGTAACACGGCACTCGGTTAACTTTAATGTTACTAGCTTTGACAGTTTACAAAAGGATTCTGGCAAAAAGCAGTAGGACCAACAACCGTGGATGACCAGTTCTTGTAGTTGAGCAAGATTTCCAATATTATTTGGCAATAATACTAAGGGAACATATTTGATGTTTAAGGTTTTCAAATTGCTAAGCAAGCATAAAGAATCTGGGAATTTTTTCATATAACATCGTGAGATGCGAAGAGATTGCAGGTTAACTAGATTTCCGATGGTTTCCAACTCTATCAAAGAATCGTTTAAATTGAGATTTAGCCATTCAAGGTGGTACAAAGAACATATTGAATCAACCAATGACCCATCAATAGAGCAATCAAGCTCAAGAAACCGCAAATGCTTTGGTAATACCAACTGAAGCAAACCCTTGTAGCATAATTTTAGCACTCTCAAACTTTTTTTTTCCCCAAAGATCAATACAGTCGAATCTAGATTTTAGTACAAGCGTTCGAAGCCTCACAACACTATCAAAAGCAAGAGGATTTAATTCTTCTTTAAGGTCATCCATATCAATATTTTTTCTTGAGATAGCATCCATATAAATATGAAGAACTTCATTAGGAGGCCGACTAGGTTGTTTCTCCCCCTCGATGGAATAGAGTTCATTTCCCGAATTTAGACGGGCAAAATCATGAACCATATCATGTATTTTAAATGTGGACCATGGTTGTTTATTCCTTACAAAACCAGGCTCAAAGAAAGACCTCTCCCTCAACTCTAGTGCATATCCAAATGCTATACCTTCCTTAGTTCTGTTCTCTTTGGACTCAATGTAGCCTTCTCCTATCCATAATTCAATCAACTCATTCACATTGTACTCATAGCCCTTAGGAAATAATGAACAGCACAAGAAGCAAGGTTTCAAATAGGAGGGCATACGGGTATAACTTATTTGTAAGGCCCCAAATATCTCATTTTTGGCATGTATTTCCCATAAATCACTTCGTAGGACCTCTGTCCAACTTTCTTCGATTTTTTTATGACGAAGAAGGTTGGCAATTGATTTCAAAGCTAGTGGTAAACCACCACATTTCTTCACTATATGTTTTCCAACATTTAACAAGTTTGGATGATCACCATGATTGATATTTTCAAATGCATAATAATGAAAAAGAGACCAAGACTCATGTTCTAGCAAATACCCTAACCGAAACGGGGAAGTTGTTTGCATAATATTCGCAACCCGGTCACTGCGTGTGGTTACTATGAAAGCTACCTTTGCTGCAGAGATAAAAGGAGCATAAAGAGACTCCCAAAGAGTTTGATTCTCATTCCATACACCATCAAGTACAATGAAAACTCGTTTCCTTTCGACGATTCCTTTAATTTTGTCTTGTAGAGTACTTAAGCTCTTAATGAAGCAACTATTTTTGGTAAAAGACTCGACCAATTGTTGTGATAATCGTTCAACATTGAAATCCTCAAAAACACTTATCCATGCAAATTTATCAAAAAAATTATTCACTTCTCTATTGTTATAAACTAGTTGTGCAAGTGTAGTTTTTCCCAGTCCTCCTTTCCCAACAATTGGAAGGACCGTAATCATTCTTTCATTAACGCTTGAAAACAATAACTCAATTACCTTCTCCTTGTCTCTCTTTCGGCCAAAAACATTTGGTTCAAAGATCAAGCGGCTCGATGATGCACGAAAACTTACACCCTCATCCCGCCTCGATCCATCTTCCTCACGCAGACGAAGGGCTTCTCCATCTTTTGCTATTTTATCAAATCTACTCCTGATCTCCTTGATACGGTCCACAAATACATCAGGAACCGTACTTCCCTCCTCCTGCTTCCTCTTGCGAGGATTCAACTCGGAAAAATCTCTAGCCTCAACTTTGGCTCGATATACCTCATACATATACTCATCAAGGACATACTCAGCCTCACGGCCCACCTCCTTGAGCTCCTTGAGCCAGAGCTTGACAGAATAATCTTGCATCTCTCTCTCCTCTGCATCACGCATGGTCTCTTTGATTTTCTTTAGAGTCCTTATCAGCTTATTCAAATTGTCCCCCACAACAATTGCTTTCGGTGATTGCGCCGACGAAGAAGATGATGGGGCAAAAAAGGATTTTTTGATTTCGGGCAACAATTTAGTGGCTGAAGAGAGAAGAGAGGAAATCAATGCTCCGACTCCGGCCATGTTGGCACGGAATTTTGCACCGGTTTCTTTTCGCGATTATGGTAAACTGGTGGTGTTATAAAGTAAATTGGTAATGGAAAGAAAGGTTAGGATGAAGTTAGAAGAAGATAATTTGAAGTGAAGGATTTGATTAGGTTAATTTCTTAGATCAAGATGGCAATTGGAAGAGAAGAAATTGCCAGAGACAACTATTGAAGTCAACACTAGTCTCCCCTCAATTTTTTTCTTTAGCACCCTCAAATTATTTTAGTAGCAAGTAACAAATTTAGAGAGCATTAAATAATTCAGAGGTTGTTTAATCTGACTAACTTTACAACTCATTCATGCATTAAAATTTTCTTAATATATAAAAAAGGTCACACCAACTTTCAAGAAAAAAAAGAAAGCCGTCTACTTTTCAAAAAAATAAAAATAAATAGAAAGCGCATAAAAAGAATCTTATGTGGCTGTGCAAAGTCTAATTATATAGTTTGCATTATTTAAGCATGCATTATCTTATATATTCTTTCGGGATAAATGCACACCATTGATCCGGATCTGTGCTTTAATTGGATTGCAAGTTAGTACCTACATTACATATTTAAAATTTTCCTTTAAAATTTAAGTGACTGTACTTTATAAGATAGTGCACATCTAATTTCCATTAACTTAATTAAGAAAACAAAACAAAAAATCAAAATATCACAAACATAACATATAAAAGAAACCTCTGTAACTTAAAACATCATTAAAATTAAAACAGAGTTTATATTTATACAAATTACATTAATATGTACAACATTAGTCATCAAGTCTTTAAGTTAACAACTACTATTGCATACTACTATTGCATACTGCTCTTGAAATATTTACTGAAAGAATCCTCTTTTTCGCGGCAATATGCAGACCTTATAAACTATTGCATACTGCTCTTGAAATATTTACTCGAAAAATATCCCTTCGAAACACAGCTTAGGTTCATAATCATGCAGGAATTGAAAAGTTGGAGTCTCAAATTCATCTTCACTCTCCTCGAAATCCTCTGATCTTGTTCTTTGAGAAGGTGGAGCCTCATGTTCATCATAACAATCATCATCATCACTCAGATTCTAAAAAGGGAAAATATTATTATTTTGTTAATTATTTTTTGTAAATAAGTTTTTTTAATTAAATATATATTTTACCATGCGAGGAAATGGAGGAAACCACCGAACACAGTTGTAATCGTCATCCAAATTAACCCCCTTGTTCATTATTTCAGGCCCTCCTTCAAGCCACTTTTCATAATGTTTCTTTTCTTCTTCGGTCAACGTACTCTTGAAGTCGACCGGACCAATGAAAAGCCTCACCTCCTCGAGCTTCTTGCCCTCAAACTCCTGAAGCTGACCAACAACATTCTCTCTCTCTCTCTCTCTCTCTCTCTCTGTGTAGGGTAGGGTTTACCAAAGAAGAAGAGAAAATATCAAGAGCTAGGGTTTGTTTGTGAGGATTGGATCTGAGATTCTGAAACAAAAGACCAAAGGAGGGAGGAGTGGTTTTTAAATCGTGGGTTGTTCAATTTTCTTTCCTGATGAGACATAACCTGTTCATGGACATGATCTTTCATGAACCGGTTTGGAATAATAACACACGTCTTGGGGGATTTATGTTTGTGAGTTCGGTTCTACGGTTAAAGAAGGCATGGACATTTATATTAGAAACATATTTCGCTAATTTTTTTTTTAATTTCTGAAGTAAAAATGGGCCGAGTAGGCCCTATTTTTATATAAAAATTGAGACGTTTATATAAAAATTGAGACGTTTTGCAGAGCCTTCTTTTTTGGCTAAATCTGAATCGTTGATTTTTTAAAGCTGCTGGGATGAAATATAAATTGGTAATGGAAAGAAAGGTTAGGATGAAGTTAGAAGAAGGTGATTAGAACTTGAGAATTTGAGTAGGTTAATTTCTCATTCAAGATGGCAATTGGAGGAGTAGAATTGTGATGAACACTTGGATTTGATAGTTGTAAGATTTCAATCACAAACATATCGCAAAAAAAAGTCACTTTAATTTAAAACATCATTAAAATTAAAACAGAGTTTATATTTATACAAATTACATTAATATGTACAACATTAGTCATCAAGTCTTAAAACTATTGCATACTCCTCTTGAAATATTTACTGAAGGAATCCTCTTCACGGCAATATGCAAATACAACCTTATAAACTTCAATTAATAATTTCGGAAACCGACTCGAAAAATATCTATAGAATCCTTCCGGAAGCGACCCCGGCGATTCCTACCACCCAAAAAAAAAACAAGGGCTTAAATGTAAAATCAACACGCACAAAATACAACTTAAAACCATTAATCATAGGGACTAAACTATAATTCCTAAAAACATAGATTGCCTACTAAAAAAAAGAGCTATGACATGGAATGATTTTTTCGACAAGTACTCTATATATTTCAGAAAATTATATTTTAGTCCCTATTATATTGGTCAAAAACTATACTCTAGGGTTTTATTTTTCAAAAATATCAAAATTTCTTTCTTTTTTATTACCTGTAACTCAGTACTAAGCTCTCTGTAATGCCCCGACTTATTCCTCACGACCCTCAACAAATCTCTCACAGATTCAAAATTGTACTTTCTGTACTTGCCCAAATCGGAAATTAACGCATGACCCAATTTCTCGTTCCATTTATTTCCCCCAAATACGATATTTGAGATATTTTCGATTGAATTGATTAAATCGGGCTCGTTTGCTTTGTCGATTCGATCGCTCGTGTCTCGCAGAAACGAGAGACGCGTTTCTGACGGCCAAAAGAACGGGTGAGTTAACACTTCTTTTGACTTTGGCCTAAAAGTTAAAAAAAAAAATGAAAATAAATAATAAATGAATAAATTATTAAGTGTATGAATAAATAAATTTTGAAATTTGAACTAACGGATGGTTCAACACTTGTATTACTTTTTATTACGAAACATCATTAATATTTAAAATAAATGAATAAAAGATATGTTCCGAGATTTTGTATAATAGAAGATTGAAAATAAATAATAAAGTAAAAAATTCATCTTTTCAATGGGTTGTAAACTTATAAGTAATATTTCCATTTTTTTAGGTCAGGGATTATTAAAACCGAAAATTTCATCCAATAATTGATTAAAAATAATAAAATAATTAGAATAAATAAATAATGAATAAAATCAATAAGAAGTTCATCAATTTTCTTGCAAAAATATAAACAATCAAAATAAAAATACTATATTACAAAAGTAATTAACTAAATTAATTTTTATTTTCTTTTTTTAATACCTCAACAACGGATCGGGGTTCAAGAGCAAAGTCAACAAATGAACCGCTTCAGGAATAAAGTCCACCAAGAAAAAGTCAAACTCATTTTTTATAATATTTCTGTCCCGCTCGAAATAATCTCCAAAAGGATGCTTTCCTTTAGTTATACAAAAAAATAAAATGCATCCTAAGCTGAATAAATCAACAGCTCTGCTTTGACGTCCGTGCAGGAGTTGCTCTGGCGCTTGCCACCCACTACTCCCACACCCTGTTAATTAAAAAATTATTAAATATTAAAAAAATGGACAGAAAAATTAAAAATTATAACATGAAATGTATGAATCTTGCTGATTTTCCAGGGTGGATTGGTAATTTTATACACAGGAACATTAAATAATTACAAAAATCAGAAAAACAATTAACAAAAATTGATTTTTTTTAGAAGATTAAAGAAATAATAATAATAATCATGTATATCAAAAAAATGAAAATCACTCAAAAACATCATATTTCCAAACATATTAATGCATATGCATTAAATTTTCTCATTTTCAATGCTAAATAAAAATTAAAATTAAAATTAAAAAGTTGTACCTGTGCCTTGATGGCTGAGAGCTGACATGTCATCCTGAAGCCTCTTGCTGATCCCCATATCTGACAATTTTGCCTTTATAACCCCCTCAGAAATTATTAATACATTTTGGGGCTTCAGATCTCTGTGTATTATTCCCAGTTCATGCAGATGTGCCAATCCACTCACAATATCCCTGAAATAAAATAATCCTGAAAATAAAATCTTTGACAAAAAACCCTAAAATATTATAATCCTAAAAATAATTCGCCAAAGATAAAAAAAAAAAACCTATATTCTCAACGAAACCTTTTCATTTTTTTGGTACTTTTCAATAAAACAAGGGCTTTTGCGCAAAATTTCCCTAAACATTAATTTCATACCTCATTAATTTCAGCAATTGGGGCGACGGAAATCCACTCTCTCTCCAAAGCACCACCTCTCTTTCTCTCTCTCCTTCTCTCTCTCTTTCTCTCTCCACCAAATCAGCCAAACTTCCATCGCATCTCTCGAGCGAAATATACACAAAATCCGCATCCTGCTCAACTCCATATAACCTAACCATATTCCCATGCTGAGACGCGATTAAATTCTTAATTTCCTTTAATGCGATTTCATGATGTGAATATAATAATCGTTTTACTGCAACTGGTCGGCCTTCGTAAAATCCTTCTAGAACAACCGTACCGTTACTTCCCCTTCCTATTTCCTTGTTTGAAATAAATAGTTTATTTACCCATTTGCCACGTCAGCATGTCACGCAAGAACTAAACTAGTGACTGTGCATTTAACTGGATGAAGGGAGTAAGTTGAACAGTTGGAAGAGTTTATGGATCTTTTTCAGCGGTTTTGAGGGAGATTTGGTAGCTGATGAACGTTGAGTGCTTCTTAACCATGTCCTTCAGAAGCGTCTTGTCAAGATACACACACTGATCATCCTTCAAGTATAGGGTCACCTTGGTACCCCTACCAAGATTCTCACCGGTAGTATCTCTGGTAACAGAGAATGAGCCGGCGCCGGCGTGAGACTCCCACACATACTGCTCACCGCCATTACGCTTGGTAGTCACAACCACTCTCTCAGCGACAAAATAATCCGCGTAGAACCCCAAACCGGATATCCGCCAGAGGAAGTGGTGCACGCTAGCGTCGCAGAGGAGAAGCGCCATCAACGTCTTGGTGCCGGGTCTGGCGATGGTCGAGCTTGACCAGGTCGGACTTGGTCATGCCGATACCATTGTCAATGATTGTGAGGGTCTTGGCGGCCTTGTCTGGCACAATGCGGATCAAGAGTGGCTCACCATCCAGCTTGCTCTTGCCTGTCAGCCTCTCCAATCGCATCTTGTCCAGCTTGCGCTTGCCTGTCAGCCTCTCCAATTGCACCTTGTCCAGCTTGCGCTTGCCTGTCAGCCTCTC
This sequence comes from Juncus inflexus, assembly GCA_024447665.1. Lineage (NCBI taxonomy): Eukaryota > Viridiplantae > Streptophyta > Magnoliopsida > Poales > Juncaceae > Juncus > Juncus inflexus. The sequence continues at coordinate 11,627,662 of JAJHPC010000013.1, read as the reverse complement.
CAATCGCATCTTGTCCAATGCCTGCGTAAACAACAAATACGATGAAATCACTCCAACTGACAGATCAAAATCATTCAAATAATAGCATAACATATACACAGATGATTAGCCAGGCGCTGATAGGACGGGGTATGCAATTAATGTATCCCTACCCTAAATAACATATATTACAACACTGCAAAACCGATCTGAGAAGAGTTAAAAATTAGCACAAGATTGCATGCTAAAAAACTTACATTAGAAGAGTTGCTGATGAGATCACGAAGAAAGACCTGCTTCTCTCTCTTGGTGTCAACTATTCTGTTAATCGTACTCAAAAGCCGGTTGATCCCGGGATGGAAGGGGATGGTATCGGTCTCAGCCGCCGCCATGTAGTAGGGTTTAACAAAGGAGAAGAGAAAATATCAAGAGCGAGCGAGGCTAGGCAGGGTTTGTTGGGAAGGGTTGGATCTAAAGCTTGCTTGTGGTTCGGAGATTGAAGAGCTACGTCACGTGGGGTTGGGGTTTGTTTCTGATGAGATTCGAAGCAAAAGAAAGAACGAAGGGGTACGAGTCGAGATAGGAAAGACCTTCCAGAGCCTTATTTTTTTTTTTTTGCTGAATCTGGATCGTTGATTTTTCAAATCTACGGTGCCGCTGGCTGGGATGAAAGATTGTGAGCTTCTTTTGCTGCGCTGTCTGTCTGGGTCGTTGCTTTTTAAATCTTTGGGCTTGTTTGGCAACGCTTTCGTTTTTTGTTTTCCGTTATTTTTCTACTGGACTAGATAAAAAAAAATGAAACAACAAAATGACTCTTCCAATTTTCTATTTCTTGTTTCAACAGGGCTAGACAAATAATTAATTTGATAAATTACAAATAAACGGACTGAATATGAAAATTAATAGATTATTTTTTTCACTTTAGTTTCTAAATTTGACAAATAAATCGTCTATTTTAGCATGTTTATTTGTGATTTGTCAAATTAATTTGTTTGTGTAGCTTTATTGTTTTTGTTCTCCCTTGCCTCATCCTAGCCGCATGTGCATTAATTTCTCATAGAAGCCCCGCTCTCCTTTCCATTTCTATTCATTCTTACTTGACAATTATTTTGGTTAACCTAAGGTTTCTTTGTCTTATTAATCAACATTTTTCACCTCTGAATAATAATATGAGTTATGGTTAAATCTAAAATCAGTATGACATGAATTCCTTAAGGATTTTATATTATTGATATATTCAGCAAGAAAGTTATATTAGTATTGTATATTTTATTGATATATATTCTTTATATGTATTATAAATTTACAAATTTTCTGTTGTGGTTATCATGTTGAATGCATGGAGCAAGATTGTTTTAAGTGTTTTAAAATGTAAAATAATTTTTTTGAAAACAAAAATAAAAAAAACAGAAAACTGTTTATTGTTTATTAAAAACAAAAAACAAAACGAAAAATGTAGGGTCTGTACTTTAATTGGATTGCATGTTAATACCTACATTACATATTTAACGTTTGTAGTGACCAAACTAATATAAGATTATAGCGCAAATCTAATTTCCATTAATTTCATCCAAAAAAAAAAAAAAGCAAAATATCACAAACATAACGCAAAACAAAAACCAGTTTAATTTAAAACATCATTAAAATTAAAACAGAGTTTATATTTATACAAATTACATTAGTATGTACAACATCAGCCATCAAGTCTTAAAGTTAAAAACTACTACTATTGCAAACTGCTCTTGAAATATTTACTGAAAGAATCCTCTTCGCGGCAATATGCAAATACAACCTTATAAACTTCAATTAATAATTTCGGAAACCGACTCGAAAAATATCTATCAAATCCTTCCGGAAGCGACCCCAACGATTCCTACCACCAAAATAATAAAAAATAAAAATCAATCAAGGGCTTAAATGTAAAAATATAAAAACTCTCACATGCAAATGTTTTCAACATTATAATTTCATTGTTTACCTGTAATTCAGTACTGAGCTCTCTATAATGCCCCGACTTATTCCTGACGACCCTCAACAAATCCCTGACGGAGTCAAAATTATACTTCCTGTACTTGCCCAGATCGGAAATAAGAGCCTGGTCCAGTTTCTCGTTCCATTTGTTTCCCCCGAAGGCTACAACAGAAATGCTTTCGATGGAGCTGATTAAGTCGGGCTCGTTGGCCTTGTCGATTCGGTCGCTGGTGTCCCGCAGGAAGGCCAGCCGTGTTTCCGATGGCCAGAAGAATGGGTGGCTTAGCACTGCTTTTGCCTTTGGCCTGATTAAAAATAAGTAAATAAATATAAAAAGGAAAACATTTGAGGCTTTATTTTTTACTACCTACCTGATTGAGGGGTCGGGGTTCAAGAGCAGAGTGAAGAGATGAACGGCTTCAGGAATGAAGTCGACCAGAAAGAGGTCGAACTCGTTTTTGATAATATTGCGGTCGCGCTCGAAGTAGTCCCCGAAGGGGTGCTGGCCTTTGGTGATGCAGAAGAAGAGGACGCAGCCGAGGCTGAAGAGGTCCACCGCCCTGCTTTGACGTCCGTGCAGCAGTTGCTCTGGGGCTTGCCACCCCGAACTCCCACACCCTAAAAGAAAGGCCAAAAGACGACTTGGAAAGAAATATATTGTTGCAAGGGGGGGCATTTCAATGGCAGTATATGCAATTGAAAACTACAAAAATATAAAAGAAAGGAATATATGGGATTTGACTGACCTGTGCCTTGATGGCTGAGTGCTGACATGTCGTCCTGAAGCCTCTTGCTGATCCCCATATCTGACAATTTTGCCTTAATAACCCCCTCTGAAATTATTAACACGTTTTGGGGCTTCAGATCTCTGTGTATTATTCCCACTTCATGCAGGTGCGCCAATCCGCTCACGATATCCCTGAAACATTCATATATCACATTTTATTAAACAACAAACTCTTCCAAAAAACCTTAACTAAAATTATCCTAAAAATAATTCACGACAAACCCTTGCATTATATTATACCCCCTCATTATTCAAAACTTCAATAATTAAGATCCCTGTATATTTAACAATAAATGCGTTTAATAATTAAAATGAATTACCTCATTAATTTCAACAATTGGGGCGACGGAAACCCATCCTCTCTCCAAAGCAATACCTCTCTTCCTCTCTCTCCTTCTCTCTCTCTTTCTCTCTCCACCAAATCAGCCAAACTTCCATCACACCTCTCGAGCGAAATATACACAAAATCAGCGTCCTGCTCAACTCCATACAACCTAACTATATTCCCATGCTGATCTGACGCGATTAAATTCTTAATTTCTTTTAATGCGATTTCATGATGTGAATATAATAATCGTTTTACTGCAACTGGTCGACCTTCGTAAAATCCTTCTAGAACGACCGTACCGTTACTTCCCCTTCCTATTTCCTTGTTTGAAATAAATAGTTTATTTACCCATTTGCCCTCTGTTGAAGTGAGATTTTGCATATAGGCCCTCAACTTTTCCTTTATTTGCGAATCCGATAATTTTTCCTTTTCTTTTTCTCCTTCACTGTTGGAGTTCTCTTGGAATTTATTTTCGGTGATGAGGCTGTTTTTGCGGGATTTTTTCTTCTTGGTCTGACGAGGGGTTGACTCGGTCAACTCTTTATGAACCGACCCGTTTGACCCGTTTAGTTTCGGGTAGATGAATAGTATAGATATGCAGAAAAAAGGGATGAGGAATAAATATTTAATGCGCGATGATTCGGTGCTGTTTTCTTTGCTCTTGAATGATTCGGAAATAATTAAACTATTTTCGTTATTTTGATTAATTGTTTCAATAGGGGATAAAACGAGTCCGTTTTCGACTTTTCCAGAAAGGCCCTTGATCGCGTTTTTGTCGTTTATTCGGGTATATTCAGAAAAAGCGTCAGCCAAAAGAAGGTCTCTTTTTAAAACACCAATCTTAATCGGAATTAAACCTCTTTTATTAATATTATTTTTCGGTGGCTCAAGCATGTATTTATTTCCATTGGGATAATAAGCAATAAAAAATGATTTAGACCAATTCCAAATCGTCTTTCCAAATTCAGAACAGCTCACTGAATAATCGGTACGAACAATCGTTATATAATTATTATTATTCAAATTATTTTCCGTACCGGTATCTAAAGAGGGGAGAGAGGGTTCTTGATCCATGGAAACCCTAAATTGGGATAGATTCACAGGAAGGGTATTTTTGTAAATTATCTCGCCCGTGTCAGCATTGATTGTGTATAAAGTAGAGGATTTCGAGCCGATTATTACATTAGACCCTTTTATTTCAGGCGTTCTCGACACATATTCTTCAATCGTCAAAGGATGTTTCTACAAAATAAAAAATAAAAAAAATTAATTTAACATATTTTAATGTGAAATTTTCTTTTACAAGGGTATATATGAAATAATTTACCTTCAAGCCGGAAGATTTGGTGAAAATGAGGAGTTCAGATCCTTGGCCAGGAAAGAGAAAATACTCAGAATCAGAAGGGTAATAAACTTGCTCTAATGTAGGAAGCGGGTTATCGGTTTGAATTTCCCACAATGTCGATTCAGACCCGGTTTCCTTCAGCTCCAATTTCCCGTCTTCATGCACAAACAGTACTTTGCCTTGTCTGATTTTATCAAAAATTCAATCAATTGGAATTAAATCGCATAAATGATGAAAAATTAAGAATAAAAATCAAATAAATTCAATCAATTCTAGTTAAATCAGCATAAATAACAAAATTTCAGAAGAAAAAGACTCACACTACTGAGTCTGAATCGAGGAGAAGAGAGCGAGAAGCGGGACCGACACCAATCAGTGCCGGCACGAGAGACTTCACATCCGCTACAGCAACACTTGTAGATCTCAATTTGGGCTTAATTTGGGGCAAAGGCAGAACAACGGGAACATCTTCCTCACTGGAGTTGACACTGGAGATGACGACCGGCGAGAAGAAGAAGCTGGCGAGCACGGCGAAGAGGAGAAGCAGCGACAGCACCAATTGCATCATTGCATCAAACAAGGCATGGATCGGTCAGTAATTCCTCAATCAAGGGGGGTTTGAAGGGGATGAAACCCTGAACAGAGGCGATGCTTTGCTTTGAGAAGACAAAGAGAGAAACGTGCTCTGTTTACTCCTTCGCTCGGTCTCAGGCAAGGCAAGGTAACGCTTTGGAAGAGGAAAGAGGGGGGAAGATGAGAATTCAGTTAATTTCTAGGGCGGAATTGTAAAAGAGTACCGTATCAGTTTGACTTGGACAAAATTTTTTGCAAAGTGGGAAATGAAATCCCGGATATTTTCAGAGTCCGGAATTGAAATACTGGTTTTATTTTGCAAGGCTGCGGCTTATAACTGAGAAGTGAGATTGAAGTAGAAAGGCTGCGTTAATGGCGGGAGGAGAGGATGAAGAAGAAGAGGGGGCGAAAGAGGGACTCGACGGACTTCTCAGATTGGCGGCGCTGATCGGAATCTCCGATTCTTCTTCTTTTTCTTCTTCGGATTCTTGTCTCGGAAATTCACTGCTTGTTTCCCATTTCCCCAATGCTGGCGGGTAATTATTAGTTTATTTACTGCTAGTAAACCATATCGTTTTATTTTATTTATGTAACTTAATTAAGTGATGTTGTTTGATGTTTTGGAATCAAATTAGGAGGGGTTTAGGAGCAGCAAGAGATTTAAAGAGAGGAGAAATGATTTTAAAAGCGCCCAAATCAGCTCTTCTCACAACTCAAAGTGTCCTTTCAGACCCAAAGATTGCGTCTTTCGTGCAATTACACCCTTATCTTTCACCAACACAAGTAAATTTCTCTTTTTTATTTCTTTTTAGTAATTGTTCTTCATATTTTTCTCTCAATTGTAGTAACTGTTTGGTATTATTATTATTGCAGATACTTATTGTGTGTTTATTAACTGAAGTAGAAAAAGGAAGGAGCTCCAAATGGTACCCTTATTTATCTCAATTACCGAAATATTACACCACATTATCAAGTTTCTCCGAAACCGAAGTAAAATCATTTCAGGTATAATATAAATCTAACAATTTCAAACTTCAAATTTCTTTTCTTCTCTCAAATCAAGTGATAATTTCAATTTGAACTTTTTTAAGGTTGAATATGCAATTTGGGCAGCAGAAAAGGCGATAAACAAAACAAAATCCGAATGGAAACAATCCTTACCACTTTTAAAACAATTGAATCTCAAATCCAAACTTTTGAATTTCAAATCCTGGATTTGGGCCTCTCAAACCGTAAGTCAATCATCTTATTTATGCAAAAAGGTCCTCTTTTTTATGCAATTTCATATTTAGGTTTCATCGCGAACTTTACATATATCATGGGATGAAGCTGGTTGTTTATGCCCAATTGGCGATTTATTTAATTATGAAGCTCCTGATGAATTTAAAGAAGAAGAATCGGAAATTGCACCAGAATTGCAGGGTTCAAATTGCGGAGCGAAATTCGACGAGTTTGATTTGTCCAATCAAAGATTAACTGACGGTGGATTTGAAGAGAGTTGTAATTCGTACTGTTTTTACGCGAGAAAAAGATATAAAAAAGGCGAACAGGTAAAAAAAAATTCAATTTTAATTTATTATAATCTATTTTATTATATTTTAATTTATAATGCAATATATATTTATTACTTGTACTTTTTAGGTTCTTTTGAGTTATGGTACATATACAAACTTAGAGCTTTTAGAACATTACGGATTTCTCCTAACGGAAAATCCGAATGAAAAGGCGTTTATTCAGTTAGACCCTGAATTGTGCAAAATTACGATTTGGCCCAAAGATTCTTTGTATATTCAACAAAATGGGACCCCTTCTTTTTGTTTATTATGCCTTTTACGATTGTGGGCCACACCTTTTAGTGAGAGAAAGAATTATATGAAATTTATTCATAATGGATCGCAACTTAATGTGCAAAATGAGTTGCATGTTTTGAATTATTTGGCTAAGAGATGTTATGAAATATTGAAAGAGTTTCCTTCTACAATTAAAGAGGATAATTATTTGATTGGTCGTATTGATGAGTTTGTAAATGAGGGTGCGGTTTTGAATTTTGAAGAATTTGGGGATAATTTGAGTGAATTTAGTAAAATTTTTGAAGAAAATGGAGTGGGATTTGAAAAGGGCGAAATGAAAATTAGGGTTAGGAGAGCTTTGGAGAGATTGAGATTAGCGGTTGAGTGGAGATTAGGGTTTAAAAGGATTTTGTTTAAGTGTGTTTGTTATTGTAAAGAGAGAATCGATGAGCTTTCTTCACAAAAATAATAAATATTTGTTTTAATACTTGTTATTCTATTTATCAAGTTTTCTTTTGTAATGCTATGTTAAGTTGAGGTTGTGTTTGAGTAATTAAGAAAAGCATATTAAAAATATGAGATGAATAATTTATTAATTAAATAGATCTATTTTAATTATGAGATATATGAAGAGATACAATAGTCCATACATCATACTTGCTTCTCATTTTTTTTTTGTTCTTTCTTCATTTCTGGAATCTTATCCAATATTTTTCTCAGTTGCAGACATTACAAACAAAACAAAACAAAATGAAAAAAAAAAAAAAAAAAAAAATTTAGTTAAACTAAACATGAGTCCATGACTTCATTTTAGGCACTCGCAGAGGGTAAAATCAGACTCAATTTTGAAGACCTCGCCGATAGAAAACTTATCCATGATATTGAAAAAGAATGAAAACATAAATCAAGGTTAATGCTTAAACAAAATTCCCTTTCTTCTGTTTAAATAAGTTCATAATATTGAAAAATAATGAAAACATAAATTAACGTTAATGCTTAAACAAAATAAAGCATAAATAAAAAAAATGCGTAACACATATCGATCGGTGAAAAGATCATACGGTAAATATAGCCACAGTCAATGAACTCCATGCGACTCGTTAACTAGCTCCTAATTGGGTTGTTGTTTTCTTTTATTACCTTCTATTTTATTTTCTCCTTTATTTCTTTTAGTCTTTAGTTTTCAATCTCAGCATTCTCGCTGTGACCGATAACTAAAGCTTATTGTTTTGTAATATTATTAACTAGTACTTTGTACTGCTTAATAAAAATACTTGTCTCAAAAAAAAAAATGAACTCCATGTATAACTCTACCCAATTCTCCTTCAACTTCCATGTCTCCTTGAACCTCGCCTCCTCTTTTCACCACCAAAACTTCGCGTTATATCTCTCCATTGTCCAAACATGTATTGCATATGAATCCTTCAACATCACGTAACATAACTTGCCATGATGATTTTGTGTGACTATTATTTATCATTATTTTTACAACTTTTAAATATTTTTAGAAGAACTCATGTTTTGCTTAAATTTAATGTCGGTTAATGCTTAATATCAACTATTTGGTTCTTATTTATATTTGAATTATTGGTACTAAATTGACGTGTTGAAGTTATTTTTTCTTTTATTTTTTTAAAAAATAATGTTAGGAGTTATTTTTCATTTGACTGGGCCATGTCCACTCAAGCTTAGTGGGAAGACCCCTTATATTTCCAACTTGGGCTTGTCTTTTAACTTTTAGAAATAATTCTTATTTCTTAATGAACTAAAAGACAAGTTTAGGCTTGTGCTCTTTTAATTGATAAAGAAATAATAATGCGGCCATTTTCTTTCACTTACCGTTATAACATGATTTGCTTATTAGTATAGTGGCTAGAGAGGGGAAAAATGAAGAAAGCTATCTAGAAGGCTTACTATAATCTAGATTATATTCTTGAGGAACACCTCAGCTTGCATTGAGGGTGACATGGAAAAATATTCTATTGAATCATAGTTATCGTGATATACTTAAAAATGTTTATGTAGTAAAAAATGGAATACTTTGCATTGAATTGACAAAGCAATATGTATATTCTATTTTAAATATGGTCTAAAACTGGATTACTTTGGATTAATGTGGGTTGACACACTAGCTATCTTCTTCTTAAGTGGTCAATTTCTTATAAGTAAAAGTTGAGAAATGATTTGCATCTCTTGTTTCGCACCACCCTCTTTTTTGGCCCAAGAACATTTTTTTGTCATTGAAGAATGTAAATTGCCATGAATCTATTTTATTAGTTAAAGACGCAACAAACATTAATATTCATGTTAATTAAAATATTAAATTCCAATCAATTGTTATGAAAAAAATCAATTGTTATGTTTAATCCAAAGTCAGGTTGGGAGACAAATATCATTCTTCCGCAAGTAAATATTGAATTGGAACGGGATTTGGCACAATTAACTCCTTTTGTGTCATGCAATCTCCTTCTTAATTAATACTTACTTAAAGTTTAGTGATACAATTATTTAGGTAGCAATTACATATTCTCATTCTCATCCTCTCACCTCCTTAAATATAAATTGAATCTCCTTCTCATTCTTTAGCTAGCTATATTCAGATTTAATTAACAATTTAAAATACTTAAAGACACATTATAATGGTAAAAGATCACTTAACATAACAATATGAATTATTTAATTCTCAATTTCATATTTCGTAGTCAATACCAAACTAATCTTCACAACTACTTGAAAGAAATATGAAATATGAAAAATGAATGTTGAATTGTAAAAGAAAATGCCTTTCTACCTAATTAAAGTATTCGAATTAATTTCTTCTTCCTTTTCGAATTAATTATTTCAAAATAAATCTTTGGAAATCAACATTAAAATATTTGTAGCTTGTACTGTATATAATGCAAATTAATTAACACAAGACGGTGGTTAAACATGCCCCTAATCTTTTCAAGTCTCACAAAAAGCAACTCTAAGTGGATCAAGATGTCAAAAGATCCTAGAGTTTCTTTGTCTCCCCTCTTTTTCTTACACAAATGAAGGTATCTCTTTTTTCTCCTAAGCTACATTACTATTTCATACATTAATTAACCTTTCAAATCCTGTGGATTATTTGATCAGCCTCATGATGATTGTGCCAAGCGAAAATTGATTACTTAAGAGTATCCATTACATAATATAATTTCAGAATTTTTGTAATTGCTTTCTCTCTTCCAACTTATCAACAAAGCTAAATCAGTAAAGGAAAGAATATTTTTCGCCCTCCCTGCAGTATCTGCGGCTAAGATCCGCCACTACTTGTACAGCACGAAGGAAATATTGAAGAACTAAAATATATCTCCATTTTCTGAAGAAATTGAGAGAATTTGAATCTCAAGTTAAGGAGGGAGTCCCCACTTAAAGCATATCCACCAACAAGGGCATGGTTTAAACAAGTCAGTTTTATTTTGAGTAAATTAAAAAAGGTTTGTATAAAGAGAAAAATAATTGAGGTGTAAACCTTAGCACGAAAGTCTATCACTTTGAGCTTGCATTTGAATAAATAAATCAAGTAAGACAAACTAAGAATGATTATGCCTTTATTTAGGGTTCTTTTTCTTAAGAAAAAAAAATATTAGGGTTTTTCGTTGTATCACTTTTAAGCTTCTTTTTGGGGCGTGCTGTCGAGTTTTGTTGGGTGAAAAAGAGAAGGAATGAAGGATAGAGAAGGAACAAGAAAAGAAAAGGTTTTACCCTAGAAAATATTTTTATAGTATTTTAGAAAAAATATTTTTCACCCTATAAAACAGTATTCATAAGAAGAAGAGAGAAGGTTTTACCCTAAAAAAATTTAGGATCAAATAAACCGGAATTTAACAAAACCTGAAACCAACACAAATATTAATGCTCTCATCTGTTTTTCTTATGTTACTCCAAATTTAACTAGAGATGTGAGATAGAAACGATCACATATATTCTATTAAAAAAAAGGTAGAAAAGATCATGTGTATAAAACTTCTACGGCACATACAACTTTATTCTCCACACATATTACTTAAGCTACTTAACCTAGTTTATGTGGTGCTGTTTTTTTTAACTCAAAATTATGAGAATATGCTAATTAAGTCAATTAATTGGTTAAATATAATTTAGGTGTTCGAGTGAATTTGGCACAGGTAGAGAGAGACATGTCATGGTAAAACGAGACACTGTCAAAGTCATGTGTCATGTAATGACTTGCTTTTAATGGCAATATTGTTCCATTCATGGACCCTAGCTCGACATAACAAAACCAATATATACTTATACACATGCTCTAACTTTTCTGTTCCCCATTATATTCTTTTCATGTGAATTCCAATTATCAAATCTAGACTGGAAATTATTTTAGTCTTCCTGCGATGTTTTTGAAGATGTATATTGTGCATAAAGAAATGTTATAGATTCTATATATATATTTGATAATATAAAATATATATACAAAACTCTTCATAATTTTTAAAGAAAAAAAAACTATTTTTTGAATAAAAGAATATTCGATCAGAATGTATGTTATATGCATATTTTTAGAGTTACCACCTCCTTAAAATTTATGTTTGTGTGATATAACGTAAGAGATGTATAAAACCTTATACATAGATCCTCCTATTTTTTTCATTTTTTTTGAGAAAAAAAAAATTTAGTGACTTTATATTATGTGACGAATGAGGAAAAGGTAGTAATGAAACATGATTGAATGGGATGGATGTACACAAGTCTACTTGACATCTTTCGTGATTTTGACACAAGGCCAAAGTGGAAACAAGAGAATTTCAATCTACAGTTTCAGGTGTGCTTTTTTTTATACTTTTCTTTTCAAATCTCACCATCATTTCATTTCAGCCTGTCTTTTGCCAAAATATAGAGGTTGAATTTTTTTTCTTTTCCATAGATGCATGCTTGTAGTGTTGAAGTACATATTAGTAATATTAGCATAAAACATAATATACATGGATGCAATAAAACATTATATAATTGTAAATTGAAATAAAATTGTATACGAAGGTGCAAAACTATACGTAGCTGTGGTAAAATGGGTATATAGGTGTCTTAAGATGGCATAGCGCTGCAATAAAATAAGTATATAAATATAACAGAGAATAGCATGTAAATAAATATACAGTATGTACAAATAAATATATTTGATTTAAACCGCATTTGGTACATTCAGAAGCTAAACTCATAATACATGAGCATTTTAGGAAAAAAGAAAATTTATTGTTTTTTTTTAATTAGATTTTTTTCTTCATTTGCTTTAGGCTCAGAGAAATACTCATCATAGCCAATAAGAGCGGTTTCAATATTCTGATAGGGTTTTTTTCTCGTTTTTTGAGATAAAGAGGCCAAATTGGCCAAGTATATCAAATCAACTCTTTATAATGCACTATATCATATCATGCAATGTCATATTTGTGACACTAGTAAATGTCTAGCTGTGACAGACACCTCTTTTACATGCCACAAAAACACAGAGAGAGTCCTGGTAAACACAAAATATCAGAAATAAGGCTTTACCTAACTCAAAATCTTGGTTTTAGGATTGCTTCTACGGTAACTAGTGCTGGAGCAAAGCCCTAAAAACGTATGATTTTGTATCAAGTTGAATTTGACAATAATGATGCTCATGGTCTTTGTATGACAATTCCCTCATCTCCCTTTTATGTTTCTCATTTAATTTTCTCACTTGATCAAAATTCATATTTGCCATAACAAATGGCTGTAGCACAGCTCAAGAAAATCTATTATGAGTGTCCTCCTAACTCATGCTTATAAAGAAGTTATGATTACTGCATATTACTGCAAAATTCAACCATGAATTTGGTTCAAAATCTCCAATCATTATTATTTATCCAAATTCCTAAGTTCTAATCTTGAATCATGTCACTTTCCCTACATAATGCCATATGTGGACTAAATATGATTTCTCTGTTATCATGTTTTCTCGCATCAACTTATGTAACAGTTGGATTTCCCTGAAATATTATATCTATTTTTTCTCTAGTTAATATGTTCTGACAGATGATAAGTAAAAGAATATTCTTTGATGTCTCAGTGTATCAAATTTCTGGCTCAATGATTCGCTGCACAGTTTCCACCAAAACATTAGAGACAAAAATTGAGTATATAAGACTTTGATTCAATAGAGACAAGTCCTAAGAAGAATGGACAAAGGCAGAATTAAAAGGTAGGATTAATCAATTGCACCCTTGAAATGAAATCTCTGTTCCACCTACACTAGCACCAAGCTTTGTTTCTTTGTAAAATTAGGGCTTTTATTTAGTTTTTTATTTTCATGTGGCAATGAAAACCTCGTTTTTTCTTTTTTTTTTTGTTTGACACAATATATACACGAGAGGCATGCAACAACTATTTTTAATATATATTTATCAAAAGATTGTTGTTGTTTATTGATTGAAAACTTTGAGAAAATTATATGTGATTTTTTGAAGTCTTTTTATTATGTTTAACTTTTAGACTTAAACTTTGGGAGGGTCAAAGCCCATATATTCTTTAGATTACAAAAGATACTCATCTATGTTGAGTGGTTCAAAGAAGAATAACTTTCTAATTATTTCTGTATACTTACTTTTTATCTAATTTATAGAATTATATAAACATAGCATGATTAATTCTAAAGTGATATAGATCATTACTACTATAATATATAATGGAATATAGAACGAACTTAGATTCCCTTTTTAATAGAAACATTTTGCTATAATCTTACTTGCTTAACATCATAATATTTATAGACTACTTTCAAATTTTTTTTTTTTTATTTTGATGCAAACTTAAGGACTACTTTCAAATTTTAAAGTCTCTAAATACTATTTCATAATTTAATTAGTTATTAATACAATTGTCACAATATAATTTAATTAGTTATTCATGACCAATCAACCCTACTAGAATTTTTTTTTGGACACATTATACTTGAATTTGTAAAGCCTAAACCTCATTAATATTATGTTTTTTACTTCATTAATATAAAGTATAAACTATTCAATTCTTCAATACTTACATACACAGATAAAATTTCCGCAAGCGTAACGTATATAAGCGCTACAGCTAATTAATCCATCTATATCTTTATCTTTCTCTTTCATGTCCCAACTTATTACATCATCAGTACGTATACCCTAACCCACCTTTCAAACCCTCATAAAAAGAGAAAGAGCCTACACACCTACAAAAACAACAAGTGCTTAGTGCACTTATTATTCATGCACAAATCAAAATAACCTATAACTTCATACCCTAGAAAAGAACTAATGGCACAAGAGGGCTCTGAGGCCTCAGTTACAAGCTCCACTAATACCAATTCATGGTGGCAAGAGATGCACCATGGATCTACTACACAACAGCCTGTATCGTGGACCAGGTCCGCCATGAACCAATGGACTCACCCGCCTTTGCCTATGTCACATCAGCAGTGTGAGCATGATGATGTGTCGGTCTCTCATGCTGCCACATCGTTCGCCAGCTCGGGCCTCACCGTCGACTCGGCTTCTCATGCTGAGACTCATCTGTGGAGTCAAGTTCTTCTGTGAGTATACTATTAATTTTATTTGTTGGCACTATATTTTATGCTATCTGAATTTTGATAAAATCATGCGTAGAAATGTCTTTTTCCTTACAAATTGAATGCATTAATTTGAATTGTGAAGATATGTACCAAGTCTTTTTTAATCATTATGTGGTTTTTGCAATCTATTAAGTTTGTTCAAAAGATCTTTTTTCCTTGTTCCTTTTATGCATTACTTCATTTGTCACAAATGAACTGTTGTTATTTGATAGTCATACAAGTAAAATTTATATTACAGAAGGTTAGTATTTGTTATGATCACGTAGCAAATTATAATACATAGAACTTGTTTCTTTTATTTCTCTCTTTCATTAATCCTTATCATGATTATTCATATGAACTTAAGGAAATAATTCCTGAAATATAGGGTGAATATTTTATCAAAAAAGAAAGAAAGATGAGTTAATTTAACTCTAGAAAGAATAATTGAGTTTGAATGTTCTTATTAATTAAAGGCTAACAAAAGATATTGATGTTTTTTAATATAACTTGATAATAATCAACTCCATATCATGTTTACAAAACTATGCATCTAAAAAGCTTGTACTTCTTTCATAGAATTATTCTCATGATGAATGGCCCTTCAAAATTCCCAATTTTAAATAAATTTATTTTTGAAGTTCGCCTCGCATCACTAATACAGTCGCTTATTTATTTTCAGAAGGTAATTGGATTGATTCTGTTTATATGAGGGACCACAAGAATGGAAAACAATAAAGATAAAAATATTCAAATCAATTTCAAATCATCTTTATTCTGAGGTGAAACCATTAATCAAGATGCATGCTAAGCATCTTGACGAGCTAGCAAGTACTTTGAAAAATGTTCTTACCTAGTGTATAGGCTTTAGTATAAATTCCTAGCTAGATATATACATTATCTTTGAATAAAATAATATCCCTAGCTATATATAGTAGAAATTCCTAAACTATAATCTATATCAATTATATTCTGATCATATTGGTGTGACTGTAGATATGTAAAACTAAACATGAAAGAAATAAAGTGGGGAGGCAACACTAAGCTTTGTTTGTACGGCTGACAAAGTAACCTCAAATCATGCATGTCTATTTTCTTTATTGTATTTATTTGCATAACAAAGGAGATATATATATGTCATATATTCTTTCATTTCTTTTACATTCTTTGTGTTCCCCAGTGCCCATGCATACTTTATATATATCTACATTGAATCACCTCCTCTCTCTCTCGTTATATTTTATCCTTCTTAGACCCAACATGGTCTCTTATTCATTAGATTTTAACCAACGTAATTTGATTTTATCCTTGTTAGACCAAACAATGGTCTCTTATTCATTAGATTTTAACCAACGTAATTTGATTTTATCCTTGTTAGACCAAACAATGGTCTCTTATTCATTAGATCTTAACCAACTTAATACTGTTTTGTATGTTTATATATATGATACAAAATGGTTTATATATTGACATAGTCATAGATATATGTTTTATCAAAAAAATATTGACATAGATATATGGTATAGTATAATAAATGTTATTAAATCAGTATTTATTCTACACTTAAACCCTTATAGATACAAAAGTTGCAAAGAGAAATAATTAATCATCCCTTTAAATTCATAAGAGATGTCTTGTTTCACTGATACAACTATCTGGTTTAACACATCTTCATACAACCTTTATCACTCAGAAGCACGGGAGGAGCTGATAGAAACATGCATGATCAGACTCAAGACGACGGTGAAAATTTTCTCGATCTGCTGAACTCAAAAACCCTAGCTCCTGAATTGTTCAATCTTCCAGCTCCATGCGATTATTTGAAGAAAATGGATACTTCAAATTCATCATGGGGGTTTAACCCCTTAGAGAGGCACTTAAACAACTACAACCCTAACCCTAACCCTAACCCTAATCCGTCTGAACCCGGTTTGAACCACTTGTCCGATCTAGTTAGTAATTGGTCCATTGCACCTCCAAACCCTAATCTTAACATTGTTGCACAGCCTAATATGCCATGCAACTCCACAATGTGCAACAATTATTTAGACACTAACAATATTTCTCATATCAAGAATGAAAATGCGAATAATTCGGATTCATATGGTAATAACGCGACTGTGAATATTAATGAAGGAGGGGGGAATTATCAGGAGTTTGGATCACCTGTAACTTCGTTTTTACGATCGTATCAGTTTGGAATGAATGGTAATAATCCGGTTTTAGGGTTGAATAACAAGCTTTGTAGTGGATTAATGGAGGTTCCTTGGTCGAATAATGGTGCGAGAAATAATTTGTCGGATTTAATCTCTTTTAGCGGATCGCCGAGTAAACCACTCATTGATCTGAAGGGATTGAAGTCTTGTGTTAAGAGCTCGGATTCGGTTGAGTCGAACAAAAAACGATCCGATTCGCCTGTGAGAATTGTATTTATACATAAATTTCTTATTATTGAAGATTTCTCAAGTTTCTAACTTTCTACAATTTTGGTCTTTTCTTAATAAATTTTAAAGGCAAGGACGAGTAGTAGGGGAAGTGGTACAAGTGGTGAAGGAAAGAAAAAGAGAAATGAAGATGGTTCAGAATCAACACAAGCCAAGAAATCTAAACAAGATAGCTCAACCACATCAAGTCCTAAGGTAATTCTAATATTACAGTTCAAATGGCATACTGTGTCAGTGTTGTTAAGTCGTACTGATATTAGATCATTTCTAATATATGTTAATTAGCAGGTGCAAGTGCCCAAAGTCAAGATGGCTGAGAAAATTACTGCCCTTCAACAAATTGTCTCTCCTTTTGGAAAGGTATATAAAAGTCTCTTAAAATACAAAAAATATCATTTTGTGTATGTTACATGATTTGTGTACAAAGTACGAAAATGATATATTGATGTTTATATATAATTAAAATAATTACATGCTTAATTTTCTACACAGACTGACACTGCATCGGTGCTTATGGAAGCAATAAACTACATAAAATTCTTGCATGAACAAGTACAGGTATATATTATTGCCATGATCAATTTATATTTTGATTCTAAATCATAATTACAACTTTTTTTGAATTGATCATAATTTATAACTTCTGAATTGCCATAATTACAGCTTTTTTGAATTGATCATAATTGCATCTTTTCAAATATCCTTATCATAATTAATCTCATATTGGCCTTTTCAAGTACATAATTACCCAAAAGGAACATTATATTTTTTTTCTTTTACGGGCCCTCTCATTCCTCAACAAGGCTTCTTTATGGTCTGCCATATAATTTGAAACTTTCTCCAATATTAGTTAGCCTTTTTGCATGAATTATAATGGCCAATAAAATTAATTTTTAGAGGCATCTTGAGAAAGGTGTTGAGACAAAAAGAAACTTGAAATGATGACATTGTTATAAAACTGTGATTCTAAAAGGTGAGCAAGATATGGCTATTATCATCATCATCATCTAATTATTTAGGTCAAAAAGTGAAGGAAAATAAATTATACATGTACTATCATTTGAAAGGGCCCAAAATTGTTAAACCTTTAGTACAATAATTACATTTTATTACGAAATATAACGTAACTTGTATTTTCATTTTATTTACTAAATATTCATTCTATTATTTCAGTTGCTCAGTGATCCTTACCTCAAGTCAGGTGCCACTACCAAGGTCCTCTCTCTCTCAATTTATTTTTCAAACCAAATTAATAGTTATCTTATATATTAATCAAATACTAAAAATTAATACCTTTCAGGATTATAATACATGGGGACGAAAAGAAAATAATTCAGAAAATACAGACCCTGATTTAAGGAATAAAGGGCTTTGTTTGGTACCAATTTCATTGACTCAAGTCTACAGAGACAGTAACGTGCCTGACTACTGGACCCCACCGTACCGTAGCTGCTTATATAGATAATTAATTAATTAATTATTGTTTAAAAATATATTAAATATTATTATTTCTATACGATTTGTTATGTATGTATCATGCATGATGATTGAGATTTGTAACAATAACTTGTAGTGATAAGGTTTCAATAGATTATGTTTCTTATCATGCAAGGTGGATTCAATATAAGTTTGCACATTTGATTCTTATAAATTACAAGAACTTACATAATTAAGCATATTATTAGTTACATCCTTATCTAAATACTATATCATCAAATTTAATCTCCTCCGCCTAAGATAATTTCTCAAAAATATATATAAATAAACACTATTTTTTTTCTTGTGTGTTTCTTTTCATTGACACATATCTATCTAATTAACTAGGGTTTAATAAGTCATACTAATTAGGGCTTAAATTTTAAATTAGGGTTTCTTCTTCTGAGCTATTAGAGAGTTCAACAAGCATCCATTGTTTATTAGTAATTTTATTCCATTCATTTTCAACCCTAAAAAAAATCCACTGAAATCTTCGCACGATTTCCAAAGCAGTTATTATGAAAACGGTCATGTAATTATGCCTCAAATGACTCGACAGCTTATAAGTCCACGTGCATCTCAATATTAAATTGCTAATTATCACCCAATAATAAACCTGTAATTATTAACAAATTAAAAAAAACAATAACCTTTTAAAATTAATATTAGAAGTAAATATATGTAATAATATTTTGTTGGAATATTTTACCCATGATTTTCCGTGCAATATATCAGACCAAAAGCCAGGGTTCTTGAAATTGAAAATCCTCGAAAGAATACTATCCAATAATAATAAAAGATATAATATAATTAATAACAATTAATAGAAGGAAATATAGTTAAAATGTATTTATTTAGGGGGGTAATATACCTCAAATCCCAATCGCGAGTTAAATCCCAATAAAAGGAATATAAAGAATTAATTACACTAGAAATAATCCAAAGAGGCCGATATAATTTCGTCCAGCTGTCATTAATTATGTGATATTTTAACGCTGAAAAGCATATTACTGGAATCACACTCATATATTTCAGTGCTGAAAATAAAAAAAAATAAAAAAATCATAAGTAAATAAAAAATACTAAATCAAAGTAACAGTTACGGGTTTTTGATCTTTAATAAAATGGAATATTGGGAAGAATAATGAAATAATAGTGTACCGTTAAAAAGGCAGGATTTATCATTTGTGTCTTTAAATTGGCGAATACATTGGAAAAAACGAAATAAATATGGAAAAATAAGAACTAAAGGTATTGCGATTGAGTGGGACCCACATACTGAGTCAGCTTCAAACCATGCAATTGTTGCCACCTGTATAAAATATTAAAATAAAATAAAATAATTTAAGAGGGTCAAAACGTAAAGTTGAACTGAGATTCTATTTCTAGCATAATGATATTAGTGAACCTGTTTGTTTAACATTCTGCAAGCTGAACGCTCTAGATCTGAAAAAACCTGGTGAGAAAATAAATCAAATTATCAGCAGAAAATATCTCAATTTTTATTTTATTTTATTTTATTTTATTTCATTTTTATTTTTTATAATATTGAATCTACCTTGGACATAGAAGTCATTATATCAGCTAAAAAAAAATCCGCAAAAGTAATTGCCTGAAAATAAAATTGGTTCAAAATATGAATATAATAAAATATATAATACATTTGTGGTAATGAATTAATTTTTATTAAAGATGAACAAGTCCTCATAAATATGGAAAATAAGTTGCCTGAAAGGGAAGAATTATTCGCCAAATGGTCCTTAAGAGAAAATAACGCGAAGATAAATAAAATATATCAAATGGAAATACTAGAAGAGTCACTGCAATCACATAAAGAATAACCTAAAAAAATTAAATTAAATTAAATATCAGAAAAAAAATATATAAATTGATTTGCGTTTAAGTTGTAACAATTACTGTAATAATTGCAAAAATTCATACATACCACTCCAAAAACCCAAAATATTATGAAAAAAGGAACCTAAGACAAAATTTTGAAAAAAAAATATTTTTTTTAATTAAATTAATAAAGATAATACACAGGTTGAACAGCGGCAAGAGATACTTTTCCATGAGAATGCAAGTATAAATATGATGTCATACTTGTCGGCACGACTATATTCATCCATTTTGCACACTAAAAAAATTAAAATATACAAACAAATAAATAATAAATAATGACTAAATAATTTAGAAATTCACAAGGGAAGGCCTTGGAATATTAAGACTTGCAGAAAACCCCTCCATTTCATCAAGAAGTTGAAACTAACTTTAGACTGGGGACTTTTTTGCGATTTAGGAATAAAGTAGGGTTATTTTTTTCAAATTTAAATAATGTATTATACCTTCCATATTTCATTATGAGTCAAATGTGATTTGTCAAAGTCAAACACGCGAGCGTAACTGACTGGCGATTGAGAAAATATCCACAGATTTATTCCCCACAACCAAACCATTAAATTCTGCATGAAAAATTAAAAAATAATAAAAAATAAAACAAAATGAAATAAATATATTTAATAATAGTAAAAAAAATACCACGAGAAGAAGAGGGTTATAGTATAAAAATGCCTCGTAGAAAAAAAGATCTTGAAGATCTGTGCTCATTCTTTGAACTGAGTCCCAACTTACCTATTCATTTATTTCACACAAAATTAAAAAATATTAAAAATTTATATTTATTGTTATTTTTATTTACTTTAGTTGAGTAACTAACCTTGCAACAAGAAAGGAGCCATAAGAGAAATAATACTACCTGAAATATGTAAAAATTAATAAATAAGTTATGCGAGGATTGAGAAGTTACATTTAGGTCCAAAAAGTGTTGGAAAATGGAAAATTAACCTTGAATTGAAATAAGAAAACTGGTGAAGTCAAAATTGCAGCTCCATAAGTTTGTATTCCCTTAATTTCATATAATTGTTTAATAACTAAATAAGCAAATAAATAATATTTTCCAAATTTAGATTCTTACTGCACAAAAAAAAACGAATTTTCGTTATTGTCATACCAGCATGATGCATTTAAATCTCTAATCTTGTCACCATTGAAAACATGTTATTGTCATACCAGCATGATGCATTTAAATCTCTAATATTGTCACCATTGAGTATATATATATTCTGTCTCTGCTAAAAATCAGCTGAATAAACTAATTACATACAATTTCGCAAACAAATTAGACGGGTAAACTGCAAATTTGACGGAATTAATCTACAGAGAAGATAAATTACCTGTACAACCAAAAACGAAAACAATTCAGAAGAAGAATTAATTATCTCCCATGATAAATAGCATTCAGATCGAATCCAATGGTTGAGTGAGTGAGAGTTTGTATGTAAGAGGAGAAAAGAAGAGGTTGACTGAAGATAGATTTTTCAGCACTACATCTCACTGTAATCCCGGAATCCAAATACCGGTTCTGAAACCATTGACTCTAACAAATCCGAGATTTGAATTCCCGAATTCTTCTGCAAGCGAGGAGGAGCCACACGTGAAGATTCAGGAAATGAAGGCACAGAGAATCTGAGGGTGAGAAGGTGGGGAGATGACGTCAGAAAGGGATTTGAGAACTGGCTACACCGCACCATACTTTTACCCGCTCAAAAATAAGAAGAAAATGATAAAATAATAGTACTGGACAAGTCCTATTTCCGTGGACCACGTCCAACTAAAAGGTTTGCTAAAATGTTGAATGAACTCGGTTCATGTACACCAGAGAATATCATTTGAGAGAAGTTATACATTTTAAATGCTCCAGGTGTAGGTACTGGATCTCTAGCCAGACTCACCTGAATAGATTCGCCACGTCGGAGAGTGGCATAATATCCTATTCACCCCTACAAATCTACAAAATTAGATCAACTCATTTGACAACTACTTATTTATCATCCTGTCGGTTAATATCTTTTGATGATATTCAGTTATTTTGCAGGGACGTGTAAGAAACAATCCCAAATAAGAGAGAAAAAGAACTGTTCTTCTGTTCTCAATTTCCATTTCCATTTCCATTTCCATTTCAACCAACTCACCAAAATCGAAAAAAGGGAAAAAAATTGCCAGAATTTGTGGAACCAATTCCTCCGAATTTGTTGGTGAAATTGATTGGATCGAAGGATGTCGTGTTCGTCGACTTCGTCGGGATCGGGATCGGGGTCGGAGGAGGACGAGGGAGGCGACGCGTACCGCAAGGGCGGCTACCACGCCGTCAGGATCGGCGACCAGTTCGCCGCCGGGAGGTACATCGCGCAGAGGAAGCTCGGATGGGGCAATTTCTCCACCGTCTGGCTCGCCTACGACACCCAATCCAAGGTTCAAATGATCCTCCTCTTTGTTGTGAATTTGGGGAAGAAATGATTTTAATTCCTGTTTTATTTTTAATTAAGCATTAATATTTTGTGTTTTAGTTATGTATTTTTCGCACCTTTTGTATCCATGAATTTAAACAATCTTTCAATAATCAAAAAAAAAAATTGGGGAAGAAATGATCTTTCATCCATAAACGAAACCTCTCTTCTTCTTCTTCTTCTTGCAGAAATTCGTAGCCCTCAAAATCCAGAAAAGCGCGCCGGAATTCGCTCAGGCGGCGCTGCACGAGATCGAATTCCTCTCTGAAATCACAACACACGACCCTCAAAACCGCAGGTGCATCTTACAGCTGCTGGACCACTTTAAGCACGCGGGGCCCAACGGTCAGCACCTCTGTCTCGTCTTCGAGTTCCTCGGCGACAGCCTCTTGCGACTCGTCCGGTACAACCGGTACAAAGGAATCGGCCTTAACCGCGTCCGCCAAATTTGCAAAGACGTCCTTGTCGGTTTAGACTATTTACATCAGTTGGGAATAATCCACACCGATTTAAAACCCGAAAATGTGTTATTAATCTCCACAATCGACCCTTCCAAAGACCCAATTAGGTCAAACTTCGAACCCATATTAGATCGCCCCTCAAACCCTAATTCTTCCTCCAACACAGCGACAGTCAACAAAATCGAAAAGAGACTCAAAGAGCACGCAAAAGCGAAGCTCGCACGGATCTCAAAGCAGAGACCGTCAATGGCGGCAAGACCGGTCAAGAAAGAGAGGGATTTATCCTCGATAGACTTGCGGTGCAAGATAGTGGATTTTGGAAACGCGTGCTGGCGCGATAAACAGTTCGGAGATATTATTCAGACGAGGCAGTACAGGGCGCCTGAGGTGGTAATCGGATTAGGGTACGGGTGTGAAGCGGATATGTGGAGCTTTGGGTGTATAGCGTATGAGCTGGCGACTGGGGACGTGTTGTTCTGTCCTAAAGAAGGGCACGGATTCAGCGAGGATGAGGTAATTTTTGTGATTTGGTCCCTGGAAAGTTTGTAATTTTTTATGACTTCCTTTTTTTAGAGGAGTGTGGAAGTATGTGTGTTTTTTTTACCTTTTTGGTAGGATTGTTTGGCAGGATTTTTGTGAAGTTTGAAGTATTATGACCCTTATCTATCTAGTAATTGGTGAGTAATGTTAATTGTTGAACTATTACTTTTTAAGTGAGGATGAGGTATGCGAGGATTTTTCATTTGTGCCCGTGTAAAAATTAGAATTTGTGGATGGTTCTTATCTAGTAACTAAATTATTTCTTTTTGATTTTTTATGAAAGAAAGGAATGTGAAAGTATTTTGTTTTCTCCTTTTTTTTGTAGGATCACTTGGCGTTGATGATGGAACTACTCGGAAAAATGCCCAAAAAGGTAAAGAATTTATTATAAAAAAAAGCTCTTCCTTATCATTTATTAGTTATTTTTACAAAAAAAAAAAAGGTCCTTTACATAACTTCAGTAAAACCAAGGCCCTTTTCATAAAATACCTCTTTAATTACTCTTCAGTAAAATCATTTATGTTGAGGTGATAGAGTGCGGTGCCCTTTACGTAATTTCAGTAAAACCAAGGTCCTTTTCATAAAACAGCTCTTTAATTACTCTTATTTTGTTTTAATTAGATTGCTATATCGGGATCGAGGTCAAAGGAGTACTTTGACCGGCACGGAGACCTGAAGAGAATCCGACGGCTCGGATTCAAACCTTTGGATAAGGTTTTAATGGACCGATATAAATTCACGGAAATCGATGCGCTTGAGTTCATGAATTTTCTCTCTCCTCTGTTGGATTTCGATCCTTCGAAACGACCCACCGCTTCACAGTGCCTCTCTCATCCTTGGCTCCAAATTAATAAAGAAAATAACAATAATAATGATAAAAATAATAATATTAATATTAATATTAATAATGAGAATAATCCGAATGTGAAGAATGCTAGTGCTTGTAGTAGTACTAGTAGTAGTTATAAAGAGAAGGAAAGTGTGGGGATTATGAGAAGTAATAGCGGTAATAATATTAGAAGTAAAAGTGAGATTATAAGTAAATTTAATAATAAGGTGCATAATAGAGATGAAAATGAGAAAGAGAAGAGTAAAGGAGAGAGAAGTGTGAATGAGAAGGAGAAGAGTAAAGGAGAGAGAAGTGTGAATGAGAAGGAGAAGAGTAAAGGAGAGAGAAGTGTGAATGAGAAAGAGAAGAGTAAAGGAGAGAGAAGTGTGAATGAGAAAGAGAAGAGTAAAGGAGAGAGAAGTGTGAATGAGAAAGAGAAGAGTAAAGGAGAGAGAAGTGTGAATGAGAAAGAGAAGAGTAAAGGAGAGAGAAGTGTGAATGAGAAAGTTGTGAGTAATGAGGGTGAGAATTTGGCGATGGTAAAGAGATTCGCGAGTCGGTTTAATGAAAAGATTAATCAGAATAAAATTAATAATATTAATAATAATATTAATTTGACTCGTAGTAAGACTACTCGTGAGACGAATAGTAATCCTCCCGCTTATAGTAATGCTACGCAAAATACTAATAATACCGCCAATAATCCCTCTCATAATGTTAATAATACTAATAATAATGTTAATAATAATATTATTACTCGTAATAATAATGAAAATGTTAATAATAATAATAACACGGATGAGAGACAGAGTAATAATAATGAGCCAATTGGGCGAGTGGCAATTGCAATGAGTAAACTTGGCGTTTCGGGCCGAATTAACAGCAGGCGAATTGGCTAATTCAAATACTTTTTGAATTTGAAATTTGAAAAATTAAATTGATAAGAAAAAAGGGGGGCAAGAGGTGGTGTAGATACTTGCCGAAATCTGATTGGTCGATACGCGGTGACATGGCATTCATTATAAATTTTGGGGTGAAATGAAAGAATATAATTGGTATTTTTTTTATTTGAAATTCAGAACCTCTTCAGCTTGGAAATGAGATTTTATCTGGGTCTCTGAGCTTGAAAGAGGATTAAGAATTTTTTTTATTTTTTTTTATTATTTGCGTGGAGTTGTGTTTTGTGATTGTACTATATGACAAATGATTATTTTTTCATTTTTTCTGTACAAGTTTTACGAACAATAGTATTTTTCAAAATTTCTAAGTGACTATATGTTTGATTGATGATTATTCATTTTTTGGTTAAAAATCACTTTGAAGAAAAATGCTCCTTGTTAAAAATCAACCATTTGCTTACAAAAACAATCCACTGAATAATGATTTTTGCAATTAAAAAATTTGAAGCGAAATACATACTTGATGGGCTTGTTCAGTGAAAGGTGAAACACTGAAAGAACGGTTATTCCATTTTATTCCACAATCGTTCGGCAACATCCATAAAGTAATAAGTTGGTTTAAAATATATAAATAATACTTAATTACTATAATGTTTATTCTAATCATAATTATTTAATTTATTTAATTATTATTATTCAGCCTAAAAGAAAATAATTTTTTTTAAATAAATAAGATAGAAAATAATTTGTTTGATTTACTAAATCTTTTATGCATGACAAGAGAGATGGAAAAAACGAATAACGAAAGAAAGATATGAGAGACTGATCTCTTTAGATAGAGAAAAAAATGAGCATAATTATCTTCACATTTTAAATATATGATTTCATAAAACTATTACTGAGAATTGATGGTTTCCATCCTTATTTTTCTACAAAAAAATATTTGGAAAGAAATAAGAGAGAGAAACATAACATTAATTAATAGTATCATGTCATCTCAAGGTGGAAGAAAGAGGGTTATTTCTGTCTTAAATTTTGCCTTATTTCATGGACGAAAGATTTTTCACCCCTCATAGAAGAAGAAAATTTCACTCTTCCACCTATTTATTCTATTTTCTTTCACCTTTGTTCGACTGGAATAACCACTACTCTTTCACTCTTTTTCCACATTGTCGAACGTCACCTATACTCAAAATTTCATTGTACAATATCAACAATTCTAGAGATCATGCAACCGGACCCTGAATCAACCATGAAGACCTAAATAAGAGGGAAAAATTCATATTCTCATTATTTTTTTTTCTTAGTTTGACTTCCGTGGTTGATTAGGGATTCTGTTATATGGTCTCTAGACTTTTTAGTATAATATACTCCAAAAAAAAAAAATAGATATATATATATACTTTAGCACATTAATCCAAAGCCCCCCCAAACCAAAGATTTCCGATCCGGTAGCAATTTTATAAGGGAATATGAAATTCCAAAAGCTATCATATTTAGATATAATATAGAAAAATAAATAGCAAGCCTTAACTTTCATGATTTTGTTTTTCCTCTCCAACCAACACACCAATAAGCGAATCATGTTATAACGATAAGTGGGAATAAATGTCCGCATTATTATTTCTTTATCACTTAAAGCACAAGCCTAAGTTTGTCTTTTAGTTGATAAAGCAACAATAATCATTCGCAAGAAATTAGAAAACAAGCCTAAGTATGAATTGTAAGGTCTTCCCACTAAACTTAAGTGCGTATGGCCGATTCAATTAAAAAACTCTTTTCTCAATTATTCCAATTTGACGATATCAATAAATTAAACAAAAATAAGAACAAATAAATGATACTAAGTATTAACCCACAATAAACTTAACCAAAACATGAGTACAAACATTTTCAAATCATTGCAATATTTTCAACATTTTTGTTGCAAATGTTTAACATGAGATTTACAGCTCATTAAAATGCAACCAACATTTTCGTTGCAATTATTTAATCATCAATATCGCAACACAATAATACTCCATACTAGGTTTTAAATCCAAGAACTAAACAATTTCAATTTCTTTTAACAATAAAACATGACATTTTTTAAGTTGGCTTTAATTTCTGGCAAATGTCTAATATGAGTTGAGCCACTTGCACCATCAGAACTTGAATCGCCCAAATCAGTGCCCAAATACGAGCGGGCACGAAACGCAATTTGATGCGCGTAATAAGCTGGTGGAACTGCATTAAAAAAATCAAATAAAAATATTCATAAAGAATTAACGAAATATGTTCAATGTATCATGTATATATGTGTTTGACATATATAACAGTACAAAAGATGTTCAATGTAGCATTTATGTTACTTTATATAAAATAGTGCAATATATACTCTTCAGTCTAAAGTACAAGAATAGAGTATTGTATAAAAAAAATGGTATATAGGAGTCATGAGTATAAAAAAACAAAACAATAAATAGGGGAAAAGATTATATACTTACCAACTGATACAGAGCGGGTGCATCTAGCATAGCTGAAAAATAAAAAAATATATATAATATAAACAATGATTAATAATAAATACACCTAAAAATAATTATTTAGAAAATAACTCAGAAAAAGAATTAATTACGTGTAACATAGATTATATGTGAGAATTTGCAGATCATCAGCCAAAAAGTTGTTTTCATCGCATAAAACATGGTAATGTGTCGGCCTATTAGTCCCCTGAAAAAAATTACCATTTTACCCTTACAATTAGTTAAAAACTTAAAATCATTCAATATAAATAATTTATCAACAAATTATTTATATACCTGAATACCAGCATGGCTATTCAAATAAAAATCAAATTCAGTCGGATGGCAAATTTTCGTATCAACCACAGTACCTGCAAAACAAATTATTTAAATAAATATAAATAAAAAATAAAACATAATCTTTTGATGAATAAATATTTTACCTGGTAAAACATTTTCACTGCGATCCTTATTATGATCGGTTGGGAAAAGGCGAGTGTGGTGTCTTTTTTGCACCACTATGAATGTAATGGATGGTTTGTAACTTGGACTCAAAGATGAGCATGTCTAAAAAATGTACAAAATAATTAAATAAATAAGTACTTAATTAATTAGACGAAAAATATCAATAACATGAAATATTAAATAAACGTACCCTTCTTATTGCATTGATTTCATAAGCAAGTACTTGATGAAACTGACCTTCACTAACTCCGTCCCTGTTTAGTATAAACACATAATAATTCAAATGAATATACAATAACTTATTTCAAAAAAATATAATAATTTAAATGAATAAAAAGGAATGTATAAATTGTACCGATAAAATATAATCTGATGCGGTTCGAAACCAGTTGCTCTTCTAAAGGCCATAAGATGGTCCCTACAAACATTTTTTCCCCATTGTTATAGTCTCAAATTAATTAATTCAAAGATTTAATTTATTAAAACTGTTAACACCTAAATTAGAAAATTAGAGAGAAATAATACGTACTTAACCATTTCGCCTAAATCAGAAATAATCTCTTGACGGTGCGCTTGTGCCTTATAGTCACCACAATAAACCGCTACATCTGGCCAATCACGCGATGCCACCACCTATTAAATATATTAAATAAATAAATAAAATAATATTAATATTTCTTATATTCCCCTTCAAAATCTCAAAATATAATCCTTACTTGAAATTTTACATAATATTGCTTCAATTCAAATAAATGAATTGAAGTCAATGAGAATTTTAAGTTTTAATTATTAGAAATTTTTCAAAAAAGGCAAACTCCCCCTATATTTCCTGGCGTTTATGAAAAAAATATTTGGAATATTAAAAAAAAAAGAAACTCCAATATAAACTTTTTTAATATTCCAAAAGTTAGGTTTTTTATTATTATCAAATAAAAGAGAGGAAGAGGAGAAATATTATTTACAGCAGCAATAGACGGGCTGGAATCATCGCCAGGATTGGGATGAGTGACATCAGCGCCAAATATAATCGTTGGTTTCTGACCGATTATCGGCATCGTTCTTCTCGGATCTTTCACCACCGTATTCCTTCCCCCAACCTATCATCAAACCAATTATTGCATTTCATTTTACTAATTAATTCAATAAATATGACGAAATGTTACATATTAAGAAAGATGTTATATATATATACTTTGACGTTGATTTTGAGAGCAAGATTGGCGAGACATTGCGCGTTGCATTTCTGCGCGTTTTTCAGCAAGCAGCATTGCGTGACCAACCCTATTTCCGTCTCGCATATCCTCTTCAAATCACCTTTCAACCAAAAATATTAAATCAATTCCAATTCATCATCAAATTAAGAAGAGGTCTAGAGAGAGAAAGAGAGAGAGTACTGTAAAGTGTGCCATTGCTATTATTAATAATAGCAATAAGCAAGTCGGGTTTTTGGCCCTTAAGCGCCCTAATTGCATTTTGGTACTGATCTTTTAAACAATGTTCCAATTGGTCCGGCCTTGCTTTAACCGTTGCAATAACTGGATTTGGCACAAATCCCTGATTCATTAAAATAAATAAAATTTAAATATAATCAAGTGCATATTATAATTTTTGCATTATAATTTAATTATTTAATTAATTGATTAATTGATTACCATGCCGGATGTGCGGCACATGTCGACAAGACACTTGCAAAAGTAATCGGCATCTGGTACTTGCATGTTTGAGAACGAAATACAATACCAACTATTTACGCTCTTGCCATCCACCAATTTCTACATAACATCAACATATTTGTTATGTCAGTGATGTTTAATTAAAATAATATTATATGAACTAGAATTAGTGAATAAATTGGTACCTTATCTCTCATGTTCCATTGGCCAAATTTCGGTAAACATTCTTGCTCTCTCCCGGTTGCATGGTACTTCAACTGAAATAAATTAAAAAGTATTTATGTAAATCATTCCTAAATAAAATATAATAACTAGAGATGACAGAAAAATTAAAAAAAAATTACATTTGGCGCAGGTAAGATTCGAGCATCGATTTGCGTGAGTCTCTCATCAACTTGCATTTCAAATTCAATCACAAAACGGTCACTATTGTACTTATTCTCTTTAAGACTCTAAAATCATAAAAAAACAAAAAAATAATTAATTAAATAATGGGTACTTAAAAAAAAGGAAAATGGATTTAGGGTTTTACATTTATGATGTTATATTCACGAGTCGGAGGTTTCTGACAAGTGGAAAGAAGCATCTGTGTTACTTGATTTTCGTTCAGCTTTCTGTTGTACCTTTGGCCTTCTACTATTTGGCACACCTAAATGGCAAAGAAAAACAAATGTTATTTTAACAAATGAAGGGGTTTAATTGCAAATTTGATGAATTAAGTACGGACCTCCATTGGGAAATAAGTGATTTTATTGCCACTCATTTGGAGACATGGTAAATGAATGTGTTGTATCCGGTAATTGTATTTCTCTCTGAAATAATTTACTATTGATGTTTGTCTACCATCTTGATCAAACCTATACCAAAACATATAAATAAAAATTAGAAGCATTCATTACTATGTTAATGATATCTAACACACAACAATAACACACAACACTACAAGAATTTTGTAATGAGCTTACGTTATATCTTTAGTAGCTTTTTGTGAGACACTAGAAATACGGTATTTCCTATGCATATCGCTTCTATGTGTAACTAACACTTTTACATTTTTCAGAGCCCTTTTTATCTGAAAAGAATGAGAGAAAAAAACAGAAACATAATCTATGTTAATATTTTTACTAAATTTACTATAATCATCATTATTATTTTGCAAAGAACAATAAAAATAAAACTAAACCTTTTCAGAATCTTGGAGGGTTACGGCTGCAATATTCTTGCCAAGAAGGTCTGCTACAAATTTTAAGACCGGGCCCGCCTTAACAAATGCAGTTGAACTCAAATCTGTAAAATTAAAACAATACTCAAAAAATATCCATTTATATTTCTGTAAACTAAAATTAACAAAGAAAGAGGCTTGATTGTAGTAGTTGATACATCTATTCAATAATAAACACTCACTATTGGGTACGAAATATGTGAATGAATAAACAAACAAATAAATAAATAATTAAATGAATAAATAAATTATGAACCGAAATTAAGAGAGAGGCCCATTTGAGTTGGCCTGAGAGACTGGAAGAATCCTTTCCAGCCTTCCACTCCATTTCCAAGTTCCGCCAGCCCGAAGTCCTTGCTGAAAAACGATCGCCCCACCAAAACGATTTTCTCCCTATAAATAAAAAATGTAACAAAATTATTATTAATAAAGTAATATGGTAACAAAATGAAAAAAATCAATATATACGTATTGGAATGGGTTTCGCGAAGAACGGTGTCGAGCATCTGAATCGCATCTAGTGGCGCATCAGGCTGTCTCCCTGATAAAAAGAATAATACAAATTTTAATTAACTAATCAATATATATTTTCATACAAATATCATCATAATTACTTAAACACTAAATAATCTTACCTGACATAAACATTTCTATGTGCCTTGGATCCGCATTATGTACTTGCCTAATCTCCACATCAAACTTCCTCTCTCTCCTAAACCCAAAAACCACAACCAATCAAACAATTTCATAAACAAACAAATCTCATTAAAAAAAATAAAATCACTGTAAACATAATTAAACATTACTGTTGATTTGAATCGGTGAGAAAGACTTCAAAAGAGTGACAATCAAAGGGAAGACGACCGGCCGTATAAAGACTTTTCATTCCATCATAAACCGGTAATTTTCCACCTAATTTAGACTCATAAGCTTTTATTAACGCTTTTATTACAGCTCTGTTAGCCCCTCTTGTTTTCATCTCCGGCTTTATCACCACCTGTTATATTATAACAAAAATAAAATATATGTCACAAAAAATATTAAAAAAAAAATAATGTGTGTAAAAAAGAACTTACGTCATATTGATACAATCCCTGATCAGGCAGCTGAACCAAAAAGTGATTGGCCTTCACAACAACTTTACGACCCTTAGTCCCTATACCAGGTCTAGTTGGAACCCTTACCGCCATACTACTACTCGGCTCGATCGCCAGCTCACCCATCTTCTTGTCAAGATTCTCCGCTACCACGCCTTGCGTGGCCTTCTGTGTGGCATCCGCCTGACGGCTCGCTTGGGGCAGATCGGGACGGGGCCCGCTCAATTGCTGAGCTGGCGCTTGCGGTCTTACCGGGTTTTGTTGACCGGGTCTTGGGTACGGGTTTGCAAGTGGGTTCATGATTCTGGTTTGTTGTGAACCGGGTCCGCTTGGATTTGGATGCGGGTTTTGAGGTCCGGACCCAGGTTGTTGTGGACCGGGTCCACGTGGATTGGAATAAACAGGTCCGGATTGTTGCGGACCGGGTCCACGTGGATTAGGATAAACAGGTCCGGATTGTTGCGGACCGGGTCCACGTGGATTAGGATAAACAGGTCCGGATTGTTGCGGACCGGGTCCACGTGGATTAGGATAAACAGGTCCGGATTGTTGCGGACCGGGTCCACGTGGATTAGGATAAACGGGTCCGGATTGTTGCGGACCGGGTCCACGTGGATTGGGATTGACGGTTAATCCGGATTGTTGCAGAGCAGGCCCTCTTGGATTTGCGTATGATCCCTGACCGAGATTTGGATTCTGGATCGGGTTTGGATTTGCGTATGATCCACGACCCGGATTTGGATTCTGGATCGGGTTTGGATTTGTGTATGCTCCACGACCCGGATTTGGATTTTGTGTTGGGTTTGGATTTGGATTCTGGATCGTGTTGGGATTTGCGTATGATCCGCGACCCGGATTTGGATTGGCATATGATCCGCGACCCAAATTTGGATTTTGAATCTGGTTTGGATTTGCGTATGATCCGCGACCCGGATTTGGATTTGGATTTGGATTTGGATTTGGATTTTGAATCTGGTTTGGATTTGCATATGATCCGCGACCCCTGCCTCCACGGCCTGCTTGACCTTGATAGCTTGCCATTTCTGTAAAAATTAATTAAAAAATAGAATATTGAGAGATGTATATAAAGAAAATAGAATATAGGGAAAGGGGTAAATTTTTGTTCCTTGTAAATTTCATGCTCTGTTCTTCCATTGGTAGGAAATGAATATTCTCAATCAAAAGTTAAATCTGTACCAAATATACCCGAAACAGGTACAGACTAGAAACCTAACTCTTCTCACAGGACTTAAATCACTACCGGTAAACTTACATTAAAATCTTAAAGACATTTTCACTTAGCAACTTAAATTTCTACTTCAATCACCCTCTCAAAAAAATCAAATTTCTACTTAATTTTCAGACGTATCAAATTCAGAACAAATATTATATCAAGAAAAGCATCCCTCTCGGTGAAAATTCTGGTACATCAAACAAAATTGATTTGAAAAAGGTGATAAATTTGGATTCTAATCTATTAAAGCCTACATTGAAATACTATCCAGCCACAAGAAACTACAAAAATCTCTAAAAACCCTACATTCATTGAAAACACAAATCACAAAATCCTAACCTTCTTTAAATGAAAATTCACAACAAATTACCTTAAATAAACCAACAAAAATCGAAGAAAATCAAGAACAAAATGCACAAACCTGTGTAGATTGAAGAAAAATAACTAAGAATAAATATAGCTCCGAAGCTTGCGATTCCTTCGAATGTGTGTAAATTGTATAAGGAAAGGATTTCTGCCTCTCTCTCTCTCTCTTATTGGCTATTTATAGGGAAAGAGAAGATTGCAGCAGAAGGAAGACGAACCGACCTCTGAACATTTTAACTAGACCTGGTCTATTACAACCTATAACTTTTTACACGAATCATGGTCCATAGTCAGTGACTTATTGTTCTACAGAGAAAAACAGACCGAGTTCATAAAGTTAATTTCTCATGAGGGAAATATCGATTGTTTAGTTATTGTAACGTGGAGAATAGCGATTGGTGTAGTCTAATTACAGTGAAATTGTGTATGTCTAATTTTAGGCATGAGAAGACTGGGCGGGAATGTGAACGGTTGCTTCATTTAGTGGAGGGTCATGTTTATTTGAAATGCACGGGTGGGTTGTACGATTGTTTACTGATTCTGACTTGGGGACGAAGTTTTTTTATTGGTATGGAAGATTAAGCATCAAATGATGAGTTGTAAATGAAGGTAATTGTTGGACGTTGTTGAAGGAAATAACTTGAAAAGGAAAGGAAACATGGCCTTATAAATATGTTAAGTTTTGAGTAAATTTGATTTTAAGTTTTGAATAAATTGAAAAGGAAAGGAAACATGGCCTTATATGAAAAGTAAATTTATGCAAAAGCCCTATATGTTATTCGGTGAATTTGTTGATCAAACTAGCCTTATAAATATCAATAAGACTACGTAAACAAACCAGTTTAACTGACCACAAACAAATCGCCG
The DNA here is from genome assembly GCA_024447665.1 of Juncus inflexus. Lineage (NCBI taxonomy): Eukaryota > Viridiplantae > Streptophyta > Magnoliopsida > Poales > Juncaceae > Juncus > Juncus inflexus. The sequence continues at coordinate 11,592,887 of JAJHPC010000013.1, read as the reverse complement.
AATATGAAAAGTAATGGATATTTTTCTCTCTTTCATTTCTAAATAGAGATTGAATAGGAAATGACATGGAAGAAAAGGCAAGAGGCACGTCAGCCGTTTATTTGTGATCGGTTGAATTGATTTGTTTGTCTAGTTTATTGTTTATAAACATTTAATATTTAAATTAACATAAAGGAAAGGGATAATTTCATATATGCCACTACAAAAACTCGAAATATCATATTTGCCATTATAAAAACTTAAATATCATATTTGCAATCATAAAAACTTAAAAATATCATATATGTCATTACAAAATCTAAAATATCATATTTGTCATTACAAAAATTTAATATATCAAATTTGTCATTAAATTTACTCAAAACTTAACACGATCTATTTTTTCCGTTAAAATTAACGGTCAAATCTTATAATTATCATTATATTCCTAAATTTATTTCATGAATTAGATTCATATTAAACATCTCTCTCTCTCTTCCCGATTTGGATTCATATATAAGCAAAAAAAAAAAACTTTTAATTTGAAGTCAAAAAATTTTGATATGAGATAAATGAATTGATTATTTTTTTGAATACTATTTTCTCTCGTGTCAAATTATTTTGACTAACAAATTGAAATGAAGATTATTTTTGTTTATATATGAATTCCAATCATGAAGAGAGAGAGGGAGAGAGAGAGAGAGATCATCAAATGAATTTTTAATATGAAATCTAATTCATTAACTAAATTTAGGAGTATAATGGTAATTATAAGATTGGACTGTTAATTTTAACTGAAAAAATGGATGATTTTAAGTTTTGAGTAAATTTGATTGCAAATATGATATATTAAGTTTTTGTAATGGTAAATATGATATATTAAGTTTTTGTAATGGTAAATATGATATTTAAGTTTTTACAATCACGAATATGATATTTAAGTTTTTGTAATGACAAATATGATATTTTGAATTTTTGTAATGACATATATAAAATTATCTCTAAAAAGGAAAGTACATATATTCCTCTGGAATGCCCCCCAACGACCCCTTTGTCAAAAACAAAAAATGTGGGCCCCTACCAGTGATAAAGTGGAATTTTTTTTTTGAATACCATTATTTCCCAAAATAAATCAATATTTGCCACTGTTTTGAAAATAATGTGATAACTACCATTTCCGCCACTATTAGTGGCGGAACAATCTCTGTTCCGCCACTAGTAGTGGCGGAACAGATAGATTTTCAGTTCTGCCAAAAACGGTCCATTTGACGCACTAAACGTGGTTAATTAGTATTAAAAATCTTGTTCCGCCACTAGTAGTGGCGGAACATGTTAAAATATTTCTTTACCCCCACTTAAAGATTAACATGGCTCATGAATGGGCAATTAGCCTAAAAATTGAAGAATTACTATGTTCCGCCACTATTAATGGCGGAACATGTGCATATTTCACATGTTCCGTCACTAGTAGTGGCGGAACAGGCCAAATAAACTTTTTAAATCTGACTTAAAAAACACAGAAAAAACCACCTGTTCCGCCACTATAAGTGGCGGAACAGGTGAAAATACCCTCTGTTCCGCCACTTTCCGCCACTACAAGTGGCGGAACAGTGCATATTTCACTGTTCCGCCACTTGTAGTGGCGAAAGTGGCGAACAGAGGGTATTTTCACTGTTCCGCCACTTATAGTGGCGGAACAGTGGTTTTTTCGCGTTTTTTAAGTCGATTTAAAAAGTTCATTTGGCTGCTCCGCCACTACTACTAGTGGCGGAACAGTGAAATATGCACTGCCCGCCACTAATAGTGGCGGAACATAGTAATTCTTCAATTTTTAGGCTAATTGCCCATTCATGAGCCATGTTAATCTTTAAGTGGGGGTAAAGAAATATTTTAACATGTTCCGCCACTACTAGTGGCGAAACAAGGTTTTTAATACTAATTAACCACGTTTAGTGCGTCAAATTGACCGTTGTTGGCAGAACTGAAAATCTATCTGTTTCGCCACTACTAGTGGCGGAACAGAAGTTGTTCCGCCACTAATAGTGGCATGAAATTAGCTACCACATTATTTTCAAAACAGTGGCAAATATTGATTTATTTTGAAAAATAATGGTATCAAAAAAAAAAAAGTCGATAAAGTGTAGCTTAGGGGAGGGGTTATGTATAGGAAAAGTACATATATTCCTCTAGAATGCCCCCCACCGACCCCTTTGTCAAAAACAAAAAAAGTGGGCCCCTACCAGTGATAAAGTGTGGCTTAGGGGAGGGGTTATGTATAGGAAAAATATATGTCTCCCGCTTACCATCCTCCCAACTTACCGTTTATCACTAGTAAATGGGCCCCACTTATATTCAAAATAAGTGGGCCCCGTTTATCAGTGGTAAACGGTGGGTTGGGGGGGATGGTAGAGAGATGTGTATATAAACCCTTATGTATATCAACTCCGTTAAAATTGTCCCAAACATGACTATGTTAGTTGCATAGTATTAAGGTCTCATCAGTGCAATGTATATGAATTATGAAGAAAATAGATTGCAAGCGAAATCTATATTTTTTGTTAAAAATATTTTGTACCCATGTTATCTGCTATACACGGTTTACCGCATTTATATGTCAATTATATTTTTGTATATGTTTATTATGACTTTTTACATATTTATTACGTATTCTTGTACATTCTAATTTTCGAATGACAATATACATTCTTATATGTACATACGTTATACTTTTTTGCATGTATATTATGGTCTTCTTTTCTTTTTCTTTTGTTTGTATTTAATCAAATGAGAAAATTATTGGTAAGGATTATAGTTATTTATGTAATTAAGTATGAATTCTAGTATGATGTATTTTATCCTCTCTTCATATATTTTAACTTCAACTAGAAAAATCACGCACTACGCCACTGAGTCTTTGAAATTTGTTGATGACAAAAAATAACATAATTTATTGCAATTAATAACTCATATTTCATTTAGTTTAGCGCATAGAATGATAAGCGGCAAGCTCTAGTTATTCGTTGATAATATATTACAAAAGTTCAAGTATGTAAAAATCTTGGAAAATAAAGAGGTGATATTAGAGGGGTTATGGTTTCTTCCCGGATGTAGATTATCTATTGAAAAAATAAAGAGGTGAAAGTGATATTAAATTTTGTAGGTGAATCGTGAATGAATAAAAATGAATGGTTTAAATTAAATCTTAATAATTGTTAACCAGCCTTTAAATATCCAAATATGAGATTTAATAATATTTACTGGCCCAATCCATAATCCCTTTACACGGGTCAAATCCCGATTCTACAAAACCGAATATAGATTCCCGGTTTCTTAAAACCGAGAACTCAATTCCCGTTTCTCTAAAGGCCTGATTCCATAAAATAAATTCTTACAGGGTAATATCACCAAAACGTTCTTTAGTTCTTTTACATCTTAACACATGGTTTTGTTTCGGTTCGCGTAATTAGTAAACCCGTAACGGAGCAGCAAGTCAGTGTTCCGATTTCATCAAATACCCCCTCGATTTGTTAATATTTATTTATTCCGTTTGTATTGGACTTTACTCTTTCCAGAATCAATCGGGTAAAACCCTCTCTAGATCTCGATAAATTTCGCCTTTTTGTTGTTGTTTTTTTGTACTGTTTGAGAGCTTGGATTGTCGGTTTTTCTCTGTTTGAGCGAGTAGAAGGTGAATTTGTGTTTCTTAGATCCCTTTTTTTGTGGTTGTCAGCTAAATTGTGAATTTTTGGACTGGATCTGAGGTAGAATTTAGCTCGGATCTCAAAACCAGTATTCAGAAGCAAATTTTGGGTTTTTGTAACTCTTTATGGATATAAATGCTGTTTTGTTTATTGGATAATATGAATGTGATTAGAGCTATAAATGTGATATTTTGAATTAATTTCTCTAATCAATCCTTTATATATTTCAGGTTTAGGGATTTTTCTCTTTTGACATGGATTCAGAAGAGAAAAATTCATCCCAAAACCATACAGAAGAAAATCCATCTGAAAATAACCAAAATTCAGAGGGGGATTCTGTAAATAACACCAACACTGAAAATGTCGATACTGCCCCTAATGCTGAAGCAGACTCTCAATCCACAGAAGTGCAAATCGGTAAAATTGACAAATCAGAGGAGTTAAGTCGATTAAATGAAGAAATTGAGAGATTAAAAAAGGAAATTAATGAGCAAAAAGAGACACAAAAAGCAGCTGAAAAAGCGTTAGAGCATCTTAGGGTTTCTCACGAAGAGGCCGATGAGAAAGTTCAGGATTTAACTAACAAACTTATCGAAGGTCCGTTTTGTAATTTCGTAATTTATTAAATTTTTGATGGCATAATATTGATCTATTTTTTGTGCATTTATTTAGCTGAAAAGAAAGTGGAACAAGAGAAAAAGGAAAAAGATGAATCTGAATCAAAATTACAAAGGCTTCACAAACGCGCAAGACAAAAAATTCAAGAAATTCAAAAGGTACCGATTTTAACTTAAATTTCAAAATCCTTTTCATTTTTTATTGTACTTCTATTTACATTTTCTCTGTAAATTTGAAGGAAAAAGAAGATGTGGAAGCTAAATACAACGAAGAAAAGGCGAAGGCTGAGGTGGCGACAGCCGAGCTGACATCAGCGAAGCAAGAGCTGGACCAGGTCCGCCAGCTGGCGCACCAAGAATCAGAGAAGGCTCGCCAGCAAGCCAATGAGGCCTTGAGAGCTTTAGATTCAGAGAGACAACAACTCAGAGTTTCAAATACAAAGTATTAAAATAATGCAAATTATCAATATATCCTTTCAAATATTAATGTTTGCAATTTTTTTTATAATTTTTTTTAATTTGAAAATTAGGTTAAAGGAGAGTCTTGAAGAGATGCGTAGAGCATTGGAAGCGAAGGATAATTCCATGGAGAAATTACAACAGACTATTTTTGAAAAAGAACAGGTAGTTTTTTATTAGTTTAAGATTTTTTAGGAGTTTATTAATTTTGTAAGGACTGTTTTGTAAATAATAAAATAAAATTTTGAATAGGAGATAGAGCAAATCCAAGGTTCGATTCAGTCGGCTGAAGAGAAGAGACAAGCTTCTATCGTAGAGCTTTCAGCCAAACATCAAAAGGTAAAAAAATAATTTTTTTAAATAATAATTATTGATTTTTTATTTATTTATTTTTATTTTTTATTTAATTAATTTTGTGAAATTTAGCAAGTGGAGAGCTTAGAAGCACAGCTGGCGGATATTATGGCAGAGAGAAATAAAGCAGCTGAAACCATTTCATCTCTTCAAGTAAATTAAATTATTTTATTATTTTTATTTATTTATTTTGGTTATTTATTTATTGTTTCTCTCTCTAAAATAACAGGCAGTTTTAGCGGAAAAAGACACAGAAATAGCAGAAATAGAAGCAGCTTCAACTGGAGAAAATGTGAGATTAAAAGCTTTAATGGAAGAATGGAAAGGCGAGCTCTCTCAAGTCAAATCTCACCATGTAAATTAATTAATTAATTAGTATTATATATTTTAATTTTAGAAAAAAAGAAAGAGAGAGATATTATTTTTTTTTAATTATTTTTTGTAGAAAAAGGAGAAGGAGAATTGGGAGGGGAATATGCAAGCTCTCAAGGCGAGAATGGAATCGTCAGAAAATGCGGTTTTGAAAGCTGAGATTGAATTTAATAAACTTAAAAGTATGTTTAATTTGTTAAATATAAATTAATCATTATTATTATATAAACTTATTTTTTTAATTTAATTTATTTAATTTATGGTTGCTTTTTTAGGTCAGTTAGAAGCGGAAATATTAGTGCAGAACCAACTGGTACAGTCTAAAGATGCTGAGCTGGCAACCACTAAAGATGAGGTACCAAATATGTTATTAATTTATTTTGCCTTGATATTTGCAGTTTTAGAAGGATAGTTTAATTATTTTTATTATTTTTTATAGATTAGAAGATTGGAAAATGAATTTTCTGCGTATAAAGTGAGGGCACACGCACTGTTGCAAAAGAAAGATGCTGAGCTGGCAGCGGCTAAGAACACTGACTCAGTCAAAGCTCATGAGGAAGCAGTCAAAGTAATTATATATTATTTTATTTTTATTATTGTCCCTTACTTTAAAATTTATTCCATTTTAAAAACGGTATATTATGGAATAAGAATGGTATATTGTGTTTATTTGTTTATTTAAAGGAAGCAGAAAGAGAAGTAGCAATGGCTTTAGCTGAGAGAGACAAAGCTTTACAAGATTTACAAGAAGCTTTATCAAGACACGATAAAGAAATTGAAGAACGGTATTTCATTTTATTTTATGATATTTCTAGTTTTTAAGGGGTATAAATGGTAATTTTATTATTATTTATTTATTTATTTAGGGAAGCGGCTCTTTCTGCAGTGGATCAACTATTAAAATCCACAAATTCAAAATTAGACTCGATTAATTCGCGCTTCAATTCAGAAAAGGAATCTTACCGCAAGAATTTAGAAGCCATAGAAGAAACTTGGAGACGTAAGCTTTGTCTTTTTACAAGGGTATAAATGTAATTTTGACATTTTTAGGGTTATATATGTAATTGTACCATTTTTATTGTAATAGTGAGGTATCAAACATTGGAGGCTCAGAAGGTCGATCAGACTGGAGATGATCTCAAAAAGGATTTGGATGAATTAAAAATTAAATACAAGAAATTAAAGGTTTATTTAATTTAATTTTAACAGTTAATTATTTATCTTTTTTATTTTGATTTTTTTGTTTTTGAATATTTAATGTGAATTTTTTGTTGTAGGAAGAGCATGATACATTTAGAGAAATATCGGATAGAATGATGGAGGAGAGAGAAAAGGAAATTGCGAAATTAATTGAAGAAAATAAAAATATGCGTCATTCTTTGGAGTTCAGACCGAATGTAATTTTTTATTTTAGCCTCTGAGTTTATGTTAATTTACACTATAGTCCTCTCAATGTTTTGGTTCGTTGTTAATGCCTTTGGTTTCATTACACATATAGTTATATATATAAAATTATGCTACGTTTATGTGTTACAAAATTATATATATTTTTTTTTGTTTTCTTTTTTTCAGGTTGAAAATGGTGAGAGACAAATTTCAGGTAATTTCAAAATGCTTATTTCTTTCATTTCTTATCATTATTATAAATTAGAACTTGTAATACATCATTATGTTATATTTTTGCAGCAAATAATAAAAAAGAATCGCAAGGTCTCAACATTGAAGCTGCTGAACAACAAATTCTGGTACAAAATAAAAATACTGACTAACAAGCCAAATAAAGTTCATATTCTTACAACTTTAGTATAAAAAAATAATGAAATAATATTTAAATTGGGGACCAAATTGGAAAATTCCAGCTTCTCGCGAGACAACAAGCTCAGAGAGAGGAAGAACTCGCTCAGACTCAAAGGCACATTTTGGCCCTTCAAGTAATTTTACTAAATTGCCCCTCTATTCTTAAATTCCAAATTTATAACTTAAATAATCTTTTTTATTATTTTTTGTAATTTTTAGGAAGAGATTGAAGAATTAGAGCGTGAAAACCGATTACACCACCAACAGGTTCAGTTTAATTTAATAAAAAATTCTTTACAATTAATAATTCTGAATATTAATAAATTTTTTTTGTTATTTATTATTATTATTATTATTATTATTATTATTATTTATTTTATTTAGGAAGCAGTGTTGAAAGGGGAATTAAGAAATATGGAGAGGTCCCAAAAGAGAGAAGGCGTTGATATGACTTACCTTAAAAATATCATTTTAAAACTCCTTGAAACAGGTATATAAATTAAATAAAATAATGGATGATTTTGAGTAAAAATAAACAAATGTAATTTACTTATTTTAATTAATTAATGTAGGTGAAGTGGATCGGTTGCTTCCAGTTGTTGCAACTTTATTACAATTCAGCCCTGACGAGGTAAACAAATTTCTCTAATTAATCAAGTAATTTTATTTCTTTTATTATAATTAATTTTCATTTTGGCCCTTGTTTTTTATAATATTACAGGTAAAGAAATGTCAAGGTCAAAAGTTGGTCAAAGATGTGGCAGCTCAGGTGGTCCCACCGACAGAAGCCTCTTTCTTTTCGAGATTTTCGTTTTAGTCCTTGAAAGTTAGAAAATTATTTTTTAGTCCCTTGTTTGTTGCTCCTTTTGAGTTTTTAATGGTTGGTTTGAGTTAAGTTTATAATGTTATTTATTTATTTTTTATGGAACAAATAAAGGCAATTTATATTTTTTAGGAATTATGATGAATATAAACGGTGACTACATATGTAATCTCAGTGTATAGAAATATGAAATATTTCTTTGTATTGTAGTTTTAAATATTAGTAATGTGGTGACAAACAAACTTAAAAAAATTCAAAATAGAGATTTCTTCATTCAATTTATGCTAACAATTTTCATATTTTGTTCCTTTGATACCGCTCTGTCGAGGGCTCAAATAATTTCCCATAACAATACTTTCATATGCATGTAATTTGAATATTTATTCATTAATTCATCATGTGTGGTAATAAGGTGATCTACCAATTAAGAAATATGAACAAATAATGAGCTTATTCATATATTGAAAAGGTAAATGAATTATTATTACTTGGACATTGAATTTCCTGTCTCATTAACAAAAACATCCATACATTGAATTTTCTGTTTCATAACTGACAATCAAAAACTGCTAGTTGGATTGACCATGATTCAATTAACAATGATAATGAATAATGAATAATGAAGATAATACTTTGAACCTTATTAAAACCTCAAAAAAGCAAGAATAACAATAAATACACATTTAATTTCTTAATTCAAAATAAATAAAAATACATGAAAACATTACTTACTGAATATATCAAAGCTGGGAACATCCTGGGTAGGTGTAACATACCTCTCTTAGAAAAGGCCCAAATCAAAATCGTACTTAACAAATCCACGCTTGAAGTCTACGTTTGTTTATACGGCTTGAATCTACATATATTGGGGGAAAGAGAATAATAATATATAGTTATATGTCACGTCAACAAATAGTTAACATTTGTAAAAGTTGTATGTGGCGGAAGGAATTTAGTTTCCAAAAAAAGTAGCCGTTGCATCACGCTCCTTCCTTTCATTCAAAATCCAAATCCTTTCCATTAGAAAGGAAAATAAAACGAAATCTGATTCAGAGAAGAAAAGAAAGAAAAGAAGAGAAGAAAAGAGAAAGGAAGAAGAGTCGAAAGAGAAAGGTAATACCAATTTATTCGGATGTCAATTTTTCTGATGATTGTAAGTAATTTTCTTCTGTTGTTTTGATTTCTTTTTTTTATAGGTTTTTTTTTGAGCGAATAAAGTAGAAGAAAGATGCATGTTTCTTTGTTTTTCCCTGACTTTTACAGATCTTTTTTTTGTACATTTTATAACAAATTCGTAATTTCCTTGTTCAACTTCGTAATTTCCTGTTTGATTTGAAACCGGATCTAGGGTTTCTTTGATTGATTTCGATTTCTTGTATCATTAACACAGTTTAATTGTCGAAATATTTCCTCTTTTCTACTCCATACTAATTCTCTCTACAACAAATATCTTTCCCTGTTTTTTCTAACTTGTCTCTGTTTTTTTCCCTTGCAGAATAAAGTAAAAAGGACAAAGAAAAAAAGACAAATGGATAGAAGGCCACCTCTCGCTTTGTCGCCACGTAGGCTCAGGCCGCGTCGTGCCATTCCGCCTCGATATCCGTGCAACCCTCCTGTTCAAAAATCTCCTGGTAATTCAAATTTCTCCAAAAAATATAAATAGTTCGCCCAATTTCATCAAAATTTCTTCAAATCAATTCCTAATTTCTTCACTTTTGACCATGTAACAGCTACAAATTCCAAAAAGTCACAGGTGGGTCGCGTATCTGTATCTGGCGCTTCTTTCTTCAGATCCGAATCGGATTCAATTTCATCTGAACTTCTGTCAATTACAAAAAAGCCCAACAGCTCAAAAACCCTAAATCTCTCAGAAACCCTAAATTTCTCCGAATTCGAATCTGAAAAAGAGAACCAACAAAATCTCTTCAACCCAATTGCGCGCAATTATTCTGATTCCAATTCTACCCCTTTATTTGAAAGGGGGAGATTTTATGATCTTTACTCAGCGAGAAGAAACGAGAGGCTGAAAAAGAGACAGATGGAATTAATGGACGAATCTGAGGTGGCGATTGTATCGCAAAACCCTGCAATTGCAGTTGAATTGCAGAAGAAGAAAAATCTCAAGAGGAATGAAAGCGCGCGCAATTCCATTTCGGGTGAGATTTCGGTGAGTAGGATCCCGAATTTGAGGTCCAGTTTGAGGAATAGTAAGGATGTGAAGAAAGTTGGGAATTTGAATGGGAATTTAGGGTTTGAAGAGAAGAAGAGTAATGTTGCTGGTACGAGTGTGAGAAGGATTGGTACGAGATCTGCTGCCAAGAGGTACTGAAAGTTTGAATAATTGGAAAGGGAATTTAGGGTTTCGGAAGTTTGAAAGAATTGGAAGTGGAATTCAGGGTTTTGTTTTGTGATTTATGGTGTGTTATAAAATTTAGGGTTTGTTTTGTGAAGATTCTTGTGAGTAAGAATTGAAGTTGGAAAATTTGAAAAATAAAATTGAAACTACTTGTTGATTGATGTTTGAATTCTCTGTTATTTTTTTTTTGAGAAATTGATATTTGTTCTTTTTGAATTGAGAAATTGATTGTTTTCCATTGGAAATTTGATTATCCAGATAAATTAACTTATGAATCTGAAATAAGAATGCTTGCTGGATATCAAAATGTCATATATGGTACAACAATAAAATATCTCAAAACCATGAAAATATCCAAACTGAGAAATTAAATTAATGTGCAAAATGTGGGTCACTGACAGGTCAATAACCAGAAAAAAATTTAGTTCATTGAAAAAATTTATTAAGAACATAGCATCTACAAATACATCAAGTTGGCCTGACAGAGACAAAGATCAAAAGTATGCACCCTAAATTGGTACCAATTTTAGCAGACAGAGAGACCCAATTTCTTCAATTAATATACGAACTTAGAAAAAATTAATTATATAAAACCCTATTTGTTTTGGATTTTGTCCAAAAATCTAATCCAATACTACACTTCTTCCACCTGTCAGTGGGTCTCGCATAGAAATCTATTTTGATTTGTCATTTGATCATTCCTAACCACATATTTCTTAGACCCACAACCACCTTCATGAAGATTTTTCTTTCATCTCTGATAAAAGATAGTTTTTTTAAGTGATAGGAAAGAAATTAAAAATATATATTTCCTACATTCCTGAAAATATGCTATGAAAATGGTAGTTTTATTTTTTTTATATAATTAATAATATTTTACTTCCATGACCCTAATAAATTCATTATTATTTCTTGAATGCAAAGAGGGGGCCAAATCTTAAGCTACAAGGGCTTGAATTAAAATTAACAAGGGTCATAACAAAATTGTAAGATTTATAGGAGGGCCATCGGCCATGGCCCCTCTAAACCCCGCATCTGTGTAGAATATAGAGATAATACGGTGGTTTAACTTTATTCCATTGAATATGTGAAATATTATAATATAGTAAAATAAAAAAAAATTATATCTACATCTACCTTATTTAAAATATATCAGTGTTTTTCTACTACGCTCTTCTATCCTATTGAAAATAGTTGAAACAAATGATAGAGTTATTTTTTTGTTAATTCACTATTCTACTTGTTATCGAACATTGTTTCTAACCAACATTCAAGAGAGAGAGAATGTGATGATCAGTGGAGAGGAGAGAAAGCACATGAGATGTTGGAAATCTAAGGAGAAAGATGGCCAACTTTCTTTTCAGCCAAGAGCTCCAAAAATAGAGCAACTTGCTTTGCCTCATTTATTGCTTCATGTCCTACATCCTTCGATAAAGTGAAATAGTAGAAAATAATGGAACAAAGAAATCATGACAAAAATGACCAAGTGTTAAATAAAGAGGTTAACTCTATTTCATAAGAAAAATGGAATACATAAAACTTTATTGTGTTAGATCTTATGTTTTTAACTGGCTCAATATAACTAATTAGATCTAGCAACTAGCTCAAGAAACTTAAAAATCAAGTTATATCAATAGTAATTTGCCTTCTGTTTAAGTAATTTACTAATTCTCAAGATGAGAGTTTGGTCTTCTTCTGCTCTTAATTTCGTTTCGAGATGTAATGATATAAGAAATGATATTTCGTCTACACATAATTTAGATTGTTTGCTTGTTGAACCCGTATTTGATTGTATCGTATTTACAAGAGTAACATAGAACAGAGGTGGTCTTTCATGGTCCCATGTACTTGTTTCGTACTCTTTCAACTGTATATATTTATAATTTCTAGGGTTTCTACACCTCTCATTTTTTGACAGACAAGGGACCATTGGTGCCCCCCATTCAACAACTCTTAAGAAATTTAAGTAATTTATACGGATGTTGGATAATGCAGTAAAATAATCTTTATCTTGGATAAAGTATAAGTTAGATGGAATGTATTAGTACATGGAATATGTTAGTATGATTAGTATTTGTTAGAGCCCAAATTGCCTACTGATTTATTACGATTATTCAGATTTTAAATCATACTGTAACTACATTAGACTATTATAATTATTTAAATAACTGCTCCTAATAATTCAAGGTTAGACTTAATTTCACTCTGCAGGTTAAGGATATAATATATTATATTATCATAAATAAGTTATTTTTAATTTTTTTCAGTCTGATTCTTTGTAGTTTTCACAAATTACAGAGCTATTATATATATTGCATATATGTAATGTTACTTCAAAAATAAAAATTAAATTAAAAATATCACCCTCAACATTAAATTCCTAGCCAAAGTCTTTGCTACAATAAATATCCTCCTTGCCTCTCTATATATACTCTTAATCTCCTTTTCAGCCCACTCACACACACACAAACACGCCAAGAAACACTAGAACTAAACAATGGTTAAACCAGTGAGACTAATTGAAATTCCAAGAAGACTTCAAAATATAATGAGAAGCAATAGCTCCCAAATTTCTCCAAAAGGCCATTTTGCGGCATATACAAAAGATGGAAACCGATTTTTTATTCCGATTTCTTATTTGGATTCAAAAATTTTCAAAGATTTGTTGAAATTTGCGGAAGAGGAATTAGGTATTGCGAGTGATGGGCCTTTGGTATTTCCTTGTGAAGCTTCTTTCATGCAACAAATCTTGGAAATGCTTCAAAATTCCAAGGCTAAATATTGAGCAATTAGACATTCTTTATATTTTGCTTTTTTGCTATTTTTTAAAATTTTAGAGGTTATTCATGGATTGTGAAGAATTCTTTTATGGGTATTAATTTGCGTACCTTGTACCTTTGAAAAGCAAAATTGGTGATTTTTTGAAGGTATATATGTGCCAAAATTTATCCATTGTTTCCCTTCATATTGTACTTCGTACCACTGACATATTCATTGTTTATGAAGGTTGTACTATAAATTTCCTTTTTTCATTAGTGACATTGTTTGTTCTTCTTTACATGAATTTTAATAAATGAAAGCCAAACTAAATGAAATCTTTTTCTTGAATTTATGGATAGGATGCAAAAGGTATTTGTCATATCATGTCTCTTTCTTAAAAAAATAACTTGAGGTTTTAAAATTGTTGGACTTGATGGCATAAAAAAAGGAAAATAATAATATTGAGAGATATGAATCATAAAGATTTGGCATTTTTTCCTTCAAGAAAAAGAATTAGCATTTTTTTCTGTGAAAGATACCATTCTAACATTAGGGTAGTTCAATCAAAGAAGTCATAATTTTATGTGTACCCGTACAAAGCATTAAATTATCATGTTTAAATATTACAAAACATTGTAAAAATATCTAGAGGTTCTTCTTCTCCTCTCTTTTCAGTACCATTTCCTTTATTCATTTATGTTAAAAAATTGAAAAATGATGTAGTGACATATTTAGGATATTTTTAATGCAAATGAGAAAAGAATAAATATTAGATGATATTTTGTATGAACATAGATAAATGAGATTCCATAAGAATATTCATAAGATAAATAATTCTGAAGGTACATGATATTTTTGACAAGTGAAGCCACATGAAATTGTCTCAAAACTAGGGTCCAAATGATTCCTGATAAGAACTTATTATTTAGGCCCACTTCTTTTTATGTACTATTACCTTGATCTAATAAGTAACAATCCACCAATACATTGATCAATACATAATAAATTCAATCCTAACAAAATTAAAATTACTTCAAAATCCTAATTAGTAGCATTCCATCCAAAAATCACTACTGTAATACATAAAACTTCATCCACTCAATCAATACAAAACTCAAAAACAACAACCAAAACAAAATCAAACTACATAAACCAAACAAAAACGCCAACAACCAAACCCCCAAAACCTCATCACCCAAATCTCAAAACCCTAAAACCCTAAAACCTCTTTCTTTTCCCGCCTTCCCCTTTATTAAACCCTCTAAAATCATCGGTCGTCTCAGCCGTGTTCTGTTTCTTCCCAGCCTTTCTCCCTCCAAACCCAAACTTCGAATCCCTTCTCTCTCTACCCTTACTCCTCTTCTCACTCTTCCCTCCACTTCTATCACCAGGCCTCACATTATTCCTCCTCTTCTTTCTCTCTCCTCCCTCATCATCAAACCCTAACCCTAATTCTTCCCCGCCTCCTCTCTCCGAAAACCCGTCCTTCTCTCTCTGCTTCCTCCACTTCTTCACCTTCTCTATCTCGTCCTTCTTCCTCTTCTCTCTCTCTCTAACCTTCTCAACCTGCACCTGTTTACTAATCTTCTTATTCTCTCTCATCTTTCTCCTCTCTTCTGCCTCCTCAATCTTCTTCTTCTCAAACAACAACTTCTCCTTGATCTTCAACATGTGAGAATCCGATTTTACCATCTCAGCGTAATAATCTTGCGGCCTGAGAAAAGGACGGTTAAACTTCTGAAATTTCGAAAATGCCACTCGAGTTCCGCTCAATGCTTGAGTGTAAAACGCCAGCTCGCGCGCCAGGTCATCATTCACGTCGATTTTGTCCTCTTGTTTGTGCTCTATTGTGAGATTGTGAGTCCAATCGATCTTTTTGGGCCACGAAATGTCGTCGAGTTTTTCTAAAAGGACCTCGGAGTTGTAAATCGCGGTCTTCGAGGGCTCTTTTGTTAATTTTTCCGATTCTGAATCGGATTCGGATTCTATTTCCTCATCTTGGATTTCTTCGTCAGATAATGTGTCTGTTTCTTCAAGGTTCACCATTTTTCACACTGAAAAAGAGATTAATTTGAATGAGAACTTTTAAGTAAAATAAAATTTTAAGCTCAAGTTACTGAATAAAAAGAGCTTTCTTAGGGTTGAATTTTAAGCTCAAGTTACTGAATACAAAGAACTTTAATGTTTGTTTTAGAGAGCAAAAACGCAAAGAAACATTGAATTTTAAGCTCCATAAATCAAATAAAAGTCTCTAATTACAATCACAAGTAATCATAATATCACTATCGAAACAACACAAAAGATTTCGTGAGCTCGGCTCTCTAATTCACAAAAAGGACAGAGAAAAACAGACTAAAACAAGAGACTCTAATCCCACTAAAAACACTTGAAACAAAAAAAAAATACCTTCAAATGTTCCCAGAAGCTCGTAGTACAAAGGAGCCGCACGAAAGAGAGAAGTGAAAGAAAAGAAAGAGGGGTTAGGGTTTAAACCTAGATCTTTATCAGAGTGGCACGGCGCGTAAATTCATCAAAAGAAAAACAGGCCTGTTCTCTCTATACGGGCTTTTACCCAACTAAGGCCCAAATAAATGTATGCAATACAACTCACAGGCTTATTTGTCCGGAACAAGACGAATAATAGTCCCACCGCGCGTGGGGCAACGGAGTGTGAAGGGAGACGGGGTTATAAAATGGAGAGGGGGTGGGTCGGAGGAAAGCATCTTTGCGCTTGGGGCAATGACGCAGCTAGTGAGGTAAAACCGAGGCGCGTCAATTGCTGGTTGAAAACTATTTCCAAACCCCCTCTTTGGCCCCTCGGGGCCACTGAGAATTTCTGGAAGGGCCCACCTTTTACTAGGACTGGGCTCTACAATACTCAATTCCGAACTTTTTTATTAATTGGGATTTTAAATCCTGATTATTATTGTACGAATTCATTTTTGTTTAGTGCATATTATATTTTTATTAAAATGAAATTAATAATCCGAAGTAGAGAAATTTTCAGAGCAGATTTTATGATATTTTAGGAAGTATGATTGTTTGTAACTTGATAGGAAATTTGGAAGTTGTTGAAATAAAGAATTTTTGAAAATGAAAAGCTAGATACTTTTAATAATGAAAGATTTGCAGCATAATAATATGTGAATATTTCAATAATTAAGTAGATTTTTTACAAATTAAGTAAATACTATCTCGAGAGATGTCAGTATATTATCTGGAATTGAACTTCTGTTCTAAAAGACAAGGAATTGAATTCTCGTTTTTTCCATACGGAGCCCAATGAACAACAGTAACTAAGCTCTGTTTTTCACTCGTCCTCTTCTCACAGAAAGACAGTATCAGTAAACTTAGCATGCACCATTGTTACAAGATCAGAAAGCTCATTTCCCATTCATCCGCTAAACTTTCACACATTCACAAATCCTTCCTTTCTTCCTCAACAAACCAAGAAATATCAATCTCCAATCACATCTTAACAAAAAAATGCTGCTCAATTCTCTCCTATTCAAACTCGAAATCTCTCCTTCAAGGCACGTACACTCACTCCCCGTTTCTCAAATTAGGGTTACTCCATTCGCACCTTTACTTGACCAATCTTCTTTTATCTCTCTATTGCAAAACCCTAAATCTGTCTTATGCACATATTCTGTTCGATGAAATGTTTGAGAGAGATATTGCTTCATGGACCACTCTCATTTCTTCTCATGCGAAATACAAAGATTATAACAAAGCTTTGGAAATATTTAAAGAGATGATTTTGTTTGATTCGTATTTGAGTCTGAATGAGTTCGCGTTTTCGACTGTGTTACAGTGTACCAGCGCGGTTCGAAATGTTTCTGAATTAGGGTTTCAGTTACATGGGCAAATTTGGAAATTAGGTTTTGGATCAAATTTGATTATATCAAGTGCTTTATTGGAGTTTTATTCAAAATTGAGAGAGAGAACTTATGCAGAAAGGGTGTTTGAGGAAATGCCTCAAAGAGATTCAATTTCATATACTATTATGATATCTAAATTAATAGAATCTAAGAACTGGTCAAAGGCTCTTGAGATATATAATACTATGATTAAATCTGGAATCAAACCTAATGAAATCACATTTGCAAGATTATTATCTTCATGTGGACCCCACGGTAAAATAATTCACGCTCAATTAATTCGGTACAGTTTAAACCTAAATCTAGTCTTGAAAACCGTGCTGGTAAATTACTATTGCAAAATTCATAACATGAAATATGCATTAAGAGTGTTTAAACAAACAAAGGAAAGAGATGTTAGACTATATACCTCTTTAATTAATGGATTTTCGCAAAATGAAGATGTAAAAACGGTGATTTTTATGTTTAAAGAGATGGAAAAGGATAAAATAAACCCTAATAATTTTACTTATGCAGGAATTATAAGTAATTCTTCATTAAATTTTGGGAAACAAATCCACTCTAGAATTATAAAAATTGGATTGGAGTCTGATTCATCGATTGGAAATTCTTTAGTGGTTTTTTACAATAAATGTTCAAATGAAATAAAGGACCCAATTAAAGCATTTGAATTAATTAATTCCCCAAATGTGGTTTCTTTTACCGCTTTAATATCCGTGCTGATAAATCACGGTGAATTTTCAGAGGCGATTTATATGTTTGATAAAATGCGAGCGAGTGGAATTAAACCTAATTCTTATACAATTTCTACAATTCTAAAAGGGTGCAATTCAATAGAAACCCTAATTTTAGCCAAAAAGGTGCATGGATATGTTATTAAGAACAATTTGGATTGTGCGGATATTTCGGTTGGGAATTCTTTAATACACCTCTATTCTAGGTTTAATGAAATAAATGATGCTTATGATGTATTTAATACGATTCCTATACTTAGAGATGCAAGTAGTTATACTAGTATAGTGAATGGACTTAATAAGGCTAGACTCTATACAAATGCTTTGGAAACCGTGCGTGATATGATTAATGAAGGAATTAAAATGGATTTTTATAGTCTTTCTTCTTTTTTGTCTGTTTCTGCCAGCTCAACAGATTTATGGCCAGGCTGTCAGTTTCATGGTTTATCTGTCAAATTAGGGTTTGAGAATAATATATCGGTGTCTAATAGCTTGATAGACATGTATGGAAAATGTAAGTGTATAAAAGAAGCAAAAAATGTGTTTAAGAATGTTAAAAACCCTAATGTGGTGACATTTAATGGATTCTTAACGGTTTTAATTCAAAATGGGTTTGTATCAGAAGTATTAACTACATTTGAAGATATGATATTATATAATATTAAGCCTGATCAAATCACATTTTTATTAATCATGCAAGCTTGTAATAAAACTGGTTTAGTAGATAAAGGGATAGAATATTTTAATTTGATGAGAGAGAACTATAAATTGGATCCATTAAAAGAGCATTATAAATGCTTATTGGATATGATGGGTCAAACGGGTCGGTTAGAAGAGGCTTTTCGTTTTTTGGAAAGTATGGATTTTGAACTGGATGTGTCAATTTGTAAGATTTTGTTAGGTTGGTGTAAAGTGCATGGGAATTTAGGGTTTGGAGAGTATTTGGGAAGAAAAGGGATTGAATTGGATAGATTTGATTTTGATGTGTATAAATTGTTGATGGATTTGTATTATGGGTTGAATAGACCTGAATTGGGGGATCAAATTCGTGCTTTGATGAGAGAGAGAGCAAGAGAGAGAGAGCCAGAGAGAGAGAGAGAGAGAGTTTGTTAAATTTTATGAATTAATGGGATCTGAATAGTTGTTAGTATGTCATTGTATTGTGACATGATACAATAAATATATTAGATTTATTTGATTTGTTTAAGATTATGGTTTGAATTTAGAGGTACAATACAACAAACATTTGGATTGAATATTTGTTTTGATTCAATTTTAAAAGAACAATTTTAATATATTGTTTAAAATGTTGAGTAAAGTGGTTAGTAGCTTGGCTCCATAAGTTAGTAGTCGTGAATAATACATGATAATTGGCATTAATAAAGGCTCCAATAAGAATTTGTAGAACTTCAGGAAGTAATAAACAATTGCATCTGGCTTTTGCAAAAAACCTGACGAAAAAAAGAAAAAAAAGATATTATGTCATTTTGAAATTTTAGGGTTTATTCTTAATTTTTTTTATTTGTTTTTAGCTTTTGTTTAATTGGGATTTTGTGTGGGAATTTATATGTTTGTTTTGAATCTGAATTTATGGTACATACTTGTAGCAAACTGTGGAAATCTATCAAAAAGAGCAATTATTATCTTGAGCAAATCCTGAAAAAACAAATTAAATTAATTTAGTTAAAAGATATGCTTTTAATTCTATTTCTTGTGCATAATTCATTAGCATTTTCACGTTGTAAATAAAATTAAAAACATAAATCCATTTATAAATGGAGCTTACAAGCGCAACATCTCCTTGTTTCAATGGTGCCTCCACAAATACATGAGCTTTCCTGTGGAATATATCATATGTTATTAAAAAAGAAATAATAAAAAATCCAAAAAATTTGCAAAATTTATTTTAAACAATTCAATACTTGATAAGAACTGTCTCATTGTTTTGTGAGCATACATACAAACTACATCCTTTTGTAAAAGGAATAATCTCTCCATTCCATTCTGCATAAAATTAGATCTTTTGCATTAATGCAGAAAAAATAAAAATAATAAATTTATATTTATAAATGAAGAATGTGTACCTAGGTGCCACATGACCGCAACTTTTGATCTGTCTCCTTCAAATAATTCATCTATTTTGAAAACAACATGTTGCCCCATTGCTTCAGTTAATTTCACAAAAAAATTGTGAATTTTCTGCACTCAAATTATTGATATTACACCTTACTCTTTTTTTCTAAACAGTATAAATGTATTTTCTACATTTCTTTGCAAAGAAAGAAAAAATATATATTGTTTATATTACCTTTCCTTGTAGAGGTTTGTAATAAGATTCATCTTCTATAATACAATCTTGGTCAAAGAGTTTCTCCAATCTTCTCACATCCTTGCTATTTAGATATGCGTAAAATTTATGGATCAAATTGTAAAAAGGCGAGGAATTAGGTTTCTGATTTGGACTTAATGCCGCGAGTCGTGACAGTTTTGATATTTTTGGTTGACTCTGTAGGTTAAACTTTGAGAGGGAATACTGGTTGAATTTCGGTGCGAGAAAATTGTTGCGAAGAGAGGGAAAACTATGAGATTTTGATTTTGTAAAATGGGTTTTTGCGAAAATTGTTGATTGTTGTGAAAAGGAAATTGAAGCCATTAGAATTAAAGAAGCGTAAAAATGTGTAGGAAAAAAATAAAAAGACCAAGCGACAGATGAGTAGAGAAAGGATGCAAGAGGGAATATAGAGTTTCTTGTAAGTGCATTTGCTTGATATGTAGTTAAAGAATAAAATATGTGGTGTGAAAAGAAGGTCTAGTGTGCTAGACTGAACTTATTTTACTCTTTCACTAACTACATAGAAACATACTAAATATTATTACAAGTAGTAGTTATACAGCATTAATCTCCCAAAAATACATTTCTATACATAATTTCTGTAATGTAAAAAATCTAACACCATTTTATTTATTTATTTAGGGCCCAACTGAGCTTTGCTTAGATTCCACACTAGGCCTTGTCTTAGTTAGTCCAAAGCCCAATATGAAAATTTCGTTAAAATCCCCAATATAAATAATTTGGGGCCCTTTGAGCCCAATATGAAACTTTTGTTAAAAAGGCCCAATATAATTAATTTTGGGGCACTTTGAGCCCAATATGAAAATTTTGTTAAAAAGACCCAATATAAATAATTTTGGGGCATTTTGAGCCCAATATGAAACTTTGTTAAAAGGCCCAATATAAATAATTTTGGGGCATTTTGAGCCCAATATGAAAATTTTGATAAAAAGGCCCAATATGGGGAATTTTGGGGCGTTTTGTTAGACCACGTGTCAAGACTTGGCCCACTTATCCGATCAGTTCACCGTCGCCACAACCACCGATTTCCATTTCCATTTCCATTTCCTCAGAATAACACTCTCAGACTAACGAAAGTGAGAAAAAATTCGTAGAAAGATAAATAACAGAGGGAGAGAGAGAGAGTAGAGGAGAGTAAGAGGGGAGAAAATGAATACAGTTGCTGTTACGAGCTCTGTTCCTGGCCTCGCCTCCGTGTCTCTCAGGCCGGCTGCGCGACACGTCAGCATGGCTGTGTTTGCGCCGCGTGGCGGCTTGTCATTGGCCCGGGGCAGCACTGCTTCACGCCGTAAGCTCCGTCGTTTTTAAGTTTTGTTGGTACCATTATGATATGAAATGAAATGATATGAAGTACTGTGTAGTTAGTATAATCAGTTTGGTGTTTAGTCGTAATGTTTTTGTTGGTCGTTTTGAATTGTTTTATTTGGTATATATTTAGATGTGAGTCGGTGAAAGACCTGAATTATTTCTCAATTTTATGTAATTTAGGTCAGAGAAATTTTATGGTGAAAGCAGCTGGAGAAGAGACTGAATTGCCAGAAATTGTGAAAAGTTTGCAAAACACGGTCGGACATATTTATTCTCATTTATTTAATGGCAAATATGAAAAAAATGAAAATGTATGTTATAATTTTTGAAAAATTTGATTTAGACAGTGGGATAAAGTGGAGGATAAATACGCCATTGCGACTTTAGGCTTTGTTGGTATTATTGTTCTTTGGAGCGCCACTGGCATGATTTCGGTACGTTAAATAAATATAATAATTAATTTCAAAAATAAAAAATAATTTTTTATATTATTTTTATTCAATTTTTAATTTTTTTTATATTTTGTTTTGTAGGCAATTGATAGGCTTCCTGTTCTACCTGGTGTACTTGAGCTTGTTGGGATCGGTTATACTGCTGTAATGAATTTCTCTCTCTATTATTTTATTTAAAATTTAGTTTTATACTTTTATTTTAGTTATATATATATATAAGTCTGATTTTTTTTATTTCTTGTAACAGTGGTTTGTGTATAGTAACCTTGTGTTCAAGCCAGACAGGTAATTCTGATTTAAATTATTATTTATATTTTTCATTTTTATTTTGAAACACTCTCTGTATGAAGCATCTTGATTTATACTTTTTCTAATATTTTTGAATTGGAATTTATTTTATAGGGAAGCACTGCTTGATAAAATTAAGAATACATACAGCGAGATAACTGGAATCAGCAGCTAATTTTATCATATTTTCAAGACAATTTTCAGCAGAAAAAAGGTTTATTTTTCATGCATTAGAGGGATTATTCTTTCCGAAACAAGTATTTTTATATTGCATGAAATTTGTATCTTTAATTTATTACTCGCAAAAGAATGAGTTGCTAAGTTTTGCATAATTCATTGATCAAATGGAACCATGTAATTTATTTTTCATTTCATGCAAAATTGATTTTTCAATTTTCTTGTATTTTCTCTCCAGTGATGGTAAAAATGGAGAGGATCTGAGACTACAAAATTAGGTCAGCTTAACCAAAACTATGTCCGACCAAATAGTTTGAAATTGTCAGAAACAAGAATATTTAAGAAAACTCGAATCAAAAGTCTCCTGTAAAAGTTGTCCAGTTCATTTTATTGTTCTTATATTGATTCAGGAGTTGGATTTATTTGTGATATTTTGGTAATCTATATTTGATACTTAATAGACTAAACTATTTATTTCACTACATAACTATGAATAGAACAATACCATTTTGATCTGAGTTATTCGGCTGGAATTAAGTGGTTTTGTAACCATAATCTGAATATAACTAAATTCTGTGGGTCGAATCTGTTCTGCTTGTGGATAAGCCCAAGAGGCAAGTAAAGGATTCGTTCTGCCGTCACAATTCACAAATCACACTCAATAAATAATACATGAGCTCATTTACCTATATACAATTCTCAACAAGTCTCATTCTTTTGACACGTGTACATTTTGTATATTTTTTGTGATCAATTGTCTATGAAACGAGTCATGTAATAAGAATTTTGTTATATGCTTTGGACCCGTTACAGAGTTGGTAGTATATATTAGTTTTGCCTAAAAAGTTGAACCCATTTATTAAGTAAATAAATTTGTCTAATGAATATATTATACGTAAAACGAGTCATCTTTTTAAACAAAAACGACCCATTACAGAGAAAACATAATAAATTTTTCATTTTGAAACTGTACGTCCCACTAAAGACTAAAATTATATAAGCACATCACATTTATGTAGCTCTTATTGTAACGAGTCATATTCAAAGTATAAAATGATCCCTTATATTTTTAAAACATAATAAAACTTGTAAGAGTTCAAAAATGACCAAAATAGTATCCGTCTTTATAAAGAAGAAAGAATGACATTCAATCTCTTTTTTAATGTTTACCCAATCAAAATGAAAAAAAAAAACAATCCCATGTACTAAATAATAACTTATATAGTTGCATTTTATATGTTAATCAAATAAAAATATTATTAAGAATTAACTTACTAAAAAGAACAAACTAAAAAAAAATTAACTATAAATTAGCTTCATACCAAAACCAATATTAATATATGTAAATTTTGTAATTAAAAAATAGGTCAAAACTTAAACACACACATTTTAAGAAAGTGAAAATTATAACATAAATCTAAGAATATTGTATGCTTAAGAAAATAAAGCTCTAAAATAAATTTCATGAACAAAAAACTTACAAACTTATTTAAAAAAGTATAGCAAAATGTTAAAATGTTATATTAGTAAAAACTTTGAAATTAAAAATTAGTTTGCTAAAGAAATTAAAAGAATTAACATCATTGTTATAGTGCAAAATAATCTCTGATAAACCTAAAATGTAAAGCCAATTTGTCTAGAAATAATTACGGAATTTAAAATGTAAATTGAGTTTTTAACATTTCTCAATCGCTAACCTCAAAATTTTAAATTTTTTGAATATGTTCCTATAAGGAAAAGCATTCGCATCATCTCGCTTAAATATCACCTAAACATCAACATATTATATTATTATAGTATTTTTAGTTGTTCATTACAACTTTGTATAGAAGGAACTGAAAATATATTTTTTGTATATTAATATAACTTTTTATATATTCAATTTATATTTTTATATATCAATATATTGTTTTGTAATTTGTTATACCTTTCTAAAATTTTGGCAATACTAGATAAAATATAAGTTGGTGGTGCATATTAGGTCCCAAAAATATTAGATGTTCTAAATTTTTTTATATAATTATGTGAAAAGTTATTCCGGAGCGAGGTCTAATGTAGTAATCAATAAAGTTAATAGTTGAAGTGAACCGACTGAATCTGGAATGTTGATGTGGTATCTTCATAAATTGTAAATAGATACGGTATATGTAAACCACTTATCATATTATTCACGGTTCGCATAGCCCAAGCTCATTTCTATTGGTCAAAGCTCAAGATGGATTTTAACAATAGGTTGACAAAAGAGAATGGTCGACAACATTTTCATATGTACCTTATATTATTATCATACAAAGAGTGCTATAATAGAGTGTAAGATCTCACCTGAACAGTCATTCCTTCTAAAATTGCACATATCAAATATGACTTTTTCGAAATTAATAAGTTCATGGTTTTACCACTCAAGAAAGAAAAGTTCATGCTTTTAGTTTAAAATACAAGATGTATAATTTATTTTCTCAAACTTTAGATATAAATTTGTCATTTAAAAATTTAAAATATGAAATTCATCATCATAATTAAAAATTGAAAATTTGATTATTTTTATATACCAAAGGGGAACGAGTATACTCTCTAGTATTTGATTAATTTTACTTGTCGTCGAACAACATCTTATAATGTAACATAAGACATATTTGGATTATGAAGATTTAAGGTCTGTTAGATACGGGGACGGAGATAGAGGGGGCCTTGCCCCCCCTTATAATTTTGAGAACTTCATAGTAGTCCTTGAAGATTTAAATTCCGGTCCTTGAAAATATCATTTCACTCCTTTTAGGTGCAAAAAATTGACGTTAGAGAATAAATAATGAAAATTCAAGGTTACGTAAGTGAAACCAAAAAGTACTCAATGAAAAAAGTTAAGTTCCCTATCAAAAGTAATTTTCAAAGTAGTAAATGTTGATCTTCTATGGTCTTAAGTTGAATTAAGTTGAACAACATATAAACTATAGCCTATACATGTGTCGTCCTTGCTTCAAATGAAATTCTTATACAACTTCAAGGTCACAGCATAACCAAACTTATTTTTCAAAACTGTG
Source organism: Juncus inflexus (assembly GCA_024447665.1). NCBI lineage: Eukaryota > Viridiplantae > Streptophyta > Magnoliopsida > Poales > Juncaceae > Juncus > Juncus inflexus. Next base: position 11,567,438 of record JAJHPC010000013.1, on the reverse strand, counting down.
TAGTTGAGTTCATCCAAAAGTTAATGTAGTGATTGCATGTCAATAAATTTTAATATTTATATCCTATAGTTTATATACAATTTAGCTATATAATCTATCAAAATGACAAGAATTTGTAGTAGTTGCATTATATAGATATCACTTAATTGCATAAGAACCTTATCTTTTAATTATTTGCACAAAAGTATTTTTATATTTTAAAAGTCTAAAATATATTATCTATTATAAATTTATAATTGATTATATAGTAATTATGATTAAAAATACATTTATCATATTAATAATTTTTGGAATAGGGTAAAAATGTATAATATTAATATTTTATATATTATTATCTCTTTAAAGATAAAATAGATATTTTATATTTATATGTTAAAGTACTTATTTTGTAAACACGCAATATTTCTTTTTTAGAATAAAAGTTTCATTCTTAATACAACAATTTTAGATATAAAATGTTTATATGTAAGTGAGCACATTTTTTGTTGGCATATATGTATGCAATATTAATTTTCTTTAGTTAGAATTGTATTCAATTTAGTCATATTAATATATACAATAAATAAATTTGATATCTACATTAGGTTTAAAATCTTATAAAATAACCAAAAAATTTTGATCTCCTCCATCAAAAATTTTTAGCTCCGTCCCTGGTTATATAGCAACTCGACTATATATTACATACTATTGAAACCAGAGGCATAAATCCAGGCACACAGGACCAAATAAACCCACGAGACCAGCTCCTGTAAAACGAAATAAATAATAATAAACTAAATCCATAAAACCAGCATCTGTAAAACCTTTTCCAAAAAAAAAAAAAAAAAAAACTAAATCCACTAACTTCACTCTTCTCCATTTATTAAAAAGCCAGAGTCTCCATTTCCACCAATCTATTCAGTAACTTTTTTTTTCTGCCTTGGCTTGATGAATAAGTCAGATGCATTTAATGCACTATCTTAAAGATCAGGACGGAATGAACAAACCTCTGTTTTGAATCCTAATTGAGAGAATTTTTTTATTTAAATAATGGAGAGAACTTTGAACTAGAACCATCTTTCATGAAATCCAATTCCACCTGTCAGAAGCCCTGGTTTTTTCAATATATTTCCAACTTGAGTAGGACCAAACTTCTTCTTGACTCATCTCTTAAATCCATCTTCATCTCTTCACCCTATTTAAACCTCTCCAAAATCCACCATTAAAGAGTCCAAGACCCATAGAAACTCAAAAACCCACCAACAAAAGCACACGAAACAAAGAGAAAGAGAGAACCAATAAAAGTAAAAATAAGGAGAGATGTTGCTAGTCGGAATAATGGCGGAAATACTGGCTGATTATACAGAGGCAGTGGTTCATATAATGGAGCAGGTCTTCACAAACAATGATCTGCCATTTCCATGGAGAATTAGGGTTTGGATGTTGAGATGCCTTCCTTTTACGACTGTCTCTCTTCCCGCTCCTCCAGTTCCGCCTCATGCACTTCGTGTCAGGACTAGAACTAATTACTGCTGATTAATTTCCATTTTTTTTTTAGGTTTTTTGAGGATTTTGTAATGTTGTGATATATCTTGATATGTAGTTGTAGGTTTATTTTGTAATTTTGAATGAGGATTTATTTTGATTTTTGGATTTTATTGTGAGAAAAAGGTGTATTTAATGATTTTTTTGAATGGAAGAAGATGTATCTAAGACTATATTTCAGACATAGATTTGGAAAGATATATCCTTCTACTGACGTTTAATGATCAGAGAATTATTGGAACCGGTAAAGAAAAGCCCAAATAAAATGAACTAAAATATAAACTTGGGCCATTATAAACTCAGCCAATTATCTATAAAATATTATATTTTTATTGGTTGAAACAAAAGTTACAAATATTAGGTAGGCCCAAACCCAGATTTGAAATCTCTGGAAAAATATTTGGTTTTGCACCAATTTTCCCAATTACTCTATAAATTTCCCAATGTTTTCTTTTGCTGATTTTCTAATCATGAAAATAAATATATGGTTGTTCATTGATCATTTTAGTTTATTGTTTTTTTTTGCTCTACAATCAAATATTTTGATCAACTTTACAAAATGAGTGCAAATTTAAAAACACATTCTTATGTTTGTGCGAGGCATCTGGGTAAGTTCATTTTTGGAGTACGACAACTATATTAGTACTATTTTTTTTTTTCTGAAGGGTACAATAATTATATTATATAATAAATTACCATTTCTTTTATCTTCCACGTGTCCCTCAAGATGAACCAATCCCATATATATCCACAACAAAGAAAATGACATCAATGAAAAATTAAAAAGCGACTTTTTCCAAATCAAATGAACAAAGTTAAATATATCCAAACAGCACAACAATCAGACCCAAAAAAATCATCCAAACAATACTTATTTTTTGCTACTCAAAAATGATTTTAATTTATTTATGACAAAAAGTATAAATAGACATTTTTTTCATGCTTTAGGAGAAGAAGTGCCTTGCTTGCTGAGATTTCGTAAAAAAAAAATGAGGTATTTTAGAGACTTTCTGGTTGTTTAAAAGCTAGACAAACATAAAAATTATTTACAATCCAAATAGAAAAAATAAAGGGATACAAATTATTACTTAGCCTTCTAGTTTTTTTTTTTTTTTTTGAATGCATACTTAGCCTTCTAGTTGTATAAATATATAGTTGATATTTAGTTATTTTACTCTTCATTTTTATTAAATTTTAAGTATTAAGAGTGAGATCACTGAAATCTTAGTCCATAATACCCACAAAGCTAACCCATTCTTTTCCAAATCTTTTGGGTTTGTTGGAGAACCAGATAGCTCGATTTTCTTCGATTTTAGATGACTTGTGTTGATTTTCCAAATCAGATATGTTTTCCTTCTCTTTGCACCTTGTTACGGTACTTTAAATGATATTTTTTGATAATAACATTTATGTAGTTATTTTATTGTTGATTATATGTAAGTTATATTGTTCTTATATACTAGTGCGACCCTCCCTCCGCTTCAAAATGCACTTAATAAAATTTATTTAATATTATATTTAATATTTTTATTTTATAGGAGCAAATAAAAATAATTAAGAATAATTCTCTATATTATTATAAATAATTAAAGTATAAAAAATGAAAAACTTATAAAATTAATTAATAAAGACAAAAATGAAAGTGTTCATAATTTAAACCTCAACAAAATGTAAATTGCATTTAAGAAATCTCTAATTATAATACATTCTATTGTAACAATCATATAATGATATTATGATGATAGTGATTATACTAAAAATCTTATTGTGATTATACTAAAAATCTTATTGTGATGTTATCAAAATCATTGTTCTTTTATATTAAATTAATTCACTTTTATTTATAGATATACCCATCGAAAGGTGATGCAATGACGGAAATGTCACTTCACATTTAGTCACACAAAATAAAAAAAGTTATCATATCTAAAATTTTATAGTTTTCTCCACATTTATTTATTATCTAATCCCATCTGGAGAAACTAATGCCCTATATACATGTCATTATAGAAACGAATGATTTGTTGTATACTTGTATTTATGATTGTGTAAAATTTTTATTTAATATTTAATATGATTCATATATTTTCCTTAAATTTGATCAATGATAAATCTAACTCACGGTAAAGTAATTTTTCTAATCTTAAAGTTTGACACTCATAAAATAATTCTTACAAAATAGTCAGTGGCATCAATTGTAATAAAGTTGAAAGTTAATGGCATTTTCATTTATTAAAAGAAAATGAGCAAAAGAAAATGACCTTATTATTATATGGCTAATTGTGCAATGAATAGTATATTTGTTTGGAGGTAAGTTGCTTCACGTGTGTTGAATATGAGGCCTGCCACATAAAATTGGAAACTGTGACACATGTCACTCATACGAAGAAAGTTCCTATCCCATTGTTCTTTTATATTCAATAAATTAAAATTCCATCGTAAAGATGATGCCATGATGAAAATGTCTCTATTTAGTGGCAATGATGAAAATTTTATACTTTTCTCCACATTTATTTATTATCTAATCCCATCTAAAGAACCTAATGCCCTATATACATGTCATAGAAACGATCCATTCGTTGTATATTTGTATTCATGATTGTGTAAATTTTTTATTTAATATTTCACATGATTCATATATTTTCCTTCAAAATTTGATCATTGATAAATCTAACTCACTGAAAAGTGAATTTTATTTATCTGAAAGTTTGATAACTCATAAAATAATTCTTACAAAATTACTTGCAAATTTTCATAAAGTTATATATATAGGATGATTAAATGGCTAAATAACTTGTACAAACAAAATTTAGATTTTGCTTGTGAACAAAATATTACATATATCATCAAAAATTTAAATTTCAACTGTACGGATGAAATATATATGTTTTGAGAATATTATAGATTAATTTTCACAAGAATGAAAATATTATATTATTATCATCATATATTATCAAAATTCATCAAAAATATATACAATATAATAATACAAGGATATGAACTTTCTCCCCATTAGTGACACCTGTCATAATTTCTGATTTTTTATGGCATACCTCATATAATTACATACGTGAAACAAGTTATCTCCAAGCAAATATACTACTCATTGCACAATTAGTCATATAATAATAAGATCATTCTATTTTGTTAATTTTCTTTTATAAATGAAAATGCCTTTAAGTTACAACTTTATTACAATCGATGTCACTCACTATTTTGCTTATTTTGCTCATGTTATAAATGAATGGCAATATTGTTATTTCAATAAATATTTAGGGTCTTTTTTAATGGTCAAAACACACGCAATCAAATCCAAAACAAATTTAAAATTAAAATTTATTTATTTATTGGGATATGATAAAGAGCCCGACTTAAAACACTCATAGCGCAATGGGCCCAATTAATCTACCAACTAAATTATCATTTTTGATACAGATCAACATAACTTGTACTTAGTATATATTTCAAAAAAGATAGATTTACATTAATATATATATATATATATATATATATATATATATATATATATATACCCAAATTCATCAAAAATACAAATTTCAACCGTACGGATGGAATATATATGTTTTGAATATGATGTAGATTATTTTTCACAAGAATCGGAATATTATATCATTGCCATCATGTATCATCAAAATTCATCAAAATATATATCATCAAAATTGATCAATATATATATATATATACACACACACACACACCCAAATTCATCAAAAATTCAAATTTCAACCTTACGGATGGAATATATATGTTTTGAATATGATGTAGATTACTTTTCACAAGAATTGGAATATTATATCATTGCCATTATGTATCATGAAAATTCAAAATATATATCATCAAAATTCATCAAAATATATATTATACCCAAATTCATCAAAATATATATTATATATATTTTGATGAATTTTGATGATACATGATGGCAATGATATAATATTCCGATTCTTGTGAAAAGTAATCTACATCATATTCAAAACATATATATTCCATCCGTACGGTTGAAATTTGAATTTTTGATGAATTTGGGTATATATATATATATATATATATATATATATATATATATATATATATATATATATATATATATATATATATATAATGTAAATCTATCTTTTTTGAAATATATACTAAGTACAAGTTATGTTGATCTGTATCAAAAATGATAATTTAGTTGGTAGATTAATTGGGCCCATGGCGCTATGAGTGTTTTAAGTCGCGCTCTATATCATATCCCAATAAATAAATAAATTTTAATTTTAAATTTGTTTTGGATTTGATTGCGTGTGTTTTGACTATTAAAAAAGACCCTAAATATTTTTTGAAATAACAATATTGCAATTCATTTATAACATGAGCAAAATAAGCAAAATAGTGAGTGACATCGATTGTAATAAAGTTGTAACTTAAAGGCATTTTCATTTATAAAAGAAAATTAACAAAATAGAATGATCTTATTATTATATGGCTAATTGTGCAATGAGTAGTATATTTGATTGGAGATAACTTGTTTCACGTATGTAATTATATGAGGTATGCCTAAAAAATCGGAAATTATGACAGATGTCACTAATGGGGAGAAAGTTCATATCCTTGTATTATTTATAACAATAACAAAAGGTGTGTGGACTGATCTTGGAATAAATAACTATGACAAATTGAGATCAACAGTAGGGGTGTATATTGGCCGGATTGGATGGGTTTGAATGAAAGTTGTAACCCAACTCAATAAAAACGGGTTTATATTTTTTCAACCCAACTCAACATATACTACTTAAAATTTTTTTTAACTCGACCATAATTTTCTTGGACGGGTTAGGCGGGTTGATAAGATTTTGAACTTTTTCTAAATATATATTGTTATAACATATATTGACCAAATAAAACATACGATTTTGACACAAGAATATACAAAAAAAGATAAAAATAATTTATTATTTTAAAAATAAATCATTTTTAACGAAACAAGCATACTTTATTTTTGTACAATATACCTTGACAAGTTTTTGTTATGCTTTATTTTTCTTCAAGTAAAGATATTATAGATCACTGATTGTAAGGTTTTGTCTTTATTTGTGAGATGTACTATACTCAGTATAGAAGTATTTTTAATGTTAAGTTTATAATTGGAAACTAAATATATACTATATAATTTTTTTATGTTAAGTTTATAATTGAAAATTAAATAATATAATATAACATAGAAATTTGATGTAGAATATGAAACAAATAAATTGAATATAGTATACTCCATATATTATTTTGGTATGTACGGGTTGGGTCGGATTAATACGGGTTTACAACTTAAAACCCGCATCCTGATCCATAACTTCGGGTTATTCAATATTCAAACCCGGACCCAATCAAACAACTTCAAAACCCGCAAAAAATGGGTCGGGTCGGATTGGATTAGACGGGTTGAACGGGTTAGAAAATTATTTGTATACCCCTAATGAGTAGCCAACAACATAAAAAATATTTTTCTAAGACCGGAGATTCAAATTCAGAAGCACATTGACACAAAAAAAAAAATACACTAAATCAACAACAAAAATAAAAAAAATAAAAATATCGAATAATTTCTTTGCATCTCTATCAAGAAAGCCTTTCTTAAATTCCGCATGAAAGTCATGGTTAGAGTGTCTTGGTGACTTGTCTTCTGCAACAATTTTCAAAGTATATTAATTAAAGATTTAATTTGTACAAATTATTTTTCTTTCTTGGCTTTTGGTACCTCCGAAGGCCGTCACGATTCTCCGAGTTCAATTCTTTTAGGGGGAATTTCATATTTACCCTTCTGAAAATTCAAAATATCATATTTACCCTTCCAAAACTTTAAATATCATATTTACCCTTCCAAAAGTTGCAAATTTACCCAAATATTAACTTTTCTGTTTAAGTTAACATCAATTATGTAAAATGATTATTTTACCCTCCATCCATTCCATTCAATACAACACACATTCTTTCCTGCTTACTCTTGCACGCTTCCTCTCACATCTACCTATTCATCTTCGTTGTAATTAATTTTTTGTTGAAATTAGGGATGGAAGTTCAAACTTTTCTATATAATAGAGAGGGAAAAAGAATATATCTATTTAGTTTTGTTAGCATGATGCATATAAACATCTGTTACTATTTTTTCTAGTCCACTTTGCAAGACTTATAAAAAAAATCTCCGATATGATATATCCATGAAATAAAATATTTTAAGTGTAGAAATTAAACTCAATTAAGCATCTAATCGGCATATATTATTCTCTGTTTTAACATTTTCAAGTTTCAAGCTTGATTGCAAACTCCTCGTTCTTCTAGATATTTAGTCTCTCTCTCTGGATTGAAAAAAGAAGTGGAAGGAATATACTTTTTGAGTGCAGACCTGTTGGCTTTTTAACTTCTTATGTTTTTGAATTGAAATCTTTTGTATATTTTTTCTCTCATTGGCTCCTACTTGGAGTTCATTTTTTTCACTTCATTTATACAGAGGAGCTGCTAGGGAGTCAAATTATATTTTTCTTTTGTTGAGGTGAACTAAACCTTGAAAGAGGAAAAGATGGGTTTGTTGATAGGCTAAGAATTAAGGGTAATTGGTCAGAAAATTCATACCTATTAATTTAATCATAGTTAACGTCAATAATCTAACAGTAAGTTAACCTTTTGGGCAAATTTGATATTTTTCATGTTTTAGATGGGTAAATTTGATATTTTAAAATTTTAAAAGGGTAAATATTGATATTTAGAGTTTTTTTTAATTGTGATATTTAGAGTTTTGAAAGGATAAATATAATATTTTGTGTTTTTGCAAGGGTAAATATGAAGTTCTCCCTTTCTTCGGACACACTGTACATGCAGCCACCATCCTGACCATTGATAACGTGACTCATAGAGAATTAATGGCGATCAAGGATCAGGATGATGACTCCATTGCATCCCGCCACACAGAAATTGGATGATGATTCTCCCCATCTACATGTATATATGATCTCTCAATTATTTTGATTTTTAACTATATAATAATATACAATAAAAAAGTCCATAATTTTGTACAACTAACAAAATACCCAAACATATTATATAATCTTCTGAAGTCTTCGTGAGTTGAAAAAATAGTTTTTTTTTAATAGTATATATTATTCCTCTTTTTCTCATTCGATGTATTTACTACTGGATATACAATTTTACTACAGAAACAACTTCATTATTTAGAATATATTTGAATAGTTTGCCTCCTTATTTCTAAAAATTGTCAAACATTGAAATATCATCTAAAGAAAAGATACAAAAAACGAAAAAAAGGAAAAGAAAAACCAATAAATTCGAACACAGAGCCGACCAACAAATTAACCAAGACAACACTTTTGCACGTGCATGTCATATGCATGATTAATTACAGAAAAAGTCATATAAATGCATGCTTATGTGCTAAGTGTTAATATAATATATATATATATATATATATATATATTTTTTTTTTTAATTAAAAATATAATTATAATATAATTTATATATTGCTTACCACAATGGGCCTAATCCGAGAAAGAATATACTACGGACTTTGATCTAACAATTCGGCATATGCTCTTAGTATTCCCTTCACGTTCTTGTTTTATGAAAAAAATATCATATCATTCCATTAATTCAACTATGGACTAACTACATTTTATTATTTTCTACTGCAAAATGATTCGGCAACTTAAGAGTTGGACAACAGTGTAGAATATGACATGTTCGGAATAATAGAATGGCAAAATTTTTGAATTTACTATAAGGTGAAAAGATTTTAGAGAATAAATTTAAGACTATAACAAAATAAAGCTATATAATATATTATAGTATTTTTTATTTATTTTATAAATATGTTCTTGGGAATATTTTTTTAACAATTTTCTCTTACATTCAAGTTTCAAGTTTCAGAAGACAAACAGGGGCCAAGCCATAATTTCCCTTATTAAATTGAGAGTATTACTCAGCATCTCACCTGGATAAGCTAAATAGAAATTATTAACCTCATCCTCCTGTACCCCTTTACTAAGAAAATTAATCTTTGCTCTTACTTTCATAACAAGAATATTCGATGGCATATCATCCCGAGCATACTAGGGGCTTGCCGTGTCTTTCAGATAAATTTTTTTGATAGATCCTGCAAACAATTCTTAGTTCATCTTTTTTTTTAAATAGTTGTTGAAAAGAAAAACAATACCTAGTACATAGAAAACAAGTGGTTTTTTTTTTAAGAAAAGAAACAATCACTAGCATTTTTTTTCTTCTTTCCTTTCTTGTTGACTCTTTGTATTTTTCCCTCCTACTCGTTTGCAATTTTTCTTTCTACTGTGTGTGAAGTATGGAGTAATGCCCTAAAGAAAAGATATGTTTAGTTGTCATATTGGTAATCTTAACTTTTTATGGTATATTTGTTAGATTTATAAATTTCAAGATGTGTTGTGTTTAGTGTGTGCTGTGTGTTGGGCTTGCGTGTGTTGTGTGAGGGTGTGCTGTGTGTATCGTGTGGTGCGCGTGTGACTGACTACATTGTGATAACATTTTGCTTTTTGGGTAAATTTTCACTTAAAACGAATTAATTTGAAGATTTCATCAAAATCTCATCATAACACCTAAACTTTTTTTTTTATTTCTATAAATTTAATCATTATGTAATTTTTTTTTATTCATTTTGACGAGATATGACACATGCAAATCAGGAGCGGTGCCAAAGAATTTATAAGGGGCGGGCAAAATCAAAATCCCCATATAATTTCCGATTCATTAGGGGGGAGGCGGAGCAGACGCGGGACTGCTAGTCCGCCTCCTTCCTAGATTTTCCTATGTGCAACCATGTTAACGTATATTTATAGTACTTTCATGTTCATGTTAATGTTGTTATTTATATGTTTTTGTGTGTGTGGAGACGATATACGAACAAATTTATACCAATTTTCTTACACACAAATTGATTTTAAAATTTGCCGTCAATTTCGTGTCTCTGTTTCTCTCTGAATCTGTTGTGTCTCCTTTCCGTCTCCAGCCCTCCTCAGATCAGATTCATAACGAGTTATCTTGCATATGAATCTCTATTGACTCTAGAAACTCGCTATGTAAAAAAGACGATCACAAAGCTCTTGGCTCTTTCTTCCGTTTGTGTCTCTTCACATCTTTTGCCTTGACATAAATTATATGTATAATTTTAATTTCTATCGAAGTGAATTTTTTTTTCTATGACTGTGGTACCGAAATAGATAAGAGACAATCCATAATAAACAATTGCAAATTATTGGTCAAAAGTACGAAATTGCATAACTGGAACTCATTCCAAGGTTAATTTATAAATTTACGGTTTCTAAAATTTATGATTTTATATGTTGTAATTTCAGGACTCGTATTAGCTTGATGCATTGTAGTTGCTTCTCCAAAAGACTTGATTTCAGGTGATCATATTCTTTATGTTGGTGGCACAATTTATTTGAACAATATAATATTTTATTAAATGATAAATTAAGCTCAGTGATTTGAAAAAAACAGACCCTAATAATTAACATGAAATACATTAAGTTAAAGGTTTATTTTAATTAAGATGTTTATTGATTTTATTTCTTGAATGAATTAACGCTAAAATAACTATTTTTTTTTTGAAAAATGAATAATATATTGAAGTTCTTACAAACAATAATAACTGACAAAATGTGTATTTTTCAGATTTATACCCCCGTTAATTATTAGATGAATTATAACTTGGTGTAGGAAGAGAATATCAGTGATTTTTATTCAAAAGCAGGGCGGGACTAAGAAAGGGAACATATGTCTCAAACTGGACCAAAGGATAAACAAAAGTACAAAAGGTCGACCATCTATTTTTATGATGGTGCCAAGTCGAATTCAAAATGCAGAACCAATGACAAATTTTATTATGTGATATAATTTATTATTCCACTTGTTTTAGCATTTTTTTTTATTTTTAGATCTTGTTCTAATATTATTTTTTTTGCTTGATTGCCCTTGGGCATTGTTCTAGTACGTAAAAAAACAATCTTATCACAAATTGATGCATAATGAACCTTCAATGCATCAATGAACCAAGACATTAAACAGTCTAAAAGCTCCACATTCAATGAATCTAGACATCGACAAGTTATGAAAAATGATATTTCACAGTACTGACAGCGCTTCAGAAATTATATAATATACTCAAAATTATGGTAAAATCATGTCATTAACACTAAATCAATTTTTATTATTTTCACTTGAAATGGCAATTTCGATTATATAATAATGCATTTTAATTTGAACTATTTCTCAATTTGTGTATGTTATTCTTGGAAAAACCAATCAATTGTTTTTCCTTTATCATTTAACTCATATCTTAGAAAAGACAATGTAATATCATATATTTGAAACGAAAGCAAATTCAAAATGAGATCATTTGTGCCATTATTGTTTTCAAATTGTTAATTGGATATGCTAAATGAAAATACAAAATTTCTAATGAATAAAGTGATTAAGTTAGAATTTTCCATTAAATAAATATATTTGAACTCTTCTTAATTTCTTCTAAAAGTCCATTAATATTATGATTAAGAAAGAAAGGAGGCACAAATTAAGGTTAATAATAAGGGCATGGACAATTTTGATGTGAGTAGGAAATAAATTGATACATTGACATTTTTGCTTTTACACCATAGACTTTCAATTTTAGAAAATAGCATCTCTCCAATCAAACTACATCTGAATTATGATTCTTTCTAAAAAAAAATATTTGACTTTTCGAATTTATTTTTTTGTACTTGACTGTATTATCCAAGGTTGTAAATAGCAGGTAGCAGTTTGCAGCGTTTAGGATTTTCTTGTAGCGAATAGTGAATAGCGGACGATATAGCGCGCTACACTTGCGTAGCGGATAATAATAATAAATATTTTTTTCTTATGTATCACAATGTAATCTATGCATATACAATATCTAAAACGATAAATATCTACAAAATATCCCTATAATAATTATCAAATATCAAAAGATGACATGATTAATATTAAAATATTAACATACAACATACTTATTCTAAACAACACATATCATAATTCAAAATACCCTTAACCTTAAAAACCGTAATGATCCAAAATGAGAAGTCCCAAAATAGTACACCAAATTTCATTTAGAACATAATCCAAAATACCCTAAACATTAAAAAGTACACAAATATGAGTCCATCCCAAAAAATCAATAAAAGTTCAAAGAAATAAAATTGCTCTTGTTTTAGACGCTACAAATACACGCTTCATGATATATCGTGCCGCTATATCGTTGTAGCGTCGGAAAATGCAATAGCGCATCAAAATCGCAGCGTCACGGCATTGAGCCTCCTTAGTACGCTATATCGTGCTATATCGGCGCTATAGCACGCTATTTGCAACACTGGTATTATCTAATATATGTTTATTTTTTAAATTTAATATTCTTATATAGGAAATTATGGTTAAGTGCGATATTATTATTCTTTTTATTTGTTTGAACTAAATTCATAAGAAGGCTCAAAATAAGATTGTAATAAATATATTTTTAGCGGTGTCTTAATTTTATTTTAAATGAAATAATTTAGATTTTTTTATTTGTCTCACTATTATGCTTTGAGATATTATTATTGAAGTTAATTTTGATATTTCAAGCACTTATTTTTCTTGTTGATTATACTTTTGTGAAATAAATATTAAAATGATTACAATTAAAAATTACGAGTTGTCGAGTTCAGGCATTTGAATTTGGATAATAATACGATAATTTTTTAATATTATAATTTTTTTTTCAAATAATTGCGAAAGATTTAAAATAAATCAATGATTCGACGAGAGATGTACTTTAAAAAAAAAAATTTATGTCACATTAATAACAAGAATAAAAATACTTTTTTTAATTAAAATTTCATGTTCACATCCAATTAATTCATATCCTTATCATTACCTACAAATTAGAGACCTAAATGGCTTCTCTTTATTTTTTTATTTCCATTGAAAAGAACACACAAAGCAAGGAACAAGTTAAAAAACATTATCCAAACCACCCCTATTAAACATTAAAATATTCAAATTATTGTACATGAAATCAACAACGGATTCCGAAATATTTCGAAACAACCCTTGTAACTTTCGTTTTCACAAAATGACCCTCACTTACTGCTTCACTTCTTCCCGTCACCAAAATCTTATCTCACTAAAAACTTAATCAAGCCTTTACTCACTTTTCATGTGTCAGTATTTCATTTGTATTATGACACAAGATGGTCCAAGAATCAGACAGCATAAAGGTGTGGAGAAAATAAATATGCTAATTACTAGATAGTTATATTTGCATGCTTGCTCTCAAAATGGATTGATTGTGCTAAAATCATTAAGACCAAAAGTTTTATTAATTTTTCAATTCGAGATAACATAATTATAGTTGAAGTTAATAAATATTGTGCAAGAATATTTAATCATAATGTGTATATCTAATCATCTATTACATATAAGAATGTATTATACAAAATACTATGTATTGAGTAAAGTACTATGCACTATTTTTCTGAATAGTACTATACTATGCATGGATAAAGAAGAGTTATCAATTCATTATTAAAAAGAAATCTAATAATTGCCACCTCTAACCGTTATCCATTGCATATATTACATGCTACTTTATATTACATAAAAATATATAATATTCAAGTGATATACTTGATATGTATAATTATTCAATGAATTTTAATATTTATTTAATGAGATATCTCTGTCAAATTCATCAATCTGTAGAAATATGTAGATTTCGGTTGTCATAAAGCATATCTCCTCAATTCCTCTCGCATCACGTGGGAAACAGAACTCCCCTATATATCCTCTGATTTCTCCACGGAGGAAGACCAAAAGACGCCAATCTCTTTCTCTCTCTCTCGACTCGTTGTCACATCTCCTCTCTCTCTCTCTCTCTCTCTGCAGTTGTCTACTCTCTCTCTCACAAGAAAAAGAAAGAAAAGAAGAAAATGATGGTGCGGGCATGGCGGAGCAAGAGGGAGGTGTACAATGAGGTGCTGAACCGGCTCATGAGTGCTGAATGCACCGAGTCTATTTCGCCTGGATTCTCTGAACAGCTCTGGGCTCACTTTGATCGCCTCCCGTCTAGGTCCTCTCTCTCTCTCTCTCTCTCTCTCTCTCTCTATGTGTGTGTGTGTGTGTGTGTGTGTGTGTATTTCTCCATTTTATTTTCGCATTGAAGTAAAATGATATATTTTTTCTTTTCGATTTTTGTCTTTTTGGAAATTGATTTATTTTCTCTCCAAATGGTGGGGTAGAAAGTAAAAAAGGGTTTTAATGTGGTGCCATTTTGAATTTTTGCATGCAAAATGCTGATATCTGATCAGAGGTACTTGTTTTGGCTTTTTTTTTGTTCTTTTTCTTATATTATGGTCCTTAAAACTTGGGCTTGGTCGTGCTCTGCTGTTAAATCCGAAACACTATTGTAGTTTTGTACTTTCTTTTGTGTAAGCTAGATATGAGATAGGGATCGGATTATTAGACTACAAAAGGGGGAAATTATATTGCATCCTGGATGTAAAATAGTAACTTTTCAAGGATATCTAAGTGAAATACTCTCAACCCCCTGACAAGTGACAAACACTTTTAATACTACTTCAATAATTAATTACCTTACCCTCGATATATTTTCTTCATTTTCCCAGTAGTAACAATTATGTACCTATAGTATAGATTAAATAAATACATTACATAATAATAATATCATGATCCACATTCATGTTGTTATTTTTTCCCTTCAATTAGACAGTATACATTACATAATATACATATGATCCACATTCATGTTTCATTTTGAAGATCATTAATTTCAATTTATCTGATTGTCTTATGTCCAAAAATGAGCTATTTCTTGGTGCTGAATATATAGTTAATAACGTGCTTAATTAGTTTACCTATGTTCTTAATTTAGTAGATATGCATTTGATGTGAATGCGGAAAGAGCAGAAGATGTGTTGGTACACATGAAATTGCTTCAATTAGCACGCAGCCCTGCATACCGCCCCAACTTTGAGGTTCGTGCTGCTCAGGTACTGTAAATAATCATAATTTCGTAAATATTATCCTCTAGAATTTTAATGGGAGTTGTAATTATATGTTTAACATATATAACTAGAGTAACAAATTATATAAATATTTTTCCTCTTCAATAAAAAAAAGTGACAAACTATCATTGTAATTTGTCCATTGTTTGCCGAGGAGATTAATCTCATATTGACTATGAGATTACGAATTAAATAGTTTATACTGCTATTTTTGTACTACCAGTATAGCTTGACTTAAAGGATTTTCACTGTCGGTTATTCGACAATTACGACACATGAGATTTAACCACATTTAATTCTCCGGAGAGCATTATAACGCAATCAGAAATTGCGATATGAAAGAACAAATTATAATGTTCTAAAGTACTATGGCAGTACATCCGAGAGTTAGTATTTAAATTGGTGAACCAATTGGTTGCTCCAAAAACATTAGCTAATAGAGAATGATTATTTTATTATTTGATTGGACACCTAGCTTCATGCATCTCCGTTCCTTCTTGCAACCAAATTTCATTTTTCCCTTCTAGATTACTTTCATTAATTGGTACAAACCAGTTTTTGCACATCATGAGTTTAATGTCTTGCATATAATAGTTCATAAACATGCATTTGGACACCTTGTTTCATCTCTGTCCAGGTCGAATGGATTATTCTTCCTAATTATGAAAGGTTGAGATGCATTCAATTAGAAAAGGCCATTAGCACTTCATAGAAATCGGTGATTGTTGGTTTTAGGCCATATCTAATTCTTTAAAGGATAATATCTAATTCACTTATTTAGCCAAGATTTTATCAATTTCCTCTATAATACAATATTTTCTCGCCAACAAGTCTTCTCATAGATGTATTTAATCTTGACTAATTATCATTCCATGAAAAATTATTTATAATAAATAAAATGTTGACATATCTTTATTCAGAGAAAAACGAAAAAGAAAAATTAGTTGACAACACCTATCTCTATATTAAAATGAATAGTTGAAAGAATTATACTCAGCACACATTATATAAAAATGGTTGAAAAGAAATTATACTAGGTATATCCTTATCTTGAACTTTCAAATCAAACTTGAGGACCAATTCTCAAACTTTGAAGATTTCAAAGATCTGATCAAGGCATCAAGTAGGTCCTCATTTTGTTTTTGACCTTTTTAAACTATATACATGTCGTGTTAGTTTTTTTATTAATATTTTCTAAATTTAAATGATAGTATACATTTAATCACGAGCAATAAAACTAGGACGTTTTTCATTTTTCTTCCAGAGTTTGAATTCATGTTCGTAATGATAAACCTTAAGATTATGATAAATTATGTTTAAAGACATAAGTACCATATTATGTTTAAAAATCTAAGAATATATCATTCTCCACTATGAAAACATCCTAATAAGAAAATAATTAAAAAAATTCAATTTTTAAGAAACCAACTGTAAAGAGGATAACTCGAAAGAATTTAATTTACTCACGTAATTAATTGTCCTGACTCTTGATCATATGTGGCCCTTGATTTATATCATAGCATTATCACCTATTTGCTCATATTTTTTGCATATATAAAAAAATCTCTTATTTTTACAATTGTTCAGGTAACAAGCATTTCTAATGTTCTAGTGGATCCTCAAAACTCATCTTTAAACAGGTACTGAAATTGCATCTGGTCATGAATGTGTGTGTGCTTCTTTAGTTCTTTTTGTAAAATATCTCTCATGATTTAATCTGAAAAATTGAGGTTCTTACAGGCCAATGCATGAGATCGTTTTTTCATCAGATGATAAGCCGAAACTACTCTCCAAGGTAAAACTGTTATAAATAATTTATTTGACAATAATTTATCAAATATATTACTAGAATCTATTTTCTCTTGAAACGATTTATTTGATAATTATTTTTCTCTGTTTGTGAATATTTCTGTCTATTTTTGTCCTTAAAGAATTATTCTTTTTTTTTTTTGTTTCTTTAGCTTACGTCTTTGCTTGCGAATATCAATCTTAATATCCAAGAAGCACATGCATTTGCAACTTCTGACGGATATTCGCTAGATATTTTTATTGTTGATGGTTGGCCTTCTCAGGTAATTATTAATTCATAAATTCTTCATAAACCCCTAAAATTTCATACTTATTTACTGGAATAATTTGTAAGTTTATTACTATATGTCAGGGAGGTAATATTTTCCTTTCCTTTTTTTTTCTTTTTTGGAATTTTCAGGAAACTGACCTTCTTAGGGCTGCATTACAAACGCAAGTTGACAAGATTAAGGTAATCATATACGCATCATTTAAACTTATTAAGATTGCAATTAATATATGATATAATTACAATGGCATATTTTTTATAAATATCCACATAATGGTTCATTTTTTTATGTTTAGTTGTAAGCGCTAACTTTTTGCTTTATTTTTTGCCTTTATTGGCAGAATCAAATATGGATTGCGGCTCAGTCAATGTTACCAAAAATAGAAAAAATGGATCTAGAAGAATTGCGAAGTGATGCAATTCCTATTCCTGCCGATGGTACTGATGATTGGGGGATTGATGCGAAACTCCTCAAATTCGATGCTAAAATTGCATCAGGATCGTGTGGAGATCTGTAAGTAAATAAATTCAGATATTTAATATTTTTATTTATGCTATTTTTGATCCTGCAAATTTTATTTTTTTTACTTTTTATATTCAGTTTTAGAGGAACTTATTGTAGCCAAGATGTAGCGATTAAACTATTGAAGCCTGAAATTGTGGCACCTGAATTGCTACGTGAATTTGTACAAGAAATCTACATTATGAGGTTTGTGAAGCTTAGTATCACTACATACCATTTGTGCTATCTCATATTTTCATATAAGGGAAAAAAAAATAATTTCATGCACAGATCATATAGTGAAAGAATGTCATTTTTGCAATATTATATTGTTATCAATTGTTACTTTAAACTTTGATGTTCTAAAATTCAAAATTTTTTTTCCAGGAAGGTTCGGCACAAGAATGTGGTGCAGTTCATCGGTGCATGCACAAAACCTCCTGTTTTATGCATTGTCACAGGTAATAATAAATCTCGCAATGAATTTAATTAAACTTCAATTTATAATTGATCATTTCCTTGTTAATCTATTTATTCATGTATTTTAATTATTTTAATAGAATTCATGCATGGAGGGAGTTTGTTTGACTTTATTCACAACCGTGGAGGCATTTTTCAATTACAAGCCGTAATAAAAATTGCAATAGATGTTTCAAAAGGAATGGATTACTTGCACCAATGCAATATCATACATAGAGATCTAAAGTCGGCTAACTTACTCATGGATGAAAGACAGGTATACTTAAAAAACCTCAAAACCCTAAAGTATTTATATGACTAATGTTCAATGTATACACATATATATGCATTATGAAAGACAGGTATACTAAGATATGTTTTTTTTGTGTGACTAAGATATGTTATATGACTGTATATATTTATATTTCTTTATTATGTTAGGTTGTAAAGGTGGCGGATTTTGGAGTGGCACGTGTGAAAGATCAGTCTGGGGTTATGACAGCCGAAACTGGAACATATCGCTGGATGGCTCCTGAAGTATATATTTTTATACTTACATAGTTATATATTTATATAGTGACATACACAATTTTTTATTGACTCGTGAAAATTTATAGGTGATTGAACACAAACCATATGATCATAAGGCGGATGTTTTCAGTTTTGGCATTGTTCTTTGGGAATTATTAACCGGAAAGGTATTTTTTCAATATTATTTAATTTTTTGTGTGTGTACAGTGTGTGTGTGTTTGATTAAATCAGAAGTTTTAACCGGATCGCCATTTTTTCAATTTGATTTAATTTTTTTTTTGTGTGTGTATGTGTGTTTAATTAAATCAAAAGTTTTAATTTGTCAAGTTTGGAATGTAAATTTTGTTTCTCAGCTGCCTTATGAAGAGCTAACACCGCTCCAAGCGGCCGTTGCTGTTGTTCAAAAGGTATAAATGTTTAATTCTAAATACTTTTTATATGACCTAAATAAGTTACTTTATACAATTATACATTATAATTTATTATTTTAATTAATTAATTTTATTTTAGGGTTTGAGACCGACAATTCCAGATGGCACACACCCAAAAATACTAGAGCTGCTTGAGAAATGCTGGCAATACGATCCATCTTTAAGACCAAATTTCTCTGAAATTTTAGATATTCTGTATCTTATTGGAAAACAGGTAACTTAATGAACTAAGGAGATTTTTGCAATCGTCACCTCTTAGAGGGACTTATTTACAAATTTCACATTTTGTTAATTTATTTTTTGTACAGGTTTTTACTGTGGAAAGTCCGAAGAAAATGGGCGGCCGATTTTTCTCATCTTTAATGCACAGACAATGAAAATCTTATTTTTCTCACTTGGATGAGTATACATTTCTTCAAATGTAGTTTTGAGTTTGTTGTTTATAAAACTATTGAGTAGGCTTGATGATTTTCGAAGTTTTGTTTTTGCTTTCTGTTTTTGTATGGGATTTGTTTGTTATTTCATTTTTATCTTTTCTTTTTCGATTTTCACATGTAAATAGATGTTCATAAATAAAAGAGCATATTTTTTTATAAAGAAATGATTAAACTTGAATTGGTAGGTTAATTTCTGTTCATGAAAGAAATATAGGATCCCAAAATAGAAAACAAATATCTTAAACAAAATAGGGCAAATACAATTTGAATTCTTTATAAGTTATATATACATAGATAAATATGTTTATATTTCTGCAATTAATATATCAAAATCAACATAATTAACTACCGAATTTTTGTTCAACTTGAGATATTATTTTCTCTGCATTAATCCACCACTCAGTATCATCACCAATCTCATCCTCCTGCCAATTTTTTTTAAAATTAATCACAAATTACAGAAAATCCCTCATAATAATTAATAAAAAACAAAGGGTCCTTAAAAAAATAACACTCACCAAATAGCGTGCTTCCATTTTTCCAATTCGGTCCGCAAAATTCACAGCCTCTTTCTACCAAGTACTATTACAACTACTAGCTGACTCATCAATCTCTTTTAAATTATTCTTCTCATTTAATTTTATATCAAAATTAATATCCATATCTTGATTATTATTATTATTATTATTATTATTATTATTATATTCTTGATTTGAATTTAGTACAGATGTAGGATCATGCACCGAATCCCAAGGCAATGGTCGAAGCGGGGATTTGTAACCTATTTTAAAACTTTTCAGGGTCATTTTTGCAAAAAATAAAAATAAAAATAAAAATAAAAATAAAAATAAAAATAAAAACAAAATAAAATAAAATAATTGTTTCAAAATATAAAAAAAGAACAAACCTTTACAATCAGGATCATAGCATTTTTGATAATATCCTGCCCTTTTAAAATCAACAATGTACATAACTGAAAAATTTTAAAAATTATTATTTATATTTATTATTTTATTTATTTTTAAATTTTTATTCATTTGGTACCATGATTGCTTTTATGTTCTCTCCCAATTCTTTCACAATATCTGCCTTTTAACATGCTATATACCATTAAACCATATTCAGAAAACCAATACCAGCATCTTATTTTCCCTATTAATTAATTAAAAAATAAAAAATATATATTTATCATTAATAAAAAAAATAGTTCAGATGAAAATATATTTTTGAAAAATAAATTGACCTGAAATGTTTCCAATAGTGGCAATGGATTCAATGAATGAATCAAGGGCTGGAAAAGGAGATTTTCCATATACATATGAACTATTTAACTTCAAATTTGAATCATTTTTATTTTATTTTCACCGTTTGAATTCCTTGTTTCTTGAACCTAATTTTGAAAGAAGAATTCAAGAATCATAATTCATGAAATTAAATTTAAAAATTAAATATAATATGAATAAAATTACCTCAGAAGCAAAGCATAAAGTTTTCTTGAAATCTAAATCAAGCTTGCAAATGAGAAGCTTATCACATTTATCATCTAAATTACATATAATTGAATCCATAAACACTTCCTCCTCTTTCTGAAAATTATTTGATCATATTAATAAATATTCCAAAAAAAAAAAAAATACAATAAAAAATGAAAATATCACGGATACCCCTACGAATCATGAAAATATCATATACACCCTTATATACATAATATTTTCTAGGGATACCATGGCATTTTCCAAATTTTCCACAAAATAATATAATAAATTAATATATTTTTTTAATAATTACCATATTTTTGCATTTGAAACGGCCAGTTGGTACCAAAAAGTAGTTTTTACCAGCTTTAGATGAGTAAACTAACCTAAAGCATCTATTTCTTGAATATACAGCTGGATCCATAAATAAATGCTCTGTATAATTTTCAGTACTGGATTCTTTTTTTATATAAAGTTTATTCAATTTTGGGTTTATTTCTCTCTGATTTGATATGCATGAAGATACCTAGATAAAAAATAATAATAAAAGTGAATTTATATTGATTAGAATTTGATATGAAAATTAAGAGAAATAAATTAAATAAATTT
This sequence comes from Juncus inflexus, assembly GCA_024447665.1. Classification (NCBI taxonomy): domain Eukaryota; kingdom Viridiplantae; phylum Streptophyta; class Magnoliopsida; order Poales; family Juncaceae; genus Juncus; species Juncus inflexus. Next base: position 11,545,279 of record JAJHPC010000013.1, on the reverse strand, counting down.
ACCTCAGAAACAAAAGCACCAACATGTGAATTATCTTTAAAAGCTATATTAGGTATGCAAATTATCAAATGACGTGAAAATTTCTCTAAATAATAAAATCAAAAAGCACAATCAATCCTCAATTTAATACAAAATTAAATCAAGTTAATGAAAAAAGATATAATTTATATTCAATGAGCTTATTGTCAGTAGAGGAGTTGAGCTCTACAATCCAATCTTCACTTCCATGTATAGAATATTTTTCTAATAAAGCTTCAAATATTACTTGTATAAATATATCTACCATCTCATCTTCATTTTTGTTCAAGTTTATTTTCTTCTCAAATTCCAGATCAAAATACATGTGACATGGCAAGCCCTAAAAACAATAGAAAAAAAATATAACATTACACTATAAAAAGAAAAAATAAATAAAAATATTTATAATTTACATCTTGAATAACTTCATAATGATGGCGCAATTTGGAATCCATATCTTTATACCTAAACTATCACATTACAAAAATAAAAGTAAATTACAAAAATAATAATTATTGAAAAATAATAATTAAATATGTGAAGTTACAAAAATGACCTTGTCCAAAATTGTTGATATGAAGAGACAAGAAAGCGCCTTTGACCGGTCAAATGGTCTTGGTAACTAAACACATAAGTTTGTGCATGTGCTTTTGAAAACCTAATCACCTCTTCATGCCTTGGAAATGTAACCCAAATCTCTTTACTACACAAAAATATTTCAAAAAAATAAATATTTATGTCAAAATTTTATATTTATATTTATAAGAAATTTGCACATAGCCCCCTTTTTTCATAAACCCCCTGATTTTTTCAAACTAACAAGAAACACCTTATTTAACTTTCTAATATAAAGAAAATTAAAAAATTGAAAATAAAAGTTGGTACCTTGGTGTTAAATCATTTTGTTTTTTCAAATCGAGGCGAATTTCTCTTAAAAGTCGCAATAAATGAGTGGGCTTTTTGACTGGAATGTCTTGTGGAGATCCATAGAAAACAACTGGAGATATCCTGTTCCCCCTTTTCATTTTACTGCTGTCGAATTAATTGGCCCTTTCTGAAAAATTAAAAAAGAATTTGTAATTAATTAATTAAGCCCTAATTAAGGTTTGAAAGTGCAATTAGGCTTCAATTTGGTCCAGTTCTGAAATAATTAACACTTAATTACACAATGGAAGGAAAAAAGAATTGTACTTGTTTATCGCAATTAATTAAACCCCAATTGAGGTTGAATGTGGAGTTAGGCCTTAATTTAAGTCTTAATTATATAATGTGATAAAGAAAAGTTCTAGAAAAGAATAATGAAATGGAAAAAGAATTGTACTTGTTTATCGTATTATTTTAATGTATTTTGTATTTCTCCTTTTGAGGTTTCGCCTTTATTTCTCTCGCTGTGCTTATTCCTCTCTCTAAATGCTGATTCTACATAAAACATAAATTGAAGCTTGTCAAAATGATCTCTGTTTCCTTTTGTTTTCTAATTTGTGTTTGTTTGAGGCCCCTATTCAAATTAGAGCTTAATTAAGCATCAATTTTGATTAAATTAGAAGAACAAGAGGCATCCTCACAAAAAATAAATTAAACACTGAAAACCCATAGATTGGTAATGAACAGATGCTTTTTTGATAAAGAGAGAGCTTACGTGGAGGAGAAACGCCGCATTTGAAGCAAGAGAAAAGTCGATCTACATCATCCTTCGTATCACTCGCCATTAATGGGGAGCTTATTTCCTTCTCTATTTGCTCTTCTTTTCTTCCCTTCGTACTTTCGAATAGCGGGAAAAATCCCTCCCTCTAAAACGCTGAAATCGAAAACTGGAATTACAACTCCTGATTTTGTAAACTCTGGAATTGAACTCCTTTTCTTGAAAGGAGAGTTCAGAATTGGGAGTTGACTTCCGTGCATTTTAAAATAAGGAATTTGTTTCCTTGTTAGTCGAAATCTGGGCCGCAAGAAACCCAAATAAATATGGGTTCGGCTTACTAATAATTATTTTCAAGGCTCTCATATTCTTATTATTCCTAGACTGCACATGTAAAAGCCCAAATCCAAAAAACATTGTTTTTCCTTTTCTCATTCCTCTTATTCTTACTAGCCTATCTCTCTATCTATCTACTGTAGCCTTTCATTGTTTACCACGTGACTGGGACCCAAATTCACTGCATAAATACTGAATTCAGAGTCAGACCCCCCCCTCTCTTTCTCTTTCGAGTGAATCCCTCTTTCCAGCCGACTCTACTCAAATCGCCTCTCACTCTCTCTCTCTCTCTCTCTCTCTCTCTCTCTCTCTCTCTCCGTGGATCTCATGTGCGGATCTGCAAGTGGCGGCAAGAGACAGGTAGAACGAAGTCCATCACAATTCGAAACCCTACAAAAGGTAATACTCGAAGCGCAGGCCTCAATTTTTCAAATCAAATCTTCATCTATTTCGAAAATCTCGCTAGATTTGATCGCCAAAGTTGTTGAAGAGTTACTGAGGGTTTTTAAATTGTAGCATTTCTTTTTATGGATATCGAATCATGAGTTCTTCTCGGAAGCTTCCGTGCTTGTTCACTCCAAACGGCGTTAATTCCGCAAGGGTTTATTCAGCGAAGGTTTGAATTTGTAGTTTGTATACTTTTGATGCAGTGATTTGAACTGGTACAATTTGTAAACCTAAAATGTGAAATTGTAGCGTAATTAAAACTGAGATTTACCCTCAAAATTGCAATTAATAAATACTCAAATTATCCATATTTGTACACAAGTAGCCCCAATTTTGCAACTGTATCTAAGCTAAGCTTCAATTTTGCCCAGTTTAGCCTTTACATTTTTTTAATTTCACAAATTAATTACCAAACTGGTCTACAAAAACAAAGAAGAGTTGAAAAGGAACGAAATAAGTTGATATATAAAACATGTCTTTACTGTCTTGTGTAAATATGTTTCCTACACTTTTACTAACTTTTGTTGTTAGTTTTTTTTTTTTATTTATTCAGATGGTCGATTTGGTAATCCAAATTAACATACTTGCCCTTTTATTCAAACTTCGATTTGTTTTTCCTTTTTAATTGGTTTTGAATTTTACTTTGACTATAAAGTCGTAATAATCTCCATCACAGTCCGAAACTCTACAAATGATAATACTTGCCTTTTGAATCGGTATCTCTCTCTCTCCAAATCGATTTGCTTATTATTTTATTTGATAGCTTCGGTAATTTTCAGGGTGAGGTTTTTTTGGTATTTGAGGAATAATTGAGTCTAACCAAGATTAATTGTTTACTGACTTTGCTTGGTTGGGACTGAAGTTATACACTTTTTTTTTACTAAAGTAACTGATTTTTGATTTATTTATTTTAATCACGGCTAAGTGGGACTAATAGATGTTTAATTAGCTTCAAGGTTCTTGGATTTGTTGTTTTAAGTCATCAGCATGCTTGTTTTATTTAAATTCAGGGTTCATCATTGCCTAATTAGTATTTTAGATGAAAGATTATTATAGTCTAATTAAGTATTTATGATATAGATCATACCTTATTTGTAGTTCATTTTTTTTTCTTTCAAATTATTTTTTCAATTTTAATCTGACTTTTAAGTCCTGATAATTGAAGTGATACAACAATGGTCTAACATATAATTTTGGGTGTTGTCCCTTATTTTAGGTGGAATTTAAAGACTCAATTTCGCCAATAACATCTGTAACTGAACGGAAGATGGAAACTGACGGGTCTCAGACTGAGCAGACGTCATCTGATGCTGACATCAGCATGCAGGATCGAGCTGTTCACTCGCAGCCATTGAACGCCTGACACGCAGCAACTCTTATTTTTTTTTCCCTAGAATCAGTTTACCCTGAGCCGTGTGATGGAAAGATGTGTGCTTCACCCAAATCCAATCACCAGTCGACACGTAGAAGTAGGCCCAAATGAACAGAAATTTAATTGAACCGAGTTTACATGCACCGGAAAGTTTTACTGGCTATTGTTTCACTGAACCGAGTTCATATTAAAATGATTAAGTGAGCAAAACGTGTGAACACAATTTAGTCAATATTTTTCCTTATAAGAGATTGGTTCGCGTACACCTTTGGCATTTATAATGTTGGTTCACCTCAATTCAGTCTATTCAAAACATTAAAATGGCCTTGAGCTTAAATCAATGTATCATGATATATGTGACATTATTAAATATGTTTTTTATGTAGCGGGTCAACATATAGATAACGACTATGACCCGTTTAGATAACTTGCACTATTTGATGTTTCATTCCAAATAATATTATATTGGTGCATACTTGTATATGATATTTTTAACATAATGTACTTTTTATCTCAAATATTGTCATACAGCAGTAAAATTACTCAAAAAACATGATATTTCAACCTTAAAACTTTGAGTTGATTACAATTTTGAAACTATTATAATGATGCCTACAGTGGAGTTTAATTTAAAATAATGAAAAATAATTGTACTAATGCCATAAATTTTTACAATTTGATTATTTGATTAAAACCGTATATGTTTAAAATATACATGTTTGTATACTTGAACATGATTTGTAATACAAACTTTTTCAAAAATAACCTCATGTACCAATAAAACTTAATTTTTATAATAATTATATATTGTAATTCAGGGAATTTTACAATGTATAAGATTATTTTTTTATTGGACATAAAATTATTATTTTCAGTAAGTTATGAAATTATATTAACCATAACAAAATGTCAAGGAAGTCCTTGCAATATAAAATTTTCAACATGCCCAAAATAAAGTTTCAGAAAATAATCGTTGTAGTTAACTTTCCTCTAATAGCATGCACTGCATAACTTACCTAAATTTAAATATGAATTATATTATGAATATGCATAGCGTTGCATTTTGATGATTCTTTATTTGTAATATTATTGTATAAAATTAATAATTATTTATTAAATAAAAATTGGATAATACATCTTAAACTATAAACCTACATTGGAAATAAAAGCAAGCAGCGAGTCAGGGGATTTACGATTTGGACAGCGAATAACGAGTCTCCAGCGATCTGGAATGGCGAGCGACGAGTCTCCGGCAATTTGGAAGGCAATCGGCGAGTTTAGAGGAATTTTGGGGGTGACAAAATTATGTCACGTACCAATTTAGAATTCAAATTACTTAGTACATAAACTAATATATATTAGTGACATAATTAAGCAAAATTAATTTATATTATTAGCTAATTGAGGAACTATAGACTCTATCTGAATTGCACTTCTATTTTCATCTATTGTTCGTCAATTGAATTTTTAATTTTGTTCATGCAGCAACTTATGCAACAAATTAAACAATTCTATGGTAATTTTACTTTATTAATCTTTTTTATATATATTTCTGCACCCGAGAAACATCAAGTAAAATGGTGCAATTATGTAGATTTCAGTTTTATCTCAATATATTTTGTGAAATGGACAAACATAAATAACATGCATCCATCTACATCCTTATTATAATCAGTTTTTTCTCTATGTAAACCTCACAAATATAATTGAAACAGAGACAACACAATCATATTTGTTAGCAATTAAAAGTACAATAACAAATCAACTAGCTGCTTTCTTTTTTATCTACATCTGAATATAATGATGGCGCAACATAAAAAAGTAATACATATGTGCAACGAAAATTTGCGAGTGCTTTCTTTTTTTATCTATATCTAAAAATAATGATGTCACGCAATACAAAAAAAACAATACACACGTGCAACGAAAATGTGCGGCGAACACGTGCCTACTGAAGAAAAATCAAAGAGTTAATTAATTTATTATACATGTGGAACTTGATTGAATACAATGGGCACAATAGTGCATACTGTTTTGATTGACATTTTTTTCCACTCACAATCGGGTTTGTCCAAATCTGCATTAATATAGCGGATCCATTCCCATCACCGTTTTTGTCGGTTTGGAATGGAATCATTCATGATAAGTGCTTCCCCATGATGTAGGGCCTGTGAGGCTGTGACGAGTCCGAATCTCCTGTGCCCAGTATCATCTGCCATCGGTACTGCAGCCATTCTGAACCATCCATATATGAGCCCCACTTAATATTAAACTAAGGGAGAATAAAGTCTAAGAGGTGACAAAAACCATCCAAGCTATGGGTCCCACCATGAATTAAAAAAACAAAACGAAATTTACATGTAACCTCTAACTTTTTTCAATATTACGAAAATCCCATTAGTTTACCTCCTATGATTAAATTCTTTCCTTAAAAAAATTCTTAAATTTTTTTTGTAAAACATTATTTTCTGAAAATTTTCAGTCTGTCCATGTCTAATGTAGTTGATAGTAAATGAAAGGAATTGGCTCTAGAGAAGTAAATGGAATTTTCTGTTGAGTACCTCCCAGAAGGACAAGAGAAAAGGATGGAACTTTGGCTTTGCTTGTAATGCCTTCCTACGCTTATTCCTTTCTTCTTTACTCTGCTTTTGCTCGACTTCTTCTTTTCTTCCTAAATGAAAAAGTAAAGAAGGAGAATCCCTCAAAAAGGAATTGAGTAGAGAAGAAGAAATACTCCACTCTTAAATCTTCTATATATATATATATATATATATATATACACCTTAACCTACATTCCCCTTATACGAAAATCACATCAACCATGAACCAAACTTTATTCATGTAAACAATCTATTTACAAATAGTTGCAAATAGCAGCACGAGAAAAGGAGAGAAATGGCTCAAGAAATTGTGAGTTCTCTGTTGCTCAAGCTTGCCGATGTTGTATTCAAAGAAGTGATCCTCCTGTACGGTGTGAAGGACAAGATGGAGTCTGTGGAGCGCGAGTTGAGATTGATTCAATCATTCTTAAAAGACGCTGATTCAAAGCGAAAGGGTGATAATCGAGTTCAAACCTGGGTGAAGGATGTGAGGGAAATGTCTTTCTTAATTGAGGATGTAATTGATACATTTTTGTTAAAGGTTGAAAGTTTAAGTCATAAAAAACCAGGTATTTGTAACACCTTAAAAAGACTAGGCAAGAAGCCTATGAAGTTAGTTGCCATGCACGATCTTGATGGTGAGATCAATAAGATTCAGGCTAGGCTCAAGGAAATCCAAGCAGCTAAAGAAAGGTACATATTGTTAATATAAAATTATGTTGATATGAAAGTTTCAATTTTTTTTCCCTAGTTTTTGTCTTTTTTGGAGACTTGGAGTTTCTTCTTTTTATTAATTTCGGCCAAAATTTGAGTTCTAACTACAATAGTCATTTTCCCTAATTTGGTATCAATTTGTCAATCAGATACGATATAAAAATTTTGGAGGACAGTAGTATAGGAATTGCTAGACTACTTGACAGGCCGCCTGTGATTCCTGAAATTGATGAAGTAGATCTTGTTGGCTTTGATACCGAGAAGAATAGCATAATTAAATTGCTTTTTGATAAAAACACTTCTAGACGATCTATTGTTTCTCTTGTTGGAATCGGCGGACTTGGGAAGACCACTCTTGCAGAAAAAGTGTATCAAAGGTATGTTTACATAATGATTTATTATTTCAAGATAAGATACTTTTGCCTCTTGATTTAGTGATGCACTTCAGGAACTTGTATAATCTTCTTGAACTCATTCTAGAAACTGTGATGACAATTACAACGTTTTCACTGAGGATGTGCTCCAGAGTTTTTTGTTGGAGGGAGGGGATGGGAAGAGAAGAGAGAGTAGGAAAAACTTTTATCATGCTCAAATTATTTTATTTTAGAGGAGGATAATTGAGGACACAAGAATATTATTGATATTTTAGTAGTAGAGTCCATTTATTATAGAATAAATATTTGGATATTATTTCTTTCAATATTTTGTCCCCTCCATTATCCTCTAATTTGAAGGGGGACAAAATTTAGAAAAATTCTTTCTTGAAAGAGAAAATCATCTATTTACATCCTCGAAAATTAAATATTAAAGTAAGGTAAATATTTACCTTCCCGTCTCCTCTCCTTCCCTCCTTTACCCCTTACTGGAGCACACCCTAAAGAGTTACTAAAATTTTGAGAACTAGATAACTAGTGGCAGAGCTTGATTGTAATTCTTGAGGCCAAATTTTTTTCCTACAGACTAACACTGTATAAAATTTTTAGGAGAAGTTAACTATATAGAAATACATATATTTAAAAAATTTCTTCACTAAATTATTACTGCTATATACTGTTTTGTCAAAATCTTAGAATGAGTCTCTATTAGTTTTGTCAAAATCTTAGAATGAGTCTCTATTAACCTCTGCCATTATAAATAACACCTCGCTTCCCTTAAGTGTATATAATATTTTCTTACTGGAGTATTTAGTTTTAATAAAATTATGTATCATGTTGTATAATAAAAACTTAAAAGAGTTCAATTTTCGATGGACTGTTATTTCTGTTTTATAGGGTCTAAAGCTAATATGCAGAAATATTTTTTTAGTATTCAAAAAATTAATATTTTTTTTTTAGAAGTTCATATAGTTAAGAAATGTGTCATTTATAAATTTCATGTATTTGAAATATAACCAATTTCATTATACATTAATATCACATAAATGCATCTATGACTATAGCACCCACTACTGCATTGGGACCCACTTCTTTCTTTAAATAAAAGCCTGGCACGTCTCGATTAAAGATTTTGCAATTTTATCATCATTGCTGTGTTTTAAGCAAAATAGTGGGTCATTTATAAATGAGAATATACTTGTATGATGACCCACTACAGTAATCTCATAGAAATGCAAGTATATTACTTAATTTATTATTCGGTCATTATATCTTTTTAAATAAAGTTGTTTTATGATTTTATGATTCTATATGGCAGCTAAAATACAAAAAGCTTGATTTATCTTAATATGTAAAAGAAGTACCCAAAAAAAAAAAAAAATCGAAACCCAAATTTTATTATGCGATTGGACCCAACATATTTGTTTAATGAAAATTATGACACCGCTAGATGGAATGTTGTGTTGTCCAATTTTACGATTTTATCAATGTTGAGAATTATAAGGACTTTTTCCATTCATATACAAATTTAAAAAATGAAGGGAAATGTGATATCACGATAGCACTATAGCACGCCCAATCACGACGGACTGTATATATACTATTTATTTTTCCACTTTTCAATATATATATTTTTTTCTATATACTGTTTTGACTATTTTAGTTCTATTTTGATTCTTTATGCATTATTTACTTTTGGAGTTTGTATTGTATTATTTTAACTTTTAATATATTATTTTATTTTTTATATATTATTTTTATTGTTTATGTATATACTGTTACAAAACAAAATTATATATACTGTTATTTTTATTGCTAATTAGCTATATATACTTTTGTTGGGATTTCGATGTGCTACAGTGTGTCGTCACATATTATGTCCCAAAAATGAAATACCATGAAAAACTAAATTTTGAAACATATTCCAAAGCTAACACATTCGGAATCCTGGTCCATGTAAAAAGTTGAAATACAAATTTATAAAATGGTCCATGCACTCCTAAGCATCTTCAAATTGTATCAAGAAAAATATCCATTTAAAGTATCCATTTTTTTAGTTATTTGTAAATCAAGAATCATATTTTTTAACATACTTTAAATAAAGTATTTTTATTTACTGTATTCCTTTTTTAGACTTAATATATTATTTCAAAACAATAATGATGTGTGTGTATGTGTGTGTGTATATATATATATATATATATATATATATATATATATATATATATATATATATATATATGATTAACAAAAAAGAAATGGACACATTGATACTGCTTTTGATACAATTTGAAGACGACTAAGAGTGCTTGGACCATTTTACATTTTGCATTTGAGTGTTTACATTGACCGGACTTTGGAACTCTGAATGTGCTAGGAATTCCTGCGGATCATTTCTAAATGGTAATATAGTTGTAAAATGACCTATTGTACTAAATTTTATACTAAAAAGTTCATAGAAAATTCAATATTCCTAAGAATAGGGGGGGATTTCATAATTACCCTTCTAAAACTTCAAAATATCATATTTAATCTTGTAAAATTAGAAATATCATATTTACCCTTCCAAAATAGAGAAAATATCAAATTTGCCAAAGAACCAATTTCCGTCCACTTTCACAGTTAGAATTAATAGTTGTGCTATAAAATTACAATTTTACCCTCAAATGAAAAGAAAATGAGATGAACGGGGGCTGTCAACGAGCCGAGCTGAGCCAGGCCCAGCTCGAGCTCGGCTCGAGTCTAGCTCGTCTCGGCTCGGCTCGGCTCGATTACAATGTATGTTTTGAGCTGAATTCGTTAGCTCGAGCTAGCTCGATTAAGAGCACAAACGAGAGAAAGAAATGGCGGCGGAAGGTAGAGGCAGCGGCGGGAGAAGAAGAGACGGCCGGAGGAGAAGAGATAGTGGAAAGATCCACCGTCGGAGCTCCGTCCGGCGTGGAGTCGTGCGGCGTTGAGTCAGGTCGTTCGTTTCCACTCACATGAGAGGTTTCGTGGGGATGGGGAGTGGGGAGAAAGTGAAAGAGATGAGATTTTTTGGGGCTAAGAATTTGGGCCAGATTTTAATTAATTAAATAATTATTGGGCCAGATTTTAATTAGTTAAAGAAGTTATGGGCCAGATTTTACTTCATTTTCTGGGCTAGAGCAGTGGGTTGGGCTAATCGAGCCACGAGCCAAGCTGAACCGAGCCGGGCCAAGCTCGAGCTCGGCTCCTTTAGACTCGAGATCGGCTCGGTTCAGTTTCGAGCTGTTTTGAACGAGCTTTTTTGAGAGCTTTTATCGAGCGAGGTACCGAGCTACGAGTTTTGATAGACGTATACTTTTTGACTTTAAGAGGGAACGAAAGAAAGAACAGAGAAACTTGGGGTTTTGGTGAGGAAAGAAAACGTGTGGGTTGCGGGTGTTTGGTGGGGGGGGGGGGGGTATTTTGGTCTCGTATGTGTCTTAATTTTAAATGTTAATGGCAGTTTAATATTTTGGGCATTTTTGATATTTTGCAAATTTTAAATGGGTAAATATGATGTATTTGAAGTTTGAAAGGGTAAATATGATATTTCTAATTTTATAAGGGTAAATATGATATTTTGAAGTGTTAGAAGGGTAAATATGAAATTCCCCCATAAGAATACATGTGTCATGCATCTAGCTCAAACTGAGCTTTACATATAGTTATAATGACAAAGTTAAAATAGACTATTATTAATACTCCAAATAGTAGGGAATTTTAAATATTCTCCTTGATTTTTTCTTCCATCCTGATTAGAAAAAAGAAATTTAGGAAATGACCTAATTTACAGTTCAAATTTTATCAATTCATCTTTCTATCTGACTCAGGGTCAGTGTTTTATATGCAAAACAAATTAACTAATTGTCTACACATGTTTTGATTTGTTCACAGTGTTAGCAACAAACGATACTTCGAATTTTGTGTATGGCTTACCGTGTCACATGACTTTAAACCCATAAATCTCTTGAAGAAAATCCTAACGAAGGCAGGCGAAACAAACTTCGAAAAAGAGTGCGACGAAGAATCTTATATTACCAAGGTTAATAAATTCTTAGCGGAAAAAAGGTATTTTATTGTGTTGGATGATATTTGGTTAGACAATGTGTGGACTCGAATCAAGGTTGCTTTACCTGATCGTAACAAGGGGAGTCGAATACTAATCACAACTAGATTTTTGGAAATTGCAAAGGCAGCAGATCCGGAGAGTGTTCCATTCGAGCTTCCTTTCTTAAGTGAAGATGAAAGCCTAACACTCCTCTTCAAAAAGGCTTTGCCCGGAGAAACTTTTAATGATGGATATCCTCAGGAGCTGCTTGAGGTGGCGAAGATTTGTACAAAGCAATGTGGTGGTTTGCCTCTCGCATTAATTGTAGTAGGTGGTCTGTTATCGACAAAATCTCGAACTCGTATTGCTTGGGATAAAGTGCTGCGAACCATGGATTGGCAAACTGACGGAAATAAGTGCATAGAGATTCTAGCCAGTAGTTACGAGGATTTGCCGGTCCACTTGAAAACATGTTTCATGTATTTGGCTTCCTTTCCAGACGATTCTCGATACCTAGCTGATCTTATTATTTGTTTATGGGTTGGAGAAGGATTCATACCGCATGATGTACGAGGAACCATGGAGGAAATAGCTGAGAAATATTTAGAAGAACTTGCTCAGAGGTACTTTTCTATATTTGGCTTAAAATATTAATTATTTCATATATATTAGCTCATTTATAATGACTTTTCATTAGTTTCCTGATTCTTTCTTACAATAACATTGTAAACTTAAAAAATTTACATGATTTTAATACAAAAAATGCATTTTTTTCACATTTGCAATATGAAAGCAATATTATGCTCTACCATAAGCATGATCAGTTATATCAATAAAAGACTGATATTTACATGTTCCAACGGCCATGCACCCATTGGCGATGTTGTACAGTAAATCTCATTTATATATTGTTCTTTGTACGTATCGTCTAAAATATTATTATATATTATTTATATAATTTTTTTTAAGGTTTATATGGAAGATATATAAATAAGAACAGTTCATCTAGAGAAGTTTACTTTTATGGGAAATATGATATCACGTGGCACTGTAACACGCCCAATCACGACAGACCGTATATATACTGTTTTTTCACTTTTCAATATATTAATTTTTTTTCTATATACTGTTTTAAATATATTTTTATTCTTTATGCATTTTTTACTTTTGGTATTTGTATATATTGTTTAATATACTATTTTATTTTTTATATATTGATTTCACTTTTTATATATATACTATTACAAAAAATGAATTATATATACTATTATTTTCACTATTATTTAGCTATATATACTATTATCGTGATTTCGGCTTGGGACAATGCGTCGTGACATATCAGGTTCCTATTTTTATTCTCTTTTAATTTTATTTTTTCTTAAATGAAGACTAAATAGAAGACCATATCTATATCTTCTTTATTTTCTCCTCTTCTTGGCCATTAAAATCTATAACAAAACTAGTAACTTAACTTGCCAAGAAAATAGTACCAAAAAGAAAAACATGAATGAATATGCATTAATTTTTCCATAGTCATTGAATTTATGTTACAAATAGAATATTCAATTGTCCATATGTGCAATATCTCAAAGACAATATTGTTAAAATATTAGTCAAAATTCACAAATAAAATTTATGGTATATGTAACAACTTTATGTGCCACTTTTCAGTATCACTTTTTTCTAAAGAAATTATAATATTTATGAATAAATTTGTCTACTCATAAATATGCCATATTGGATAATATTTCTAAATAATCACAGTGGTTAGTTTTTTTTTTTTTTTTTTTTTTTTTTCAATTTTACTATACATCCCTAAATTTATCATATTTATAAACATATCACTGAATTTATTTTTATAAAATAGACTTCATTGATTTATAGAACAAAGCACTGGATGCGTTATATGAATAATACATTAATTTCTTGTTGAAATTACGAAAACTGCATAAAATTCTAGTTACTATGTAAAGCGTTGAGACATTATATCATTTCAATCGTCAATTATAAATTGAAATACTGTTAACTTGAAATAATTTTATCTAACCAAAATTTGAAGAAGTAATTTTCTTCTTTAGTTTGATTTTTACTTTATTATAACACAATTTTGAAGATTCTAGGTGAGTTAATGGTTATTTGGGGCCTCCGCAAACACATGACCAACCCTGGCCCCATGATGTGAATTTTTTAAATTTATAATTAATAGAAAATAAAATTTTCATTACAGTCAATGATTCATAACTCATTTAGTTGAGTGCATATCAGAAAATAAATCAAAATTTTGTAAACAAAATTTATGTTAGTACCAAAATGGAAGTAAGATAAGAGATTTCTTCGCTGAAAAAAAAAAGAATTCATTGTAATATCTCGTTTTTTATTGAATGAGGAAACTATTTTGGAAAAAAAATTATTTACAACAATATATTTTTTCCCTACAATATAGTACAAAATTCTAATTATATCGAAATTTTTTTCTGACATAACATCTTGCTTATGTACATATTTACATAGTTTCTCTTTACGCATTTAATCGGGAGAAAAGTAGGAACCAAACTAGCTCAATATGAAAAAAATAATTTTTAAACAAATTTATATATGGGTGTTTTAGTAAGGAAATAGATAAATACAAATTATGATTATTACTGTTTTTTGGAAAAAGAAAAAAAGAAAAGAAATACAATATAATAATTTAAAATAGTTAATTTTTAATTGCAAAATTCTGTTAGTCATTTATGTAAAGATCCTCAATTTTTGTTAGATTCCCGCCACTTATATCCATGTGAACCTCACAAACAACTCATTGAACGTCAGATTAAATCATACAATCCGAATTAAACACCATTAAAGATGATGTGGTCTATTGAGATTGATCAAGAATATTTGTAAAATAATGACATATAAATAGCCAGAAAGAAATAACAACCATACAAAAGGAGAAAGAAAATAAAAGAAGTATGTGGGAACTAATTCAAATAGTTAATTTTAAAATCTCAATCTTTAACAAATTCTTACTACTTATGTCTATGTGGACAATGCAAATATCTTATGGAACATCAGCTTAAATTCATATGGTATAAATTAAAAATCTTTAAATAATGTGGCATATAGAGATTGCTAAAAAGTAGTTGTAAAATAAAGACAGATAATAAGCACATAAAAATAACAAGTTTGCAAAATCATTAATAAAGCAATGATTCAAATCTATCCAGACCTCATAATCAAATAGCTAAAACAATTGGGGTGATATAGTCTCTTGAAAACGTCCAAAGATAATGAGAATTGATGAGGTTAACTTGGCGAGTGTGTGGAAGTATCGCTCTTTTTAGAGGGTGCCATTTTGAAAGAAATATGACGATTTATTTTGAAATTTGCAAAAACTAGTTGGTAAATAACAATGTTTTAAATACCGTATAGCGAAGCATAACATTTCAATGTTGGCTTAGCGGTTAGCGTAAACCGGGTCGGCCGTTTCACTACTGCAGCGGGTATTGATTTTAACTATTTTTTTTATCATATTTTAATGTATATAAATATGATCTAGTACCCAAAATTAATTTTAATTACAATAAGATTAAACATTCTATATAGGTAACAATATAAAAATGACATCACAATTTTCACAATAAGCGTACTAATAATATAGAAAGAATATAAAAGAAGGAGAGTTGTGTAAGATAATTCGAGAAGGAGTTTACAAGAGGAAAATGGGCTTTATGATTTTTTTTGTTTTTATTTTCATATTAGCCTATATTTTAATTAATATGTGGTCCAAATCTTGATGAAATTAGAATCCAGCCTCAATGATTTTTTTGCCAAAAAATGATATAGCGATCGCTACATGCTACATTAGTCGCTTCGATGCTATGGTCTTGTAGCGACGAAAAACACTACAGAACTTAAAATCAAACCGATGCAACATTTTCAATGTAAAATCCGCTATAGCAACACTACATGGCCACCATTAGGGGTGGCCAAAAAGCTCGTAGCTCGATAGCTCTTTCGAACTAGACTCGAAAAAAAGCTCGAAAAAGCTCGCTCGAAAACAGCTCGAACTGAATTCGAGCCGAGCCGAGCCGAGCTCGAGCTGGACCCAGCTAGACTTGGCTCGGCTCGAGCTCGACCCCTTACATAGCTTTACGCATCATATATTCCTATCATATCTTAAATCTTAATCATAAACTCGAGCTGGCTCGAGCCGAGTCGAGCTGGACTCGAGTTTTACAACAAAATCCCTAACAAAATTATCAAAAAAATAAAACTGCACTAAACTCGAGCTGGCTCGAGTTTTTTTTCGAGCCGAGCTCGAGCCAAGCCTTTGAGCTCGAATCTTATTAAAACTCGAGCCGAGCCGAGCTCGAGCCAAAACTCGAGCCGAGCTCGAGCTGGTGCCAGCTCGGCTCGTTGCCACTCCTAGCCCACCATTAGACTAAACAGTAAACAGACATGACTAAACAGTAAACAGACATACTCCACACGAGCTGCATAAAATTGGTTTTTTTGTTGTGTGTGTGTGTGTGTGTGTGTTGACATTGTTGGACCTATTTGAGTCGTAAGGTCTGGATGTTTTGTGCTGGTTTCTATCTCATTTCGTCTCCATAATTTCCTGCAACTTGCAAACATGAAACAAAAATGTAGGCACGGAGAGATTTGGACTTCTGAAACCCAATATGCATAGAAGTCTGAATATAGAAATGTTGGATATTACGCAAGAAAAATCATATATCAAAATAAATTTATTATTACAAACTTTAATTTACAACAATACACTTACTCTTGTATACTCTCTTCTCACTTGCTTTCTTATATATCCATACAAATACTACTATGTTCTCTTTATACGTATTTGTGTCGGTCGGGGCAATCTATAGTTTGACACATAACTGATTAATTAGTGAATTCAGTTTAGAACAACACAAATATGCATCTCCAGTAACATCTTCTAGCAACCTCTCCATTTCTCTTTCATTTTTTGTAAATTTATTTATTTAATTATTTGGTTGAGGAAAAACATTCAACAGGAAATAGCTGTTAGGACAAGTAGGGTGTTCTGAGCAAATTTCCTCACTCAAGAATTTCTTCGAACACCTTGCATGCAATATTTACTATTAACTCAACCAGTCAAATTAAAACTACAAACACTACCCAAATAATACAATGTGCAAGAGATAAATCAACACATCGCAAAAGAATGCACAATTAAGGAAATCTTCTTAATAAAATCGGTTCGGTTCAATTTAACTGTTCTACTATCACAAGAAAAAGAAAAAGAAAAAAAAAAAAAAAAAAACATTTTGTAGATTTTACAATACATCAAACATCTATGTTACACACTAAAAAAGTCCTCAGAGAATTAAGAAAAAGCTAACTAAAGAAAAACTGAGAAGATGTTCCACCGTACCTGCTGTACCAAAATCGATGATATGTTGTGTTCTGATCTTTCTCTACCTCTCTTCTTCTTTTCTTTTTCCTTGCGCGTTTTAGTTTGGCAAAATGAGAAGATGCCTTACATCCTCACTCACAAGAAAGCTCCCTGGAGCTTGTATTTTTTATATGCACTTTTTGAACAAAAGTCCTCCAATTTTTTATATTTGCAGAACTATAAATTAAAGTCCAACTTAATTTCTCTGGAACACATGAGGGGGTCTCAGCAATAGCTAAATCTGCTAACTGATATCTTCAACAACATGTTACAAAAAAAAAAAAAAATGGAACACTAGCCCTAATAATATGAATAAAATGCATATTCTTCTTTTTAATTTGCATACAAATGTGACCAATAGTGATTCTTTTAGTTTATTTCCTATTGCTTTCTAATTTGTCTGAGCCAAATATTTTTCTTTACAGATGTATGATTCAAATTTTAGAGAGATCAATAATCGATGATTCCATCACACAATTCCGGGTACACGATCTCCTGCTAGAATTAGCTATTCAGGAAGCCAATCAAAAAAGCTTCTTAAAAGTATTCTCGAAGCGAGCCGACTTTGAGAATACTAGTGATGCACGTCGTGCGACATTCCAACCGATGGATTCTAGTTGGGCCAATGCTTCCTTTGAACAAAAAAAACTCATTGAATATACAAAACCGAATGTCCGCACTTTAATTTTCTTTGGAAAGATAATACCATTCGATTCAGAATTTAAGTTGCTCAAAGTTTTGATGGTTGAAAATTATGATTTTAAAGGTAATCAAAGATTGCTTTTGAATTTGAAGAAGAGCCTAAAGGAGTTGCCCCAACTGAGATGCTTGCTATTCAAAAAGTGTAATTTCCTCACTCCTCCTCCTAATCCTTATTTTTATTTGCCCACTAGCCATTTACACAATCTCCAGACATTAGAACTTGAAGGCTGTAGTGGGATTAAAGTGCCTATGTCTTTATTGAGTATCAAGACTCTAAGGCATGTAGGTACGAGAGAAATAGAAATAGGGCAAAATCCGGATGACCTACCAAATTCCCAAACACAAGTACGAGAGTTAGCACCGACTGACCTGCCATATCTCCAAACTCTCGAAAGGCTGATAATACGGAAATCAGCTGGAATAGAGTTGCTAAAAATGCCCAGCCTTCGTAGGTTAATCATTGAAAATGGAAGTCGTGAAACTGATTCTTGGAAATCAGTTCTTACGTTAATTGCTGAGCTTAATTGCCTCATGTACCTTGAAATAATTAACATGATGGATGGCCTTCCATTAGGTATTATTAACATGAGGGTATTCCGGAGTTATGAGCTTTTGCGAACCTTGAAATTACATGGGAAGTGGCTGCTCGACGATGTGACATTAAATGTTGATATGTTTCCGCCGCATCTCATGGAGCTCAAACTTCAGTTATCCGGCATTGACCAAGACCCGATGCCAATACTAGAGAAACTGCAACGCCTTAAGGTACTTGAATTCAACCGTGATCCATATAAAGGAAAGCAAATGATTTGTTCCACTTGCGGGTTTCCTAAACTACAAAAGTTGAAACTTCATGGGTTAGATGAATTAGAGGAATGGAAGATAGAGGAGGGGGCCATGCCCATGCTTAAACACCTCATAATATCTCAATGCGAGGGGTTGAAAATGCTCCCAGATCTGCAACACATGCCTACTCTTAGTGTCTTAGAGCTACTAGACATGCCAGAAGAATTCGAGCTGAGGGTGCAAAATGAAGACCAACACAAAATCAAGCATATCCTATCCATCATCATCAAAAAAGTTTGTTTATAAGCTACCTGCAATTTTATTTGGTATTTGGTCAGTTTGTACTTTCATATATTTTTTGCTATTTCTATGTTTCAAATGTGTGATTTGATTGCTAATTTGTATTTGTTTGCTTGCTTTATTGTAAGCTGAAGTTGTTTTGTGTGCTTTCTTTCATGTATGTGGAAATAAGCTTGTAAAATTAAATGTAAGAACAGTTTGTAATATAATTCCTATTAAACGGATGAAATTATTAATATGTTCTGTCTTTTCCTAAGTTGGTGTTGAATTTTTTTTTTCCTCTTTTGAAAATAATAGCTGAGATAGGTTTCAGAACCCAACACTCAATTTTCCATTAAGGGTGAACAGTACAGCTATGTACAACCAAATGATCTAGATTGAAGGATTAATCTTGCAATATATATAGGTACTAATAATAATTTTTGAGTTTTCAAAATTGACAGGTACCGTCACTTTTTGGTACTGGGCAGAACATGATGGTACTAAAGTGTGGAGTATCTACTATTTTGTACCCTTTCGTTTTTTTGGCTTCTCTTAAATTAATTATAAGCATAGTTAAAAAAGTAAAACATAATGATTCTTCAGAAAGAGTTAACATACCACTTATTTATTTTCGGGGAATGTGATATCACAATGGCACCGTAGTACGCCAGATCATGACAGAACCGTATATATATTGTTTAACCATTTTATATATTGTTTTTATTCTTTGTGTATTTTTTATTTTATTTTTATTTTTATATATTGTTTTTGCCATTTTATATACTGTTTTATCATTTTATGTACAGTTTTCACACACACACACACACACACACACACACACACACACACATATATATATATATATAGAGAGAGAGAGAGAGAGAGAGAGACAGAGAGAGAGAGAGAGAGAGAGAGAGAGAGAGAGAGAGAGAACATAAATTATGTATATTGTTATTAGAAAATAAATTATATATATTGTTATCGGATCCGGCGTGATTTGGCGTGCTACAGTGCCGGCGTGACCTATCAGGTCCCTTTATTTTGGTACCTACCAATTTCTATAAAGCCTCACTAATATTGTATCTATAACATGTCCTAGTGAAACACACATCGTCAGAGTTACAAGTTGTAGGATTAGTTAGTAATTCAAAAGGCAAGGGCCTAACCAGGGACTTGTAACCTATTTATAACTTTTATTCTTTTATTCTTTCATTCTTTTCTTTTTCTCTTTTTTTCTTCTTTATTTGCTTTCTTAATCTTTATTGTAGTTTTGTTCTTTTGTAATATTATATCATCCAGATGAAACAACTACTCTCTTGTTAATTAATTGCATGATATCCAACCTGGTACCATTTTTTTAGAAAAAAATAAACAATATAGTTACCTCTTGAATAAATTTATAATCATGGAGTAACTTGGGATCCATAGCTTTATACCTAAAAATCAGATAAAGAATATAACAAAACCATAAACTAAAAAGATGTTCAAAAATGACAATGAAAGATGTGAAATACGAAAAGAGACCTTGTCTAAAATTGTTGTATGAAGAGACAAGAAAGCGCCTTTGAGAGCGGTGAAATGGTCATGTACTTTTGAAAACCCAATCGCCTCTTCTTGCCTTGGAACGTAACCCATATCCTTATATATATTTAGATCAAAATTATATAATTATATAAATAAGAAATTTACAAATATCAAAATAGAGGATTGATTGAAAGTTAATTTAAAATATTACACCAGAATGTACTGTGTAAAAAAAGGTATCATTATATAATATAAAGGAAATTAAAAAATTAAAATATGATACAATGATGTTAAATCACTTTGTTTTTTGAAGTCGAGGCGTATTTCTCTCAAAAGTCTTACAAATGAGTGGTTTTCTTGACTGGTGTGCCTTGTGGTGAGCCATAGAAAATAACTGAAGATATCTCGAATTAATCACCAGTTGAATTAATCACCCCTTTCTGAAAAATTAAAAAGAAATTGTAATTACTTAAGCCCAATTGAGGCTTGAATATGTAATTAGGCTTCAATTTGGTTCAGCTTTGCAATAATTAACACTTAATGATGAAATGGAAGGAAAAAGAATTTTTTTTTTCTTTTCATATTTTTGTAATGTGTTTGTTGTTTCTTCTTTGGAAGCTTCACCTTAATTTCTCTCTCTGTGCTTTTTCCTCTCTCTAAATGCAAACTCTACACAGTAAAAGATAAAATATCGCAGCTGGTTAAAATTACTGAAATCAAATTAAATAGTAGCAAATTAGAGAAATAAATAAGAAATGAGAGCTTAATTAAGCCTCAATTTCGATCAAATTGGAACAAAAATGAGAAACATCTAATTTTGAATAGGTATTTTTGCATAAAGGCCCCTAATTACTTCATTTTCTCGAGAAGAGAAAAACAGAGAGAGAGAGAGAGAGAGCTTACATGGAGGTGAAACGCCTCATTTGAAGCAAGAGAAAAGCTGATTCATGGAGACCTTATTGCCTTCTCTCTTTTCTCTTCTTTTCTTTTATCTGATTTTCCCTTTCGTGTTTACTTCTGAGCAGTGCGGAAAAACCCCTCCCTCTAAAAAAACGATGGGGCTGTTTGATGTGGAAGATATTGAGTGATATATCGGGACATATTGAGATATAAGATGATGGTTGAGCAAATGAAGGATTTGTGTGAATGACATGTGTTGTTTGATGTGGTAGATTATTAGATAATGGAAAGGATTTTGTTTGATATGAAAGACATGTGTGAATGACATACGTTGCATAACTTACATCCAATTAATAAAAGAATTAATTCAAAGTATAAATAAAATGTAAGGCACAACAACTTAATAGAGTATCAAAAAAATCGAATAAATATTTTCCCCATTTTGGTACTGAGTCTGAACTCTTTATTCACAACAATAAAACAAAATGAAACAAAAATAGCATCCTCTGTTCTTTAGATCGCTTTATAGAAAAATCCTTCCCTTCAACAACTTATCTCCAATTCCTCAATCTCATGTAAAACCTCAAACTAATCCTTGCTTATAAAAATTTTAAACGCCTTATACTTTCTACTCATTTTTTACAAATGAATTCTTATTCCTGTTTAAAATCAAGCACCAACATGTCAATAAAAAAAATCAAACACCAATGCTAAGAAAGAATAAATTAAGCCCTCTATGAATTCAACGAACAATTCATGTAATTTCTTGACTTTTCAAATAAAACTTTTACTGCAGCAGTGAGAAATTAATTTTTTTCTTCAAATAAAGAGGTAATTTTGCCTTCTTTTCTCTCCATTCAGCGAGACAAATCAAAGAGGTTGAAAAGATAAACAGTAAGATGAAAGTGAGTAGCGTGGAGAGAGATGAAACAAGATTGGAGGCCGGCGAGAAGAGCAGGTGCCGGAGCTCGAGCTTGGTGGGAGAGAAGGAACAGGCGCTGGAGATGGAGATGAGGGACGAGTGCGTTGTCCCACTTTTCTTGAGGGACAACAGATAAGGGAAAAGTAGGGGAGACAGGATCTGACGGTCATACTTGGTTGGTTGCTCTTGCTCATATTAAACACAAGAAAATTACATATGTCCGGTACCACACTGTCATTTCTCGCAAGATCTCTCAGATCAAACAGCCCCAGTGTAGATCAACAAACTCGGGAATTTAGTTTCCTGATTTTTATGGAATCTGGAATTGAACTCCTTCTCTCAAAGAGAGATTTTAGAATTGGGAGTTCAGTTCCTTACGTTTAAAATTAAGGAATTCGTTTCCCGGCAAGTAGAAATTTGGTGGCCGAAAAAAGCCCAATTGAATATGGGTTGGACATACATTTAATATTTTTCAGCATTTTCATATTTTTGCTAGTACTAGACTGCATATACAGAGCCCAAATCCAAAAATCATTCCTTTTCTTTTTGTCATTTTTTTCAATTTCTATCAATAATTTAGGAAGACATTTTTAACTTTCTCCGTAAAAAAAATGTTATTCAAAAATCTAGAATGCATGGGTACTGCACAAATATATCTCTATAAAATTGGGACCCAATAAAGCATAGAATGTTTTTTGGAGTATTAGTCAGTCTATAGAGAAAAGAACAGAATAATAAAAGGAAAATTGAAGGAAATGCTTACCTAGTCAGATAGTCTTGGTATGTCCTTTCTCTCTTATAATTTTTTTTCTTATTTTCAAAAGTAACTTGTTTAGTATGTATAAATTTTCGTACTTATTTGTTTTTTGAAGGCTATTTTATTAATATATTATAAGTGAAATAGTGAATCTCAGTAGGCATGATCACCTATGACCCAAAATTTGAGAAAACAAAATACATATTTTTGTTAGTTATTATATTATATGTTTGTTTGTTATATAACAATAAAAAATTCAGTACATAAATACGTCCCAAATAGATCCATGCGCATGAATTCTTCTTCAAAAAAAATAAAAAATAAATAAAGGATCCGCATGAAATCAAAATTTATTTGAACTTCTAGATTTCTTTCTGAAAATCTCAGTTGTTGAAAAAAACACCTCACAAAGAAAACTTTCAATCTTTCACAATCAGTTACAGCATTTGTTTATCTCACCCTCATTGTCTCTATCAAACATAATTTGTTGAATTGATTGAATCTTAGAAGGAAAAGGAGAGAAAATAAAGAGAAGGAATTTTATGCCCCTTTAGGCTTCAATTTCTGGATAAATTGTTACACCCTTGGTATACTAATTTAATATACATATTATTCATGCTTAATTATCAACTTAGAATATTCAAGTTAAAATATAGTAATAATTATTAGATCGTTGTAGTAGTTAATATATAATATACTTTTATCTTTTGACCACAAAATCTCAATTAAAAAAAGTTTTATTTTTTATATCTTACAGCCAATATTCATGGTATATAATATAACTAATCTCTTCACTAGAATTGTGGATTTATGGGGAGATATAAATAAATATGTAAATTAAGCTTCTAGATCTTGTCCCAATCAAACTCCTTTGTCAAATGCACTCAAGACCTACAAAGTCTTTAGAACGCGTAAGACATCAATCTCTCTCCCCCTCTCTCTCTGAACTTACAAGTTAAACTATAAATACAACCCAGACCAACACACTAAAAAGTTAAAAACACATAACAAATAAAACTCACATCTCAAAACCCATATTCCAATGGCCAAATCTCTACTCGCTCTTGCACATCATGGTACTCGTAAATCCTCTAATAACAAAAATGACACCCTTGCGTCGGCTCATACCGAAACAGGGGCATCAGATGTTTGCAGGAAGCCAGCAGAGGAACTGCTCAGGCTCCTCAGCGATCTGCCTGAGGAGTCAGACTCTGTACGAGAACTCTCCTTTTCATTCCTCATCAACAACGAATCTTCTAAGATGGTATGTTGGAATCAATAACAAATCACAATACATTGTATTTATTACGAATTATTAGTAACACGTTATAGTTCCATGACGTTCTTGGTTTAATTGCAAATTTTCAAATACGAATGTCAAAACAAAATTACTTATTTACATCTTAAATCACTTTGGTGCAACTTTACAGCATGACGAGAATAATGACACGAAGAATGAAGATAAGAACAAGACGGAAGAATCACAGAAAGTGACAATTGAAACAAAAGAAAAAACGAGAAAAAGGAGAAACAGCAGAAGCAGTTGCGGTGGCAGCACAGACAGTGTTCTTTTGAATTTGTTCGTGCCGACTTCTGTTAAGAGAAACCAGAGCATGAGAAGAGATAATCACAAACCAACTTGTTTCACTCTTACAGAATTGAAAAATAGGTAATCATGAGATCATATACATATAAATGAAATTTGTTATGAAAAACAAACATTACCATTGTGAAGACAAGTCTTTCAAGTTCACGAAATAAAAAATATGACAATAGTTATATTGTAATGTAGTAATCTTGTGAGTTTTTTCATCTTGTAGGGATACGAATCTTGCGCGAGGCTTTGGCTGCTGGTCAGCTCTACTCGTAGGGAGGCAACATTGCGCAATCCATGCAAATGTTGTCTAGAATTAGCATACAAATTTATCCTAATATTACTAATGTATTCATATATGCATCCCTTGTGTATATCAGTCACCATGGTTTGATTATTTAGTAGATTGGTTTGAATTTATTTCTTGTTTTCTGGAGGATTTTTTTGCGAGTTTGTCATGCAAAGTTAGCAATCTACCCCTCCAAATTTTGTCGTATGTTAGGTTTTTTTTTTTTATTTTTATGATTTGTATTAGTGTTAATTTTTCTTTGTGTATATAAACTTCTCTGTCCTTGAATAAATTCCCTTTCATATGACACAATAAAGTTCTTGCCTTACCACAACATAAAGAAGGAAAAAAATCATAACAAAACTTGCCGCGATTTTCACAATTAATTGTTCACTCTTTTGCTCTATATGCAGATATTTATTAATTACAATATATTCAGCCATACAAAGAATTAAACAAATGAAAACCTCTAAAACAAAAATAGATAAATTTACATAATTTCGGAACAAGTTGGAAATTCAAGTCCTTAAGCGCCGTAATATTCTCCAAATCTTCAGAGGAATACAAAGGCAAAAACCACAACAATTTTTTCGTACCAAAAACCTGAAAATATACACATATTTAAAAAGTATATTAATAAAATAAAATTCAACAAAATTAAAGAAGTGTACATAAAAATTTCATCTTTCCCGCGTTATATTTCCAAGAAACCCCTCTCTTCTTCTCATAAACCTGAAATACACTCCATTTTAAATTATTACCTCTATAGAAGTGGTGTTAATACAAGAGAAATATGCATGAGTGAGAAACAGAGCAAACTTAGTGCAAATGCTATACTAAGAACTACTAAAAGCAAAATATAATAAAATAAAATAAAAAATCAATTTTCAAAATTCAACAAAGAAATAATCATTATTCAAATAGTATATAAAATCACATACTGAAAGCAACAAAAGTGACAAGAAGATTTCCAGTTAATTCATTTCACCTTTTATTTCGATAGAAAAATGAAATAAAATGGGGCAATAATGCAAATATGCAAAGAGTCGTCTCTAGAAATGTATACACCTACAGTTCCATAAAAATAACTAAGATTTTTTTTTGCCTTGAGTGTCTTTTTTAAATAAGTAAAATAATGAGGGAGGCTGAAATTATAAAGTTACCACAAAAAGGAGAGCATATTTGTAATTTTGAGCTCCAATGCAATTAACTAACACTACGTCAAAAATCGCTCGGTGACACGGTTTTGAAACCATGATAGAACCGTGACATCTCCATCCATGATAAGCGTTTATGCTCGCAGTTTCGAAACTGCTGGTAAGTCTACCACGGGTCTTTATACATGATCAAAACCATGTTTAACATGGGTTTAACCGCAAGTACTTTAACACAGTTGGAACCATGATTATACAAAATTCAATATCTCATTCCTTAAC
Source organism: Juncus inflexus (assembly GCA_024447665.1). Classification (NCBI taxonomy): domain Eukaryota; kingdom Viridiplantae; phylum Streptophyta; class Magnoliopsida; order Poales; family Juncaceae; genus Juncus; species Juncus inflexus. The sequence goes on along the minus strand of JAJHPC010000013.1, from coordinate 11,519,114 downwards.
ACGGTTTTAAAAACCATGGTTACACATTTCATATTTACAATTTTATATATTAATGATTAGATTATCTGCTCAATCGTATAAACATTTCAATCCAAGGACAATTATAAAATTATATTTGAAACAAAAATATTATATTAAATCAAAATATTCCATATAATTAAAATATACATTCCTCCAAAATATGAAATATACCACAAGAAAAGAGTATCCTAACATTTCATTACAAAGATAACATAAGAATAAGCTCCAAATTTAAGCAAAACCTTTATCACCTTTCAGTTCTTGTTGCCACCATCCACAGTGCACTATTCCAACAAAAAACTATGTTGAAAGTTTATAAGCAGGGGTGTGACATATCCTAGAACTGAATGGAACAAAACACATAGAATTAAGAGCACACATATTGAGGCAGTTCCAAGCCCTAAAACCAATATTTAAAAAAAATCAGTACTTAAAATTACAGTAATCATCCAAGAAATCTGAAAAAGAAAAGTTACCTGATTGATCCGATTTGTTTGTGCAATCTTCTGAATTTAGATTAATTTGATGGATTAAGTTTTTCGATATCTGCAACAAGTACTGCACACATTTCGAACCAAAATTAAGCTCGAATTGATTTGAAAATTCAAGTTAGATTTACTACTAATTGAGGAATAAAATCATGAATTAAGATAATTTTTGCAAATTACTTTCAGTTGAGCTCCAATTTTAACATTACCAGCCTTCACTCATTACTAATTTTTCTCTAATCAATTACAAAAGAGATGAAGAATGAACAACATAAAACAAAATTCGAGTTTCAATTCAAACATTCACACCTGATAATGGAGCCTTTATAAACAACACCGATAAACACTGATCTAGCATAAAGTATGCATAATTACTAAAATTTGAATAAATTCTTGCAAAATTCATCTAGCGTGTCCGAAATTTGCAACTAGACCTCTAGAAAAAAAATATACATACTCATGCTTTTTGTCCTAGCCAGTTGTCGCAACTCATCGGCTTTTTTTCTTTTTTTGAGAAATAACGCGTAGGCTTCTTGTCTGCAAAAGAAAAGGATGTTATAAATTTAGAAATAAATTTACATCAAAATTGAAGATAAAACTAAACGAAATTAATATTACTTACAAGGGTCTATAGGTAATTTTGTAAAAGATAGCTTGTCCAAGCTCCAGCAAGAAATATTAGACAATTAGCCAAAATAACATGCCGCATTTTAAAACACAATCGAGGTTAAATAAGAATTAGTTGGTTAATTAAGCCCTAATTTAGCCCAATTGATCCTCATCAGTGCATTAAGAGCCAATGTAAACCAATTTTGATAAGAAAAAAGTATATCATAAAAGTATACAAAAATTGATAAGAAAGAAAAACAGATCAAGAATGGCATATTGTATATACTGGCAATTAAGGGGAATTTCAGTGACTTGATCTAAGAACTTATTAGAAGAAATTGAAGTGAGAAGAAAGACAAACCTGGTCGACTTTGGTTCTAGAATTTAGAGCAGATGCAGACTGAAATTTGAGGCTACTTTCACTCAATAGAGTATGATTTAGTTCGATTCGAGACTGTTTTCACTCAATCGAGGCAGATTCCGGCACGATCTCACGCCCGATCTGTAAAATCAGCTGAAGAAACTCTGATTTTAGTGATTCTTCTGTCGGATTGACATTTAGGTGTCATATTCTCACTGATTTTAGTGAGAATATGACACCTAAAGGATCTGTAAATTCACAAAGAATCGATTCATAAAATCAACAAACCTTTAGGTTTCTTGCTGATTTACAGGTAATAGGCCGCGGCCGCGGCCGCGGCGGCGATCAAGGAAAAAGGAGATGCGGGAGAAGAGAAGGGGTGGAAACTGGAAACTGATCGGAAGAAAGAAGGCGGGGCTCAGTGAAAGGGAAAAATGAGGATTTGCGTATTTATACCCAGCTTGTTTTCAATACCTGGCTCAAATAAACCGTGAGAATGTCCAACCGGTTCTTTGATTAAACCATGATAAAAAGTTATATTTAACCGGTTTCTTAATTAAACCATGATAAAAGTATTATATTTAACCGGTTTCTTAATTAAACCGTGATATTGTATTCACGCTACTGTAACCGTGTAAATGATCACCCAAAAAACCTAATGTTGACATGGTTTAACTTTTGAGTATATAAAACCGCTTGCACAAGCGTCTTTTGTTGTAGTGTAACCATACACAGTGATGATCCATTTTAAGCACACACTTATCACCTTTATAAATAAAAAAAATTTACATGTGTTTAAGTAAATTTTAGTAATGATAATTATTGTAAAGGGCAATTTCATATGTACAATTTGAAAAAATAAAAAAAATATAAAATTCATCCTTCCAGAACTCAAAATTGAAAATACATCAATTTTAGTTTCTACCTTTCACAAATGCAAACATCAAAAAAGTTTCATTAGAAGACTCAAAATCTAATAAATTTGCCCTTGAAAAAAACCAAATTGGTATAATTTCACTTCTAAAGGGCCAAATTCAATAATTTAATGTTGACCCTACTTACATACAGAGCAGTGATGGCATCTCGGAGGCTTCCAGTGCTGACACCTGGCGCATTATCTGCTATCTGAAGCTGGGTCATGTCAGTTTCCTCTTCAGTTCCATACCGGCATCTGCGAAAACCACTTTTAGGTAGCACCATGTTAGCATCACAAGCTGCATGAGAAATATTTATTGACTAATTCTTGAATTATCCATCAATTTCGCCAAATTACCTCTTAATCGATACCTCTACAGCACCATCTTTTCAATGCAGCTGAATTTCTAACATCCGTTTTGAGGAGGAGGAGCTTTAGAGGGTACGTGAAAAATGTATCTTTACTTGTTTACCAACAGATGGAACAAGAATGGTGATGAAGAGGGCCAGACCGAACACGTGGCCGTCTCTGAAGATCATCGGGACGACGAACTCTTAGCCCCGTACAGAGATTGATCGGATTCTGGAAGATGTCAGCCATCACCGCCGCGCAGGAGATGTGAGAGAGAGAGAGAGAAGGGGCGGAGGGGGGAGACTGGAGGAACGACGGTGGTAGAAATCCTATGGCAAACTTATTATGTTTGATGGTTTTATTAATTTGCTGAAAATTGATAGTCCAATAGATAGTTATGGATCAAAAGCCCAAAAGGAATAAATTTTGAAAAAACAGTACAAGTTTATTATTAAGCCATTGTAATTATTATTTTTTGTATAAAGGGCCGAAAGCCTAATAAACTGGGAATTCAATTCCCGATCCGACATAAAACTTGTCAGTATTTCCCGAGAAGAAGGTAAAAGAAAGAAAAAAGACAAATGATATTATTATATCCACTCTTGGTGGTTCTACTAAAGATTCAATTATTAATGCAACTGAACTGCTTCATGTTCTTTAAAAAGAATTAAAGTTTTGGTGATCCATACGAGAACAAATAACTAATTTGTTGAAATCTCATTTATAACCCTATTTTTTGAAAATTAATTATCACACAAGAAAGGAATGGATTTTAGATTTTATAACTTCAAATTACTCATTGACCGGATGGATTTTAATGACAGCTTCATGTGTGTTTGCACAGAGATCACTATTCCTTATTGAGTTTGTGGGGCTCTTCTGGTTTTTGATGTGCCTAGGCGAATGGAATCCATCTTGTTTTTTTATTTATTTTTTATTGGGTTATCTCAATAAATTATGAACTCAAGTAAAATAAAATAATTCTGCCTTAGGTATGCTTTGGCATCAACAACTTTTTCATACGTAAAGCATCATTCCACCGAACCATTTTTCCTTAAATCAATAAAGAGATCATCTAATGTAGTTTAGAGTAAAAATATAAAGAAATGGCTTAAGAAAAGTAAAGTTGAAAGAGGAAACAGAATTTTCTATTGCATACCTCTCAGAAGCAACACATTTGAAGGACGAGAAAATGATTCGAACTTGTGCTTTGCTTGTAATGCCTTCATACACTTCTTCCTTTCTTCTTTATTCAGGTTTTGCTCGTCTTTTTCTTTTCTTCCTAAATGAAAAAATAAAGAAAAAGAATCCCACCAAAAAGGAAACCTTGATTAGAGAAGAAGAAATACTCCACTCGTAAATCTTCTATATATACCAAACCACATCAACCATGAGTCAAGCTTTTTACATATAAACAATTTTAGTTACAAAAGGTTGCGTATAACGAGACGAGAAAAGCAGAGAGATGGCTCAGGAAATTGTGAGTTCTCTGTTGCTCAAACTCGCCGACGTTGTATTTAAAGAAGCGATGACCCTGTATGGAGTGAAGGTCAAGGTGGAGTCTGTGGAGCGCGAGTTGAGATGGATTCAGTCATTCTTAAAACACGCCGATTCAAAGTCTAAAGGTGATAGTCGAGTTCAAATCTGGGTGAAGGATGTGAGGGAAGTGTCTTTCTTAATAGAGGATGTAATTGATACATTCTTATTAGAGGTTGGAAGTCTAAGTCTAAAAAAACCGGGTATTTGTAACACCTTAAAGAGAGTATGCAAGAAGCCCATGAAGTTAGTCGCCATGCACAACCTTGATAGTGCTATCAATAACATTCATGCTAGGCTGAAAGAGATCCAAGAAAATAAAGAGAGGTATAGATTTTTAAGTATTTATTTTATTATATTTAGTTATTACTAAATGTGACTTTAAGACTCTTTATTTCAGAATTATATTGGAATCTTATTTTAAAATTTATGGTCATTATATAAAGCAGAAATTCTCAAAGTCAATCTAAAAGTCCTCCAATACTTATTAAGATGTATCATCTTAAATAATTCCTAAAATAATCCAATTCAAGTTATACCAATGATTTTTAACCAAGACGACTAGATTCTCAACAAACCCTAAACCTGTAGAAGTGACCGGCGAAATCAACCAACTAGCTTTATTAATTAAAAAAAAATGTATCTAGAACAACAAAAGGTTAACAGTTGTTAGGAGCCACAATTACTGAGTTTGCATGGTGATGATGTTTTTCATATATAATATTAAAAGCAAAAAATAATCAGTTCAACTTGATCCAGCTCATAAAATGTATAAAATTCTTATCCTTCCAAAACTCTATAAACTTTTATCTCCATAAACTAACAATCCATTAAATTTATACAAGTCCATTACAACTTTTGTGTGAATAGGTATGGAATAGAAAATATGTCGGAAGGCCCCTCAACGGTTGCAAATGTCAGGCAGCGAATTTATTCCGAGACAGATAATATAGATATTATCGGGGTTGATGCTGAGAAGAACAGTATTATCAAGTTGCTTCTTGATGAACAGACTCCCAGACGATCTGTGGTGTCCATCGTTGGAATCGGTGGTCTTGGAAAGACGACTTTAGCCGAAAAAGTATATCAAAGGTTTGTATCATTTAATTTTGGACTTTGGTAAATCATAAGTACTGGACAACCTCTGTAGATGGGGATTTCTTTTTTCTTTTTTTTTGTTGAGTATAAACCTTAACTACTTTATTCATTTATGAATTCAATAAGACAGAGACTAGTAATTTTAGATATAATGAATTTTTTTGGTGAATTCTTGATATTTACTTTATTTAGAGTGATTGATCATTTTCATGGAGTAGAATCTATTTCTTTATATAAGCTCTGATATGTTTTATGTACTAATAATATCGAGTTATAGAATAAATATTAGTGATGTGCGTTAAATATCCATTTTAATTATCTAATAAGGATGCAGGTTTGTGTCCAATTGTATTCGTGATTTTCAAATTGTATCCATATCCGTTTAATATCCGAGCTATGTATACAGATCTGGGTTCATCTGAATCCAGGGAAAATTTTATGGATATGAATATGATATCTTAACAGTATGCACGAGTAGACATATTGCATGACGTCCAAGGGCAATTGTCATAAAGAATATATATTTACAACTTGCCTAATTTAATATTTTCCATAATCCAATATATGTGGGTAACATCTTTAATTTATTTGCAGTGAAAAGATGAAGAGGCACTTTGAGGTTAGAATATGGTTAAACATATCACAAGAGTTCAACACAACGGATATCTTGAAGAAAATGATAGAGAAGCTCTCGATCAAGCTAGAAGAGCACCAAAAGGAGGAAGAACATTTCATTCCTAAGATTAAGGAGGTTCTAGAAGGAAAAAGATATTTAGTCGTCTTGGACGATATTTGGATGGGTAGTGATCTGTGTAATGAAATGATGAAGATGAACGTGTTACCTGATGTCAACAATGGCAATGGCAGTCGTGTGCTGATCACGACCAGGTTTTTTGAAGTTGCTAAGAAAGCAGACCCGAAAAGTGACCCATACCAACTTCGTTTTTTAAATGAGGATGAAAGCATGGACCTCCTCTTTAAAAAGGCTTATGTTGACAAATTAGCCAACGGAAGCTATCCTCATGATCTACTTGAACCAGCAAATATCATCTCAAGGAAATGCGGTGGTTTGCCTCTCGCATTGGTTGTAGTGGGTGGTCTCTTATCAACAAAACCTCAAACTGGCAATGCTTGGAATAAGGAGATAGCAACCCTTCAGTGGCAGACTGGTGAAAATGTGTGCATGAAGATTCTAGCCACCAGCTACGAGGATTTGCCGACTAATCTCAAATCATGCTTCGTTTACCTTGCTTCATTTCCTGAGGATTGGGTATACGACGCTAAGTTGATTATTCAGCTATGGGTTGCAGAAGGATTTATACCATGCGATGAACCGGGTACAATGGAGGAAATAGCCGAAAAGTATCTAGAAGAACTCGCTCAAAGGTACCAATTCTATCTTTGACTCATTTATTTATTTATATTGTTACTGTAATTGCCATTCTTTTGGGTTTTAACATATAGGACATAACATAATTTATATACTAGAGACACTTTATTATTTCATCACATCGAAATATTCGTGATGCGCATTCTGAGAAATGCTAAATTCCCCGTTGTAGTAAAAACATCTATAAATATATTTATATAATTTTATTATATATCTTTGACATTTTTGTAATTCTATTTAAAACAAATTATTATTTTTAAGAAAATTCTTCAACGCGCCAATTCATTTTTTAACAATTTATTTACTTTGATCCAACGTAATTACTCTTGATAACTTGTCAAACCATACAATAGCCCATCCTATTTAGTCACGTGACAAATAAGAGATGGTTCCGAGGCAAAATTGCAGAGGAACTAGTTTTCCAAATAATCAAACTTCTTTTAATTTTACTATACATATCTAAATTTAGAATATTTATAGATATTTTAATATAATAGACTTCATTGATTTATAGAACAAAGCACATGATGCGTTATATAAACTAATAAATTTATTTCTTCCTGAATTGCAAAACTGCACAAAGATGTATTTTTAAGCGTGGAAACATTACATAATTTCTATGGTCAATTATAACTTGAAATATAGTTAACTCGAAATAATTTTATTTAACCAAAATTTGGAAAATTAATTTCTTTCTTCTTTCTTCTTTTGATTTTATTATAACACAGTTTGTTAAATTATTTTTTTTCTTAAATTTGAAGACTCGGTGAATTATTTATCACTTGGGGTCTCTGTAAACACAGGACCACCCTGGCTATGATGTGGATTTTTTAAATTTACTATTAATAGAAAATAAAACTATTTCATTGCAGTCAATGACTTATAACTGAGTAAGTTGAGTCCATATCATAAAATCAAAAGTTTATTAATTAAATTTCCGTTAGCATCAAAACGGAACTAAGGCAAGAGATTTCTTCGTTGAATAAAAAACATTCATTGCAATATCTCATTTTGTATTGAATGAGGAAATCATTTTGACAAAAAATATATTTATTACAATTATTATTTTCTTACGATATACTACAAAAGTCTAATTATGTAGAAAATTGTTTTATTTCACACCATACTCTTCATATATATATTTTATATAATTTCTCTTTTCAAATTTAACTGGGACAAAAATTTAAGCTAGAACAGGATAATATGAAACTCAATATGAAAATAAAATTCAAAAGAATTTATATATGTATATTTTAGTAGGAAAAATAGCTAAATATTAATATTGATTACTAATACTAATCTTTTGGGGAAAAAAAAAAGAGGAAAAAAAAAATACAACCGAACTAAATTCAAATAGTTAAAATTTAATTGCAAATTTCTTGTAGCCACTTATGTAGAAAATATTCAATCTTTAATAGATTTCCACCACTTATGTCAATGTGGACAACGAAAAAATAACTCATCAAACATTGGATTAAAATCATACGATCTGAATAAAAAATCATTAAGATGATATGGCCTACTGAGATTGACAAAAAAAATAGTCGTAAAATAACAACCTTACAAAAGTAGAATAAAAATAAAAGAAGTATCAGGGACTAAATTAAAATATTTAATTTTAAAATCTCAATATGTAATAAATTCTTACTATGTTTGTCCATGTGGACAATACAAATATCTTATTGAACGCCGACTTAAAATCATATAGTATGAATTACAAATATTTGAATAGTGATGCCTATTGAGATTGTTTAAAAGTAGTTGTAAATAATGACAGATAAACAACTATACACAAATAATAATCTTATAAAATTAGTAGTTATGCAATGATTCAAATCTATCTATCCATACATTATAATTAAATAACTAAAATAATTGGAGTGATATGATTTCTTGATAATGTTCAAAGATAGATAAAAATATATGAATGAGGTTAATTTTACGTGAGTGTATAGAAGTATCACATGCTTTATTTTGAAAGAAATTCAACGATTTATTTTGAAAATTGCCAAAATTAACTGGTTAATGGCTACTCACGCCACAAACTATATATGGAATTATAAATGTTGGTACTGTATAGATTTGGGACTTTTGGCACCCATTATGCGTAGAAGTATGAATAGGGAAATGTTGGATTTTAACCAAGAAATATTATATCAAAATAATTTTAGTATTATAAACTTTAATTTACAGCAGTACACTTTCAAAATTGCTATTGTATACTCCCCTCACGTGTTGTCTTATATATCCATACAAATACTCTTAAGTTCTATTTATACATAATTATCTCGGGTGGAACAATCCACACTCTCAAAAATATATTCGACAAAGTATAATTTAATCCACGCTCTCAAAAACATATTCAACAAAGTATAATTTGAAGACTCTAGAGATTTTCTGCACTAAACATCACACTCTTCCTTATTCTCCTTTTTCTGCACTAAATCAACCAACCAGCTCACATATAATGAGTCCAAACATCCAAATCACTCAAATTCACCAATCCATATTCTAATTCAAGAATTTAATATATGATTAAAGAGATCACATCAATTGCCTAATGAACTAAAAAAATATTTTTCTCTTTTTATTTATCTAAGCAACACATCTAGTCCAGATTTTTCCAAATCTGAATCTAATAGACGACAGACCAATTCTAATTTTAAAATTAAGGAAATGGAATTAATGATTGTCATTGTCTAATATTATTCTCAAAAAATGAATTACTGTCAATTTAGTGATGTTGTTCAGTGCTAGTAGTAGATCTAATAATTTAAACTGCAGCCACACAAAAAAACATTGAATGAGAAAAACAGTAAAAACATGTAGCTAAAAAAAGATCAAATCATATCTCAAGAGAAGCATTTAAGATTCTAGGATATTTGTCAATTCTAGGGTTCTAAGATTCTTAAGCCGGGAGTTTCAGCGAAATGCCAAGATTCTAGGATATTTGTCAGTAGTTCGAGCTCTTACAGGGATCCAAACCAAAAAGAATTTAGGCTTAATTACGGTAACTAGTTTTTCTAAACAGTGTGCCAAACAGGCCCTTAGTGAAGTCAGTTTAGATAGAACAACTCAAATATGCATGGTCTCTTGAACTATCTCCTCCATTAAACATCTTCTAGCAACTTTTCCATGTCTCTTTCTTTTTTTTAAATTTATTTATTTAATTATTTTGTTGAGGAAAATGAATTCAAATATTCAACATGAAATACCTGTTAGGACAAGAAGGGTGTGGTGTACTGAACAAATTTAAATTTTCTCACTCGAGAATTCGTCGAACACCTTGCATGCAATATTTACTGTTAACTCAACCTGTCAAATTAAATCACAAACATTATCCAAATAATACAATATGCAACAGATAATTCAAGACATCATACATTGTAAGAGGATACAATTAAGAAAACTTCTCAATAAAACCTTCTTTTAAATTTTTCAATACAACAAATGATCAAACATTTGTTACACACTAAAAAGGTTCCCATCAACGCTCAAGAGTTGAGAAGGTTGATATATATATATATAACGATGATGTGGAATCACTAAACCGCTTTATATACACCAAACCGATGATGTGGAATCACTACTGCTTTATACAACCGAAGATATATTTTGTCTGATCTTTCTTTCGCCTCTTCTCTTTTCATCTTTTCTTTTTCCTTGCCTGTTTCAATTTGGCAAATGAGAAGATGCCCTAAATCCTCATTCACAAAATTGCTCCTTGGAGCTTGTGCTTTTATATGCACTTTTTGCACAAAAGTTTACCAATTTTTTTATATTTTCAAAACTACAAATTAAAGTCCAAAGTCAAGTTTAATTTCTTTCCCCAACACATTGAGACCCAACAATAGCTAAATCTGTTCTAACTGGTATCTTCACCAAAATGTAACAAAAAAGAAAACTGACACTGCATCTAATATTTTGAATATTTTTTCTTTTAAATTTGCATACAAATGTGACCTATAGTGATTCTTTTATTTGGATTGATATGTAATATGTCTGAGTCAACTACTTTTCTTTACAGGTGTATGATTCAAAATTTAAAGAGATCAATAATCGATGATTCCATCACACAATTCCGGGTACACGATCTCCTGCATGATTTAGCTATTCAGGAAACCAAGCAAAAAAGCTTCTTGAAAGTATTCTCGACGCGAGCTGACTTCGAGAATAATATCGATGCACGTCGTGCGACATTCCAATTGGAGGATTCTAGTTGGAGAAAAGCTTCCTTTGAACAGAACAAACTGATTGAATACACAAAACCGAATATCCGCACCTTAATTTTCTTTGGAGAGATGATACCATTTGGTTCTCAATTTAAGTTGCTCAGAGTTTTGATGGTTGAAAACTTTCGTTTCTATGATGAACAACGATCGAGTTTGAAGAAGGGCCTATAGGGGCTGCTCCACCTGAGATGCTTGGTGCTAAGAAATTGTTATTTCGGTGATTCTTACTTTTATTTGCCCACTGATCATTTACACAATCTCCAAACATTAGATCTTCAAGGCTCTGATAGGATTAGAGTGTCTATGTCTTATTGGGCATCAAGACTCTAAGGCATGTAGGTCCGACAGTTATAGAAATAGGGCAAGATCCGGATGAATTGTCATATCTCCAAAGCCTCATCGGACGAGGGTTAGCACCGACTGACCTGCCAAATCTCCAAACTCTCGAAACACTGATAATATGGAACTCAGCTGGATTAGAGTTGCTGAATATGCCCTGCCTCGTTAGGTTAAGCCTTTACAATGCTACTGATTCTTGGGAATCAATTGTTACTTTACTTGCCAAGCTTGGTTGCCTCGTGTCCCTTAAGATAAGTGGCCGGAGCGACCTCCCATTAGGTATTATAGACACAAGGTCATTCCCGAGTTAAAACCTTTTGCGAACCTTGAGTTTATACGGGAAGTGGCGGCTCGAGGGTGTGACATTAAATGTTGATATGTTTCCACCGCATCTCACGGAGCTCACACTTTATGAGTCTCTCATTGATCAAGACCCGATGCCAATACTAGAGAAACTGCAATGCCTTAAGGTACTTGGATTATGCTTCCATGCATACACAGGAAAGCAAATGATTTGTTCCAGAGGCGGGTTTCCTCAGCTACAAGAGTTGACACTTGATTGGTTAGTTGAATTAGAGGAATGGAAGATAGAGGAGGGGGCCATGCCCATGCTTAACCAACTCATAATTATGTGGTGCGGAATGTTGAAAATGGTCCCAGATCTGCAACACGTGCCGACTCTTAATGGCTTAGGGATAAAATTCATGCCAGAAGAATTCAAGAGGAGGGTGAAAAATGAAGACCAACACAAAATCGAGCATATCCCAGCCATCATCATCGATTAATTATATTGAGAAGCTACCTGAAATTTTATTTGGCATTTGGTCAGTTTGTATTTTTCGATATTTTTTGCTATTTCTATGTTTCAAGCGTGTGATTTTTTTTTATCAGAATTTGTGTGCTTGCTTTATTGTATGCTGAAGTTGTTTTGTCTGATTCCTTTCATGAATGTTGAAATAAGCTTGTTAAATGTAAGAACAATTTAAAACAAATTATTCTGAGATTTGTATCATTTTTTTATTTTGTTGAACTTATAACAATCTTGGCATAATTCTTATTAGACAGATAAAATTAGTGTGATGTTCTAGCTTTCCCTTTTAATTAAAAAAATGGTGAAAGTGAAACAATATGCTTCTACTTTTTATTGGATTTTTTTCTTTTTTGGAAATATAATTGAGATTTCTTCAAATGTAGTTTTGAGTTTGTTGTTTATAAAAAATTTTATGTTCCCCGGGATAATTGTTGCACCATTTATATACTGACCAAATATAATTATTATTCATACTTAAATAACAATTTAAAATATTAAATTTTATTATAGTAATAATATATCTTATATTAATTAATATAGGATATATGTTTATTATTTATTTATTCAATCTTATAGCCAGTACATGTAACTAATCTCTTCATTAAAAGTGTGGATTATAATGTGTTTCCCCCAAAAATGTGGAAATAGAAATAAATATATAATTAAGCTTCTAGATCATGTCCTAATCAAACTCCTTTGTCAAATACACTCAAAACCAACAAAGTCCATATAACGCGTAACACCTCAACTTACTAATTAAACTATAAATACATCCCAAAATAACACACTAAAAACATACACAACATATCAAACTCACACCTCAAAACCCTACAGTTTCATCTCATACAGGAAACAATGGCCAAACCCAAATCTTTACTCGCTCTTGCACGTCAGGGCACTCGTAAGTCCTCTAATAATAAAAATGACACCCTTGCTTCAGCTCATACTGAAACAGGGGCATCAGATGTTAGCAGGAAGCCAGCAGAGGAACTGCTCAGGCTCCTCAGCGATCTGCCTGAGGAGTCAGACTCTGAACGAGAACTCTCCTTTTCATTCCACATCAACAATGAATCGTCTAAGATGGTATGTTGGAATCAATAACAAATCACAATACATTGTATTTATTACGAATTGTTAGTTAGTAACACATTGTAGTTCCGTGACATTATTGGTTTAGTTGCAAATTTTCAGATACAAATATCAAAATATAATTATTTATTTATATCTTAAATCACTTTGGTGCAACTTTACAGCATCACGAGAATATCTTAGTCACATAATGCATATATATATATATATGACTAAGAATGAAGATAGTAGCAAGATAGAAGAATCGCAGAAAGCAACAACTGAAACAAATGAAAAAATGAGAAAGAGTAGAAGCAATTGCGGCGGCAGCACAGATGGGGTTCTTTTGAATTTGTTTGTTCCGACTTCTGTTAAGAGAAGTCAGAGCATGAGAAGAGATAATCAGAGACCGACTTGTTTCACTCTCGCTGAATTGGAAAATAGGTAGTTGTAAAATCATATATTTAACCATATATAATGAAGTTCCTTATGAATTATATTATTATACAAGGGAAAGCTCGCGCTTGCGTGAGATTGTTTAAATTTTTGAGAAATATGATATCACGATGCACTGTAACATCCCCAAATCATAAAGGACTGTATATATACCGTTTTTCGCTTTTCAATATACTATTTTTCTGTTTTAGACATATTTTTATTTTTTATGCATTATTTACTTTTGGAATTTGCATATACGATTTTACCACTTTTTAATATACTATTTGTTTTATATATATTGTTTTTATTGTTTATGTTTATACTGTTTACAAAAAATGAATTATATATATACTATTTTTTCAATTTTATACACTGTTTATTAGCTGTATATACTGTTGTCGTATTGCACGATGGAAAAACCACATCGTGATATACCGGGTCCCTTTTATATTTTAATGTTACTAAATACTTTCGGAAAAAATGATTATTGAATACAAACCATGATAAATTTACACAATTTTTATAAAGCATAACCCATCATAGATTGACACAAGAACTATTAAAGGAAAGTACAAAATTAGGTAGTACTAATACAAAAATGATCATCAAATAACTTAGAATAATACTCAATAGAATATCATTTACATCACAATTTTTTTTTAACTCTCATCTGTTTCTTATTATTATATTTCTTTATATGGAACAATATTTTAGTGGTTCATGCACTTAAGTGATGGACCAATTTAATATTTATTAATTATTTATAGTTTGCAGGGTTGGCTTATTGTCATGGTGCATATAGATGTCTTCATACAAATACAAAATGTAGGTCCTTTCATGGTGCATATAAATGTCATTCATACAAATACCAAAAATGTAGGTCTTTGATACAAAATCAAACGGTGCATAATGAAAGGAGTGACGTGGATTGCCTAGGTTAGAGTACTGTAGATAAATGCTTTTAGGATTATATATATTAATAGATATGACATGCACATTATGAAAAATATAACATTAATTATATTATGGTGTAATAATTTTGTGATTTTTTTTTCATTTTCTTATAGGGATAGGAATCTCGCGCGAGGCTTTGGCTGTTGGCAAGTTCTGCTCGTATGTTGCCAATTATATTATGAGAACTCTCCTTCTCGTTCCTCATCAACAATGAATCATCTAACTTGGTATGTTGCCAATTAATAACATTATTACTTTGTTGCGAATAAGAATATCAAAATAAATTTACATATTTATGTCTTAAATTACTTTGATGCAATGTTACAACATAGTGAGAATAACGACGCGGCAAATGAAGATGGTAACAAGACAGAATAATCGCAGAAAGTGACAAATGAAACAAAAGAAAAGGCGAGAAAGAGGAACAACAATAGGAGCAGTTGTGGGGGCAGTGCAGACAATGTTCTTCTGAATTTGTTCATGCCGATTTTTGTTAAGAGAAGCAAGAGCATGAGAGGCGATAGTCATAGAACGACTTGCTTCACTCTCGCGGAGTTGGAAAATAGGTAATTGTGAAATCATATATTTTACCACATATAATAAATGAAATTCATTACGACTTATATATATGAAATTTATATTATGAAAAATATGACATTAATATGTTATTGTGTAATAATTTTGTGAGTTTTTATTATTCTTATAATAGGGATACGAATCTCGGTTACTCATCAGCTGACTCATCAGCTCTGCTCGTAGGGAGGCACCATTGCACAATCCATGCAAATGCAGTCTCGAATTAGAATACTAAATTATCCTAACATTATTAATTTAATTTATGCATGCATGATGCATGCAACCCTTGTGTATATCCATAGTTTGATTTTTTTTATTTCTATTTCCCGTGTAAAATTAGTAATATATACCTCCAAATTTTACATTTGTTAGGCTTTTATTTTTGTTGATTAATAAATATTGTAGCAGGTGATTTGTATTTGTATTTGTGTTTTGTTTTGTTTTTTTTTTGTTTTTTGTTTTGTTTTGTATATATCAAGTCTTTTGACCTTAAATAAGTTCCCTTCTGTTTATCACAAAAAACTGTTCATCAAAATTCAATTGAAATATTTGATACATACCTGTTCAAAATTTTGCATCTTTTCCACGTCATATTTCCAAGAAACCCGTCTCTTCTTCTCATAAACCTAAAATAATCTCATTTAATAGATAAAAATAATGAACAAAAAAAAAATAATAACATAATAAATTTGTAAAAAATATTTCCTCTATAGAGGTAGTGTTACTCAATACAAGAGAAGCATGCATGAGTGAGAATCTGAGCAAACTCAATGCAAAAGCCACACTAAGAACTGTAAAAAAAATGAAATTAATTCGTAAAATTTGAGATAAAAATTAATTATTATTCAAATAAATAAAATCACATACTGAAAGTAACAAAAGTGACGGCATGATTTCTAGCTGATTCATTTTGTCTTTTATTTCCATAGAAAAATGAAATAAAATTGGGCAATAATGCAAATGTGCAAAGAGTTGTCTCTAGAAATGTATACACCTATAGTTCCATGAAAATAACTAAGACTTTGTTTTTGCCTTGAGGGTCTTTGTTGAATAAGTAAAATAATGAGGGAGGCTGAAATTGTAAAGTCACCACAAAAAGGAGAAAGAATTTGTAATTTTGAGCTCCAAAGAAATTAACTACCCATAGACAGTGATGATCCATTTTAAACACACACTTATCACCTTTATAAATAAATAAAAATTACATGTATTCAAGTAAATTTTAGCAATGATAATTATTGTAACGGGAAATTTCATATGTACAATTCGAAAAAAATAAAATAAAAATATAAAATTCATCCTTCCAAAACTCAAAATTGAAAATTCATCAATTTTAGTTTCTACCTTTCACAAATGCAAACATCAAAAAAGTTTCATTATAAGACTCAAAATCTAATAAATTTGCCCTTAAAAAAAACCAAATTAGTATAATTTCACTTCTAAAAGGCCAAATTCAATATTTACAGTTTTCAAAGGGTTAATTTGACATCTTAAGTTTAATAATAGCAATAATATAGAAGACTTTTTAACTTTCTTCATAAAAAAATGTTATTCAAAAATCTAGAATGCATGAGTACTACACAAATATATCTCTATAAAACTGGGACCCACTAAAGCATAGAGTGTTTTTTGGAGTATTAGTAGGGATGAAAACGGTTCGGACACGGTTCGGATCGGGGTCATATCATATCCTTATCCATATTATTTTTTCGGATCCGAATATGAATACGGATGCGAATACGGATCCGGTTCGGATATTACCGGATACGAATATGAATACAGATATTTATCGGATATCCATATTTAGATGGATTGCACAAAACTTGTTATGATCAATGGAAGGAAAATAATTGTACTTTTTATCCTTTGAAAAGCTTCTCTTTTCACATTTTTGTAGTGTGTTTGGTGTTTCTTCTTTGGAGGCTTACCCTTTAATTCTCTCTCTGTTCTTTTTCCTCTCTCTAAATGCTGATTCTACAACAGTGAAAGATAAAATTGCAGATGGTTAAAAACTTAAAATTATTAAAATCAAATCCAAAAGTAATAATTAGAGAGACAAACAAGGAGCTTAATTAAGCCTCAATTTTGATTAAATTGGAATAAATAAACGAGAGGCATCCTTAAACGGGTATCTCAGCATAAAAGCCCCAAACTACTTCAATTTCTCAAGAAGAGAGAGCATACGGGGAGTCGAAACGCCGCATTTGAAGCAAGAGAAAAGTCAATCTACATCATCCATCGTATCACTCGCAATTAGTGGAGCTTCTGTCTTCTTTTTTTCCCTTTTCTTTCATCTCATTTTCCCTTTCGTGTGCACTTTCGAAAAGCAGGGAAAAACACTCCCTCTATCAAATCTGGAATTTAGTTCTTAATTGTATCAAATATGGAACTGAACTCCCTTTTTAAGGAGAGATTTTAAAATCGGAAATTCAGTTCCTTACATTTTAAAATAAGGAATTTGTTTCCTAATTAGTAGAAATCTGGAGGCCCAATGAAGCCCAACATGAGACACATTCCATTTCCCCCTCTCTTTTCAACGAGTCCCTTGCTCTGCCTTCTTCTACAAAATCGTTTTCTCCCTCTCTTTTTGACGACAGTCGGCAAATTTCGCTTCCGACGACCATCGACCTTGAGGCTGACACGGCAAAGTTCGCTTCCCACTTCTCTGAAGCGATTTCTTAGCTCGCCACTTCTCTAAGGCGGTTTGTCTGAGACGATTCATTGAGAGCGGCGATTTATCTGCTCGTGATTGCTGTACAGGTTGTGAAGAAGGCCACAGAGAAAACTCAGAGAAGTACGGAAGTGTAGATGAAAGGAGTGAGTTCTTAGATATGTACTTGTGAAGGCATATTTACTCTCTATCAGGTGCCAAATTACATCCTTATTTACTTTAAATGAACCAATTTGTAAACTTTTGTTGTGCTTTTTGGAGGAGTTTTGTAGTTGTACCAAACCAATTTAAACTAAAATTGATTTTTTTTCTTCTTCTTTTGGCGGTATTGATTGAAGAGTTTTTACAATCAGAGAATGCAAGCGATGTGATTCCTCCCTCATTTCGATCGTTAAATTAGATTGTCTTACACTACTCTGATCCACCACCTTAAATTATGGAATTTTTTTTCTTAAATTAGATTGTCAGATATGATTCTCCCTCATCTCAATCGTTAAATTAGTTTTTTTTTTCCTCCTTTTTGATTTCTGACATAAAATCTCATGGTGGCTCATAGTGGCTAAATCGTATTGTTTGCTTTCATTATTGGAAATTCCTTTCTTTGTACATATATTTCTAAATCTAATTTATAAAACCCTTATTTAGGGTTTCAATTCAGGTTCTAATTAGAATTTTTTGGTAATATTGGTGTAGTTAATATTGTATTGCATATGCTGAGATATATCATTTTCACTTTTTAAAGCACCAATTTGGCCTCTTTATTTTTTTTTATAGGAAAATAGGTAAGACAGAAGATGATGGAGAAAGTCTGCATGCTTGATCCTCATGTGAAATGAACTAAACGGAGAAAAGTTGAATTAAAGTGCGTAATTGCTTGTATATTAGGGTTGCCTGGTGAGCTTGGTTGTGGAATTGGAAGAATGGGAGCTTTAGGGCCTGTTTTCTAGGTCAGTTTTGCTGCACGGTTTGAATAGGATCCTGTGCTTCCTACACTCTTCAAAAACTGCCATTCGGTTAAAGAAATTTAATCGCTGGTTTGAGCATGGAAAGCCTAGGATTCCAGGCAAAACTCCGCATTTTCGTGGCTTTGCAAAAATCCACTGGGAGTAAATTTTTGCATAGGAAAGGAGAGAGAAAAGAATAAAATAGAGCTTCTTCTCCACCCACTGTGAGCTCTCCTTTGCTCTCACTCTCATCTCTCGCTCGGCCAAGACAGCTTCTCTCCATTGTGAGCTGAGTACCTTTGCGATGGCCATGGCCCATGGCAATCTCATGCTTCCACTCTTTTCGCATTTGGAACTTACCTTTCTGTAATTTTTCTTTCTTTATTGGCTTAATTTCTTTTCTCTCCCAATTGCTGAAGTAGTAAGATTGTTGACCTCGATGGTTTCTTTGCTAAGGGTGAAAGCACTGAAAGTGATCAGAACTATCTATTGCACTTAATTTGATATAATTGTAGTACTAATGGTTATTAGAAGCAGCCTAAGTTTGATGAATAGTGTATTTACACTAACCTGTTCAATTCTAATTTGTGAATTTATCTCATATTAGCTTTTATTGATTTTTGCATTTTGCCTCTTCAACATGTTTTTAAGAGTTAGAGAGGCAAATCTGACAATTTGACACAATTGGTTCTTGCTTCTCAGTGTATGCCAATTGGTGTTTAATGGTGCTTTATTTGGCTAATCAGACATACTTAAAATCCAATTTGTTCAAAAGAGAAATAGTTTAGGTATTTAAAGTTTATTTTCAATTTTTCTTGCAAAAGTAGGAACCTTGGATTAAATTTGTTTCTTCTCTTTTATTTTATTTTCAGAATTTTTTCATGCTGATTTGAAAATTGCAAGTTTAATCAGATCAGCCCCTAAAATTGAAGGTTAGTCAAGATTGATTTATTTAAATAAAAAATATCTTAGCTTTTATTATTTGTAGGTACTGGCTTGTGGACCTTATGTTACATATGGTTAGGACAATGAAGGTGATTGTGCAGAGACATCATTTGTACAGATGGTCTTAATTTGAATTATGGTTTATAGTATGTATTATGTTTAATTTGCAGCCTTTCCATAAATTACTCTTCAGTATATTTATATAATTTGAAGAGTTTGTATGGAAAGAACATGATTTTTTATTACATGAAGTATATAGAATATTTTTTTTTGTGAATCTCTCAATAATTGCATTGCTGGTTTTTGGTAAAAACATGTAGATATGCTTCAGATTTTTATAGCTATTTATACGAACAATATTCGCTAATTTTTGTTTAATATCTTGTACGCAGAAGAGAATAATTGAGATAGTTAAAAAAGACTCTTGAGAATATATTTTTGTGTTGAAGAGAATGAAATTGTTGCACTTGTTTGTAATAACTTTGTAGCACTGTATTATTTTTATTGAAGTGCTGTTTTATTTTTATATATTTGATATTATTTTTTAAGAAACACTCACGAGTCCTAATTCTTAATCTTATGTTTTCTTTTTATCTGTATTGTAGACTCTTGACATGTTTGTTGTACTACTTAGTTAGCACATCTGTTCTGATATGAACTATGGGCTTTTGGGTAGGAAAAAAAATAATTACTATTCATGATATATTTGAGACATTTTTGTGTTGTAAAAAAAAGTTCAATCTGGAAAGCAAATGAGCATAAATTTGATTAATTTTTTTCTGACTGGAAAGAAATTTTTTGACATAAAAAAAAATTGCTTCCAACGGTTAGTTTTTTGAAATATAAATATTATATTCATAGCTTTCTGTGATTCCATCACACCCCTTTTTTTCACATTTTAGTACAGTTTTGTGTAGCTTCCTGCATCCATGGCTTCCTGTAACTTTACAAAACTGCACTAGCAAACACCCCCTAATTCTCAGTCCCTCATACCAATAATGTATCATTATGTAAGTTGGATTGAAATATTTATTTGAATGAGGGACTGAGAATTAGGGTTTCTGGTGGTGCTTTAAGTATTTTTAATTGGTTAGGCTGATTCTTAGCTAGAATGATCTGGTACTTGATACTCAAATGTGAAGCTGAGCATTAGGCCATGTTAATCATTTTAAATAATTTCTGCTCTAACTCTTGTACCTTCTTTACTGATTGTTCTGAGGTGGCATCTCTGATGCAGGAATGTTCTTCGCCCGATGAGATCAATCCATCTTCTTGGTTAGCTATTCAGAGGGCACAGGACTGTGTGTTGCCTAAAAGAAGGGTCAAAGATCCGACGATTTGTTACATATCTTTTTTTATTTTTATTTGTTACATATTAAGAGAACTCAATCAAGAGGGGCACCTTCTGGCGAACTTAGCAAGGTCAATGGAGATCATTTTGGAGGACGAATTGATGCCAGTCTTGATGGGTTCTACTTGAGTTTTGCAATTGGGAATTTTAGTGTGTTCTCAATTCTGATCGAGCTTTTCTTGAAAAGTAATTTTGAGCTGTTTCAGTTAAGAAGAAGAGGAGTAAAGTCCGTAGAAGATAGCGGGTTGTATAAACCTGGTCATGGTCATGCTCCGTTTTTTTGGTTATTTCTGAGTTATTTGGTTAGCTACTTAGCTTCTTTTTGCTCAAGTTATTTATTTCTTTTATGGGCTCGGCCCTTTGGTACGTAATAATTAAACTTATTTAACAGTTTTGAAGCCTACGGGCCTTACGCAAAAAAAAAAATTCCTTTTCTGGCTACCCTCTCTCACACGGACAACCTTTATTCAGACCGGGGGGCCATGGCTTTTGGTTCTCACCCTTTTTTTGTTAGAAAAAAACTGTGAAGATCACATGAAAACTATTCTTACTTAGGTTAACAATTGCTTATTATTTGTTGCGTGCAAAGTGTTTGTGTTTTTATCTGATCATATATTAACTTTTTTTCCTCATTTAATCCATATATATGAAATTTTGTTTCTGTTGGTTTTATAATTTTGAAATGGGAGCTGATACTGCGCGACTGATACTGTAACGACCCTGTAGCGACGGTATATAAAAACTGAAAACAGTATATACAAGCATATGAACTGAAAACAAACAGTATATAAAAATTCATTCTATAAAATAGAATATATTTAAAAAAAAATAAAAACAGTATATACAAACATATAAACTGAAAACAAACAGTATATAAAAATTCATTC